>OZ007506.1:18992754-19502899 GCA_963931865.1 Axinella damicornis
CTCCCCTAACTGCTCCTCCTCCTCGGATCTGCTTTGAGAGGTTGCCTTTTTAGCCATCTCCTTGAAATTGAAGTGCCGAATCAACCTCTTCAACTTATCCTACAAGTTCATGAAAGTAGATAGACAGATAGATAGATAGATAGATAGATAGGTAGATAGATAGATAAGATAGATAGATAGACAGATGGCTGCATGCAGAATACCTTAGAACTCATAATATACAGACAGATAGGTAGTATAGATAGATAGACAGATACGTAGATAGAACGATAGATAAATAAGATGATAATGGTTGAATGCTAACACACACTTTGGACTTCCCAGATCCCTTGGAAGTGATCCAGGCACATGTCTGGACCATCAAATGCCCAAAGGTCAAAGTTCAAATCACCATCCACTCACTTTTTCTTTCCTGAGTAGAAAGAGGATGTCCTCGATGCTTGTGAACCTGGCTCCCCTCATGTTGGTCACTTCAGCTGCATGCATTATCTGTCGGATATAATCAGCAGGTGAAATGCGAAAGATAGTGCTATTATAAACTCACCCTCCACTAGTACGGAGATGGAATATTATGTAGTCGTCTTTACTTTAAGTAGTGCCACATGTAAACCCCATCCAGGGGTAGTCTCGGTACCAGACCTCGCACCCGGGAGTTAGGGTCTGGTACTGAGACTAGCATGGGCCAGGCTGTCTAATTACTCTGATCACATGCTAAGTACCAGAATAGAACCAATATCAATTTTTCTGCTATAATAGAAAGATGCTCACTTTTCATATAATTCTTGCAAACGACAAAATGCTTGTGGGCGCATCTAGGAATGAGACCATAACAAGTAGTGTATGTGAAATCAACTGAGGCATTACTGCTTCAAGAAGATCATGGACCTGGACTGTGCAAATGGATTAACAAATCCCACCCTAGTTGGAACTTGAAGCAGGTATGGCTATGCCACTGAATGGCAGTATGACTTCCACCCTGAGCTCTATGAAATTACAGGTGTGATCACAGTACATGTTAGCCTCATTCCCAGGCCACGCAACCTGGGAACGAACATACATGCATCAGAATAAAGGTCAGCAATATTGCTGTCCTTCTACAGCTCAAAATCACCCTCTGAATAGAAAAAAAAACTTCTTGCACTGCTGGCCGCCAATCGTTGCTGGCCATTCCTCACCAGTTCTGTCACTTGGTGATGAGTGACCTCCTCAATGACAGCTGCCGACTCCGAACTGGGGTAGCGGCAATCCCCAAAGGAGTACCTGCAGAACACAAGCTGATGTTATCTCAGGCATGCAGTGGCAGTTCATGGACGATGACACAACACGCATGCAGTTTCTGCTGTTGGACAGCGTGGTGGGGAATGGCCGAGTTAACCTTACATGATGGCCAGCAACGAACACACGCACACGGGTGGGGGCTTGAGAACGAGTTTACAGGTACATTGGGTTAGTGTGAAACCAGTCATTGCTCATGGGGAAGGGTTCAAAGTTCGCACTACCCAGACACAGCTAGCTACAGATTGAGCTCATTGATGTCATATGATGTCACATCATTGCCATTTGATTGCCATAATTATGGTACACGAACTGTTAACACAGTACATACATCGCTCAGGTTTCATGGCATGCACTGCTGATGTTCATACCACTACTCAAGAGCGCATTATGACATCATCATCCATTGACGTCATCATGCACTACTCTAGGCTTCAGTATGCCACTTTAGTGCCACTCATGTGCCAGAACAGACACCACACCAGCCACCTTCCTTGTCCAATCTTGCTTCTACTGCGAACAAAACCTGAGGTACAGCGAATTTCAGTTGCGTTCGAATCTCCGTGTTGCGTACGCTTCCGTACAGAATCGCATAATGCTTGCACAATGCACACACACGAAGCAGGAGGATGTCAGCAGAACCAGCTCGAAAATCGGTGTACACGCAATTCCGTATGGAAGCATACGCAACACGGAGATTCGAACGCAACTGAAATTCGCTGTAGATCAGTCTGGGGATTGAGGTCCAACTTGCTTGGATTAGCCTTGAGCCAGCTCCCTTGCAGGTTAGCCCCTGTACCCTAGTCCCCAGGCCCCCCGTAGCCCAGTCCCCAGTCTCCAGGGAACTAGCCTACTTCCCAGGCTCTCCTACAGCCTAGTCACCAGGCTCCCCCACATCTAGTCCCAAGGCTCACCCGTACACTAGTCCCCAGCCTTGCCCTAAAGTTTAATGTCTCCTCCAGAAGGTCTGTCACCAAGTGGGGCTAGAGCCTACGTCCATAGTCCAGCACTTGGCAACTAACCAAGCCACCCCTGCTACACAGCCCTCTCCCCTCCTAGTCCCTGGACCCATGTACTCCTCACGATAATATTGCAAGCAACCAACAACTTGGAGGTAGGAGTGAGTTGGAAAGTGAGGCTACTAACCCTCTCCCCACACAAGGCTGGTGGCTTGGACGTGGGAGGATGCGTACACCAACTCATTCCAGAGAGAGTATGGGAACGAGGTTAGCTACAGGTACATACTATTGACGGCCTAGTGAAATGACATAATAGTAAACATACTAATGCTTACATCATGCACTTGATTTCATGTTGGAACACACAGTTGCTCGGAGAGAAGCAGGTCACGCTGGCCGCCGAAGTTGCCATCAGACTTGCACTTGTAGAAAAAAAAATACAGTGCTCTCATTTCTTGGTAGGTGGGCAGGGCTAAAGATCTCTCTCCAGGGCTTGGGTCCTCATGCACGGTAAGCAGTGGCTACATGGAACCATGAAACTACAGTGTTGTAGTAGGTACTGCCAGAGCATCATAATCAAGGCCCTCAAATCTAGCCCATTGTGGGCAGTTCAATAGCCTACAGATTTGATCATGACATGTATTTAGTCCTGATATAGCCCATATGATATGGCATCTTTTAACTACTTTGACCCAGCAGCCTAAAGTCTAAGGCTCCAGTTTCTTCCTCTAAGACAGTAGCAGGCATTGCAGACGAACCTCAGTAGGTATATAGCTACACGACAAACGTGTTAGTGGACTAGCTCAGTTTGTCAGAGAACAGGCCACCTCTTGGCTGCTGAAATTGCTACAACACTAGGCTACAACCTGCATGTCTCAATGGTAGCTAGCACGTCTTACTAAGTTTATCTCATTGCAGCAACGACACAGCATTCACTCACAAGTCCGACACTAGACTGGAGATGTACTCATGCCTTCTGATACAGTCTACGTCACACATACTTGGAACGCCTTTGCGGTTTATGGAATGTTACCAATTTGTTGCAATGAATCTGTTTACCAAGTGCTAATTTATCTATTTGCATCCACAAGTAAATACAGTGCATCTGGTGGAAGCGAAGCCAGAAAGAAGGGTGTAGGACATTTGAGCGGTTCATCTGGATACTGTTTTATCTTCAGTTACTCCCCCAAGAAGCTCTACAACTGATCGATCACTGAGCAAAGCTCAAGTACACTGCGTATAAATTCGTCGGAGGAACAGATGCTGATGGTGCTATCTGTTTAGCTCTTCGTCCAACTGTGACCCCGTTCGAAGCTGCACAAAGAAGCTGGCCACTTACTGTCTTGAAGAGTTTGTGTACTCAACACCTCTCGAAAAGCTTTGGATTGCGGTTTCAGTGTAAAACACTTAGCCACCGCAAATAAACCTACCTGTATACACACCTTAGTTGTTGGCTTGCTGACCATTTTCGAAGCAGGTACGCATGCCTCTTATGGCTTCTCCACCAACAGCGCAGACCACTGAGAACGGGACCCCGATGCCGCCATCAAAGAATTTCAGAGGAGAGCGAACCTTTTCCGAAGTGCTGGCAGAGTATCCCGGCGAATTGGTGCGTACGAACAGCCCGAACTTTGTGTGTACGATACTCCCGTCCCACTGGCGTTGCAACAAGACCCTCCCCGTCCCATTCAAAGTCCTCTCCCTCAGCGACGTTTGCGATGGCATCAAGGTGATCCTGACAGCTGGAAACGACGAAAACTGCTCCGCCGAATTGCGCAATGCCTCGGCGAGCTTCAAGAACCAAGTTGCCAGGTTCAACGACCTGAGATTCGTGGGCAGATCTGGCCGTGGTAAGTAGATCTGTGTTATAAACTTGTTCTCCTCTGTGCATGCTTGAGAGTTTGAGGTTTTGTTTGTGGTTTACCGTTTATCCCTCCAGCCGATTGGGTACTGAATGTTGTCCACTAACTCTCACGCACATGCTCTCTCAACCGTAATGGTGGGAAGCTGGGGATAATTATGCTCACTCTCACTGCAATTTGCAAGGGAGCATCCATCCAGCCATGTGTATCTGGTTGCGGCAGGTCGCTGATGTACATGTGCAGCGTCTTGCATGACCAACCAGCACGTGCTGGGGTACACCAACACATGGCTCGGGTCACTTTCATTCCTAACTGTATGTAATAGCACAAGCCAGTGTTCTGCTCAGATCGCTTCCAGGTGGTAGTCGAAACTGATCTCGGGCGATATTTAAGGTTGCTTTCTCTCACTTTTATGTTGATAAAATAGTTGAGTGGTGGTCAGATCTGACCACTGTGGGTGTTCATATGATGAGATTTGAAGTACTGTCCCTTTTCCAACATTTTCTAAAACACCACACCAACATAATTATATCTGTACAGGGAAGATGCTCACCGTCACCATCAGCGTACTCACGGATCCCATCCAGTATGCCACATACTCTCATGCAATCAAAGTCACCGTGGATGGGCCCAGAGAACCTAGAAGTAAGTGAGATCTCCTGTCTGGAATGACAATCAGGATAGAGCCAACTTGCATTTGGGTCTGGGAGTTGGATGAGCTGTGACGTATACAAATCCACTAGCTGTTGGTCTGTGTCTGCTAGTGTGTGTCATGTCCGTCCCGAGGGACGTCCTGAGAATGAGTAGGTGTTAACAGTACCTTTGCAGGCATGGCGGCATGTGTGGTGAGCAGCGCCCAGGAGCCAACAGGCAACATTTTGGCTTAATAACAACACTACCCCGATCTACACTTCCGGTCTAGGTTGTAAATTGTAATCAATGCGCTTGGCTAGGTTTTGGCGGGAAAACAGTACATAAGTTTCTCTACTACAAAATTTCAAACCAAACATTCAAGAAGTCTGATTTCTGCTCCTGGAGTACCCGAAGCCTTGCTAACAGAGATCACTAAAGCTAGAAGGTAATGGGGGAAGCTGAGAAGGCACTTCACGCAGATGCAATGAGGGAAGTGAGAGCTGTGAAACCTGCATGCTGCACTAACACGAATGCATGAGGGATATATGGCCAAACTTCTGCACAGAGAGCTGCTTTAGGGGCTGGATGTGTGGATGCCATTGGGGAGCAGTAGCTGAAACGAGCAAAGCTACTTGCAGAAAATTCATGTTGTGATTCAAACTTTTGTTGTGGTATGTGATCAGGTGGAGAGTTGGAAATTCACGCCGTGAGCATTGGGTCCCAGAGGACAAATACATTCCTAACTGTTGATCAAAACCATTCAGGTTTGAAGGAAGAACTTTACCCCTTGCAAAGCAGGTGCCTTGCCTCCCCGATCCCCCTCCCCTGCCTCTCAGCCGCATTTCTAGCATGTTTGTGAAACCACATAAAAACAACAACAATGTATGTTATGCTTTTTGAAATTTGAAAAATATCTCTCCTGGAAAGAGTTTCAGTCACTTGTTTCAGAATTCTAGTCACTTGTGCGATATGCATGCAATTCAGAAGAGCCTATATATGAGGTGCATATGGAGCAGCACTGATTGTGAAGCCCCTTTAGGAGCATTGTTTAGGGAAATCAATCAACTATTGGAGCTCAGGTATAAATGGTGCTAATTGGTTCATTGACAGAGATATTTCTGTTTACTGATCAAATTACCCAATTACAGAGCTAATCACATACTTATTATTGTTGCCATACATTTACTCCCATAGAAAAGCGTGCAATTTTTTCCCAAATTGCACGGTTATTGTAGCCTGAGGGCAGTCAGAAATTGCACGGTTACGAAGCGGCCACGGCGCGCGCTAACCAATCAGGTGAAGCTCCGCCCTAGCAACGAGCGTCCGCACCTTGTTTTCATTAGCAACAGTTGAAAATGGCTGTACTGTGTGAGCGCTCGCGTTGTGTAAGCTTTCTGTACCTGAGCTGAAGAAACGCTGTGAGAACCGAACGATGGCGTGGCGAAAGTGTTGTCACAGAAACGGTGGCGCTAGTAGCGCTGCAGCCGTACTGTTCGTGGCTGTTATGCGCACACGTACACAGGCTCTGTGCTGCTGTTTTGGGACCCTGGGGGTGTCAGTTGTAACACCGCGCTTCCGTCCTAAAGCTTCACTACACAACTGAAGAACAGGTCAGTACTCTGAGCGAATAAGATAAGCGGTACTAGTAGCGTGTAGTTCGCTCGCGCTTCAAGCGCTTTTGTGCCTGGGCGTGGCTTTAATCGCTCAAGCCGCTTGCTTTCGACCATGCCATGCCTGGAAGTACATGATTAGTATTTAATCACATGTATTCTCGTGCCATTTGGGAATAATTGCACTCACAACAGTCATAAATTGCACTCGCTATCGCTCGTGCAATTACTTTGCCTGTTGCTCGTGCAATTATTTCCCAAATTGCACTTGAAACCCATGTGATTACCTATACAAATTGTAGGCAACTATCTTAACAACCTAGATACACACCAACACACACACATACACACTCACACCACACACACACTCACATACACACTCACACATACACACTCACCACACACACACTCACACTCATATATATATACACAGTACAAAGGCTAACACCACACACACACAACAAAGGCTAACATCGCACACTTCCTTAGTGATAATTGTTGCACCTACTGGTGTCTATCAACACACTTGATGCTGGCAGATGGCAGCAGGAGGTGTGTGTAGGTCATTGTGTAATGCAGAACACTCTTCCTTTCCACAGGAAACCGGACAAGGGTGGATGACATCCGAGACCACCCGTACATGCGGCCCAACCCCTTTATGCACATACCGGGCCACCTACCAGCTGCGAACGTCCAGTTGCTGAAGGACGGGAGATTAGCACCGACTGGCATGGACATGAACGGAGCTGGGGCTGCTGATATGAGAATGCCGACTCTAAATGACATTTGCCAGCAAGGTTAGTGTGTGTATATGTGTGGTGCTGGTACATGGGGTGTGTGTGTGATGCTACTCGTTGGGGTGTGTGTGTGCTCGTGTGTGGAGTGTGTGTGCTTGTGTGTGGAGTGTGTGTGCTGTCTAGTCCATAGACAGGAGTGGGTTTGCATGGTGATGATGAAGTGCACATGTATGTGTGTGCTGTGGTGGTGAGGTGGGAAGTAGTGGTGTTGCAGTGATTGTGTTGTGGTGGTTTGTGTGCTAGTGGTGGTGTGTGTGTGTGTAGTGTGGTGGTTGTGATGTGTGTGTGTAGTGTGGTGGTTGTGATGTGTGTGTGTAGTGTGGTTGTGGTGATGGTGGTGTGTGTACATGTGTTTGTGTGGAAGTGTGTGTGTAAGTTTAGTGGTGATGTGGACAGGTGCCTGTGGTGCCCGGTGGTGCGTGCGTTGTGTGTGTGTGTGTGCAAGCATGGTAAGGGTTTTGTGTATGCAAGTTGTGTGTGTAGTTTGCAGTCTATGTCTGATCATTATCTGATCATGTAGTCATGTATACTTATTACAACACATGTATGCTACATTAATTCGATCACTTATCAACTGACCTCTATAACAACAAGGTATCTACATGTGAGCACTAACATGACAAAATGGCATGTTTAGTATATCACAGCCTCAGGGTGAATTGAAGGTCCCTATATTGCAGAGCTGAAAATAAAATTTAGTATTGGTTGGTCAGTATGTCCAGACATATTCAATTTTGCCCGGACATTGAGTTGTTTTGGCTGGACAAAAAAAAATTCTTTCGAAGTCACTATAATTGATGAATGTATGAGTTCCACATGGTGATACTGTACACTAAACGTTAAGCTCAGCGATGGGAGCAACCGAAGATGGACCAAGGCCAGGAGAATCCAAACTTGAGGAGCAACAACACGAGTATGCTGATCAGTTCTTTGCTGCCTTCAATCTTAGACTTGAATTTCACGCACACCTTGTACCTTAGCTCAATTTTCTTTGCTCCCTCGTTCCTTACCTCACAGTCTGTCCAATTTGGCTTGCCATTTCATAAACGTTGTGTGGGGCTACATTTCGCTTCTTTCTTGAAGGTAGCTTCGTTCCCAGGCCCCGCCCAACTTTTCGTCACTTGCAGTACGGCTACCGAAAGTGGCGTGGGAACGAGGCCAGCTCGAAGGCCCATCAATGGCCATCATCGATCTGTGGCTCAGGATGATGTCGCTTCATGGCCGTCCAGATCGAACCAAGCACTCCACCGGTCCAAGGTAAGACAAGAACAAGAAGTAGCTAACGTAGCTAGCTCTCGCGCGCACTCTCGATCTCGATCTTGCGGCGATTGTTGTAGGGCCACGTGCGTTAACGCATGCGCACAACTACTATACTTCACGAGGCTATAGCTAGCGGCTGATGGTACGAGGCTGTGATCGCGACTGTACCACGACGAAACGGCTAAAGAACTGACCGCCACCGTTCTGAGTCACAAGGGATCCTACGTAGGAGAAAGAAGCTGAACGTAGACCATGCTAGCTATTGCAGGCACTGTCACTAAACGTCCGGACAAAGTGGCCAGTCAAGCAACCATTTGTCCGGCCCTTTCCCTTTCTTGTGCGGAAATTGACCGTTGTCCGCACGTTATTTTCAGCTCTGATATTGTACTAATTTTCATATTCAAGTGTGTAGCTACCAAGCTCAAAATTTTGGCATAAACGAGACCAAGGGATCTACATGATTCATTAACTCTCATGCTCTGGCCTGTAGTGTTCCGTGTGCAGCAAACCCACTACCAATGGCACAAGAGATTTTAAATTGCGTAGACCCCATTGGTCAAAGTGTTGGTTTAGCAGTAACCACAGACACAGTAGTAGGTAGTGAGGTTGTGTGTTCGAGAGACGCTTGCGGGTAGCTTCCCAACACGCTGCACCATCTAACCTGTGAAATATTTTTGCCATGAACGTGAGTGCCCCACCTTCGAAGATCTGGTTCTGTTGCTCACTGTACTAGCAAAGGGCTTGAAATCATCCTTGGTGACCACAGTCCTGACACTCCACTCGACAGCGGATGTAACTGCATATTTATACGATAGCCCGGCGCTGTTTGAGTGTGGGTGCCAAATTTCCTACTTACCGGTCCTCTGTGATCATGGCAATTGCTATTGACTGGATGGTTGAGTTTATCTTCTTGCCTTGTTATGTCGATACAACTGACTATCCCTTTACTCGCAAACTGAAGATAGGTATCCATCCTTTATTGATCACGCCCTTTACATTTTAATCTGTGCATGCCAAGATACTACTGCCCCTTGGGTGGATCCTGCTATATAGTAAGCTCCCAGTGACTCTAGTAGCAGATGTTAGTAGTTGCACAGTGAGCTGATGATACTGTCACCATGAGGCGTGAACATACATCTGATATGGTGTATTGCCACCTGCAGCAAGCAAAAGTAAATACCAATGTTTAAAACTAATCTGACCAACCAGAAACTCCAAGAGCCATGCCTAGGACTGAGCCCCACTCACCCCCTTAGAATATATGCCACTGGCACTCACTTGTTGGGTGGCACATTGGCTTCTGAATGTCACCTCATTTGTATAGTCTATCTGCTCACTGAACCACAAAGCGAACCAATAATTTGTGAATAGTCTTGGTCTGTCGTAAACAGCTCCCCAACTGGGGTTGATTTAACCCTTTATGGACTGTGATGGGGGTATTACGGGAAATTCCTGTGTGAGAAAAGAATGGCATATGGCTCAAATACCTAGCTATGGTGATCCTGAAATGCCTTAGCAAGATATGAGGTGCTGTTGGGCTCTGACAGAGGTATTACCGGGCTAATTCCTGTGAGGGCACTGACATAAGCCCTAAGTACCCACTTATGGTGATGCTCAAACCCTTACAAACTCTTCTCTATGGCAAGCAAGGTATGAGGTGTCCTTATGAGTGAATGGCAAGGACTGGGTGGTATCACCACGAGGTAGTGGAGTGTGTCCCTTACACAAGCTTGACTTTGCCTACTCAAATCCATTGTTTTCTGGTGTACCAATGGCTAACCAATCAAACCGCAGCCACTACACCTCGCTATGCCACATCAAATCTTTCACCACTACTCTTCTCCGTGTTGGTTGGTATCTGAGGGTTCAAGTTTACATAGCCGCAGACAACTTGGTGGTTTCCCGTAGCAACCCAGCAGGAAATCAGATTTATGGTTGAGACAGCTGCTAGCCACAAAGACAGGATTCATAGCTAACACCAGACCTTGAAAGTGCTCCAGAAAAAGACCATGAACAGTATTTCCTTGTATATCCTTGGATACTAAGCTTTGGAGGGGTTACATGGTACATTGAATTTATATAGCAGTTTGCCCCCCAAAGTTACACTGGATTCCTCTCTGAACTTTGATCTGTACTGATGGTGATTACATCAAACATGAGATGTTGGTCCATTGTCATTTGTATTCCCTTGAGGCCTGGCAGGTACTAGCTATGGAAATATGACTCCAATTCAAAAAGGAAGTTGTCAGTACTCTGCCATTTCCTGTGCTAACCTGATAAGTGGTGATTAGTGCAAGGTGATTGAAATGAAATAAGATGGTGTTAAGGTATCAAGTGAGACAAATTGAGATAATAGTCATAGCAACATCTTGATTCATGTACAGTATAGCAACATCTTGATTCATGTACAGTATAGCAACTACATAATTATCTGCAAAGTGTACTGCAGTACTTCACAAAGTCCCTTGCCACTATCTGGAAACATAAAAATTGTCCTGGAATCGATAGCCAGGATAAAAGCAAGGACAAAGCTGGGGTGTATTTATGCAAATCCCCAGTAATGATCTGCTTTCCAAACTTTGTATTGCTCCACCTCGACTGATAGCTGCTGGACGAGCCGCTGAACAAGCCGTGCTTTTGCTATTGACAACAAATGCCAGAGCTTGCTGTTGCCAACAGGTGAGGAAGAGTATAGGCCACACTGTGATGGCATGAAAAACTTGATTTGCAATCAGAATTGATCTGCTTCAGCTGTCTGATTGGCTAATCCAGGTGTGGATTGTCCACTGCTCTGATAAGTGGCAGTAATAGCTGAGCATCCACTACCCACTGCTGGGAGGAGCCATCCATGGCCCATACTTTCTCTTTCTGTTCCCTGGACTGTAGTATCCACTAGATCTAGTCTCCATGGTGCAAGAATAACAAATAAATGCTGGTGGTTGCTTAGTGATGACAGGAGTCGAATAAGCGTACAATGTTCAGAGAAGTTCATGGTTCTGGCATTCATCGAATAGCGTTGAGTATATGTATCGGACTTTCACCGGTGAGAATTTACTACGACACTACATTTTGACTACTCTTCGGCAGTCTTCATATACCAACAATGTAGCGTACAATGTTTTTTTGTACCCTACCCCAAGTGCTGCTGACGCTCAGTGTCATGTACACTTAGATCTGCTTGTAGTCTCGTTGGCTGTCCACCTAGCCACTTGGGGGGGTTCTGAAGTGATTAAGTGTGCATACACGTTCTTGCTGCAGTGGAATCGGCCCATTGGTAGCTTGGGATGGCTCACTGGGGGAGCTAGTGGGGTGTGTAATAGTGTGGGGGAATTACGCTGTGAACTGTAATGTAATTACATCGTGCACGTGTACAGAATGTGGCGCATGCTGATATTAGCCGCGTACCCCGGTCTTCCATCCAGAATTTGTCTCACGGCTTTGGAAAATTGCAAACAACGAGCATTCTGTGGCATCGTTGTGACATATGAGATCATAGTGGCGCTGTATCATGCAAAACCCTCCCCAGATGTCCTTCCCAATTTTTCCCTAAGCTGCATGACAAAATATTGGACGGGTGGTCTGTATAGTATTATGAGGTAGGGTTGGACCACAGTCATGTGATATGCCATAGCGGCACCCCAATGATCACATGATATCCATAGCAACACCCAAATGATCACATGATATCCATAGCAACACCCCAATGATCACATGATATCCATAGCAACACCCTAATGATCGCATGATATGCCATAGCAACACCCACTGATAGTGTGGTATACTCTAGCTTAAGCACTATTCTGTGCATCCTACTTTAGATCATGGATGACATTACACGGACTGGGTTGATATAATCTTCACTAAGCAAACAAATCTTGAGGTCACAAGAAGCTTGCCACTACTCAGCACACTCACTTGCCCTGGGAGAGGGAGTCTGTACCCCAGCTGAGGTGGTATTTGTGGTTTTGAGGTTGTATGGGCAATTGGAGAAACAGCTAGCAGAGGGTGGCAGGGGCTGGGCACACTTAGCAGAGTACTAGAGTGTGAATTCTTTGCTAAGCATCACTGCACTTAGTACAAGAGCTTTTGGTCAGCACAAGAGCTGGTACAAGAGCTTTTGGTCAGCACAAGAGGTTTTGGTCAGACAAGCCACAAGACCTGTCAAGTAGCTGACAGATAGCTGTAGTATGTGTTGTAAGCCATCATGCTTCCTTACTAAGCTATTGAATTTGTGAGCAACAATGGAATCACGAAATGGTATCTGCAGGTAGAGCAACCCTCTGCCCGCGCACTAAAGGTGGATCGATCAGCTACATGTTTCACTGCGCTACAGGCACGTTCTGATTTTGCTGGTTACACCAGAAATTATGGAAGACACTGATTGTGGAGAGAGCTTTCTCAAGATATACAAGTCCGAATATAGAGTCGCCTGCTTCTTGGACTTTAACCTGCTAGATAACCCCCCCTGGTACGCCCTTAGAATCACTGTCCTCCAGCTTCTCAGGGATTCGTCTAACATGTTAGTCCCCTAGTGGCATGCGTCTTCCTATTTGGAGTTGCCAGCAGCTGTGCGGTTCCAGAAGATTCTGGTAGTAAGGAATCCCCACAAGTTGCAAATATGAAGCCCTTTTGTCAAAAGGAAAGTTTATCTTTGGTGTCCCGTGAGGTGGGATTTGTGGCCAGATGGAGACTTGATATTGGGTATTGAATAAAGGTGTTGTCACCACTCAGCACTGCCTGCCTGCTGCAGCAGCTGATGTCCCTGTTGGCTGTGTGAGGGGGTTGGGCTTACCTTGTTGGAACTACAAGGGACACTTAGTTCAGAAAGCAGTCATGGGACGTATCTTGAGGAGGTCATGTCAGCCTCTAACTGCTGTGCTTTGGCAGTTTGGTTGGACCATTCGGCTTTGTGTTTGGCAGTTTTGCTTCGCTTAGTAAGCATCCCATAACACTACATGGTTCAATCTATTCATGGACACCCCCCTAGCATTTCACATGAACTGGGAGCTGCACATCTGTAAGTACATGACTATGTGCAACATTAGTTGATGCCGTAAATGGAAATGTTCTTCACATAAATGAATCAATTAGGAAAATGTTCTTGACATTAACCTGCTGGCTCCAAGTTTGGCATGACTATCTTGAAAGATATGCGATTGTAGTAAACACTATGTGTACTGTACTTGTACATGGGGTTAGTTTCCCATAAACATCAGGAGAGTAGGGTCTTGGTAGCCTCGTTCCCAGGATGCATGGAGTAGGGAAAAGCACTTTTCCCCACTCCGTGTGGCCTGGGAACAAGGGGAGATGTCCTGGTTGCCTGCAGGACTACTAATTAATTTATCACATTCACTTGAGTTCTCCTGCCAACATCAGCTGTAATGAGTTGCGTATGAGGTTGGTGGGTGATATGCAAACCAGTAGGGTTTCCGATCTTGATTTAAAATTAATGACTTGTTTTCAAGTAACTTTGTCGAGTTCTGGCAGCGCATAGCGGCTGTGGGCCTCGTCACTGCTTAGTTCTTTCTGTGTATTGCTGGTACACTCATCCTCCCTCTCTTCCTCCCTCTCTTCCTCCCTCTCTTCCTCCCTCCCTCTTTCCCTCACAACCTTCAGCTTTTCAACCTGGCAATGACGTTTCCCTTCCAACATGGCCTCCTTCTCCACATATACCTGGTGAGCGGCTCTGACCAGTTCTAAACCCTCTCTCAGCATGGCTGATGATACAGAGAAATCAGTCATACCCCACACACACTGATTCCATGCGAACGTGACATAACAACAATGCTCACCACATGTTAGAAAGGAGTCTTGCAACTGTCAGCTGGATATTACACACCAATAGTGTCAGATATCTGTGCTCGCAAGTAGGTGGGGGGGGGGACCTACTTATGCACTCTTGGTGCTCGTTTTAGGAACATTTCACCAAGGAGACCATTGCTATGGTAATCCGTTCGCTACTGGTCCAGCATTTCGCTACCTTTGATGGCCTCTCATTTGTAACAGTAGTAAATAGAGATGTAACTGGACTGTAACCCAAGTCAGGTTGATTCTAATCTTATCAGCTGCATCTATGAACCCACAAGAAGTTGTGGCTACAGGCCTGGTAATTGGGTTTGGGCTGGCGCAGGGCAACAACAGATGCAAACTCAGATTACTACTGCCTCTCCCTTGTACCAACTGACATAGCTTTCACAACTAATCTGTGGTGGGATCTTTTAGACCTGAGAAGGATTTACTATGAAGCTTGAAATGTGTTGCCATGGAGATTGCACGTGTTGCCATAGAGATTGCACCTCAACACGTAGGATCGGACCTGACTGACTGTGTCAACCCTTGTTACTGTCTCCATAGCAACACATGGATGGATCCGGCTCACTATGTAACATAAACTAGGATCCCTTCTCTCGCATACAACTGTATTTCATGACTGGGAGAGCAATCTGGATACGAGCGTAAAATGACCAGAGGGGAGAGTCAGCTAGCATTGGAGTCACTGTAACGTTTTTATCCATCATTCTTTTCTCTCCGTGTAGGCATTCGCTCACCATCGGTCTGGCAGTATCCTGCTAGTATTCCTACAATTGCTTCTGCTGCAGCACAAATGGAAGCAGCACGTAGTAACTCCGTCACACAAAACAGTGACTCCATGAGCAACGGCAGTGCGACCCCGCCCACAGGAAGCGACCAGCACCCTCCCCCACCTCCAATATCCCATGATAACGCGAATGAAGCAACCAACTTCACAAAATTTGTCTTTCCACATGTATCAGGTATTCCAATCTCCCCAGGGATATTCGGTGGGCCTGCTTTCTTCAGTGGCTATGCCACTAGTGGGTGTACGACTAGCGGGTGTACCCCGATCACACCAACCCTACTAACTCCAGCTGTCGGTCTCTCTGAACAATATCTCCGAGCACCTGGACAAATGTACTCTCCCTTCACTCTAGCACCACCGACAGGAATACCCGGTTCCCTTCCGAAAACTCCCACACTGCCCCCTCCTTCCCCACATGCAATAGTTGGTGGTGCATTTCCGCTCACCTCACAAGGACTACCGACTTCAGCAACCCTGGTCAACTCACCGTTTGGCAGGGGAGCTTGTTTCATGGACGACCTAACCAAGCTAAGCGGCATACCTGTATCTCCCTTCATAATGTCCCCGGGTCCTGGGTTCTCGCCAACCAGGAAACCACCTAATGGAACAATATTTTTTCCTACAACAATAACAGCAAACGGCGATGCAAGGCTGACCACTCTGGTTAATGGTATCACTTTTACTCAACCTGACAGTACATCAACCTTAGAGGACGGTAGCCGACCCTCCAGTACTCACTCCACTGTAGTAAAGATGGAGACGAGTGAGCCGCCGGCATGTTGCGTGGGTGACAAGGACAATCAGGCATAGCCCAACGTGAAATGAAATAGGTGGGTCTACTTTCTTGCCAAATTTAGATAGTCATGCTTTTAGTTACAGGTACCATTGGGGGGGGGGGGGGGGGGGGGTCATTCGCCCCATTGAAAGATAGCCAAGAAGTATATTATGTGTGCAGTTAGCTACAGGCATAACCAATAACGTACAAGTACTCAAAGGTATAGTACCAGCTAGTGTCAAAATTGTTCAATGGGGGACAAAATCGTAATGCGGCAAAGAGTGCTTGTACGTTATTGGTTATGGCTGTAGCTAACCGGGCAAATGCAAAACTAGAACTATCAAAACTCTGTAGAACAAACTGCTTTGAAACAGCAGACCTGTACAGTCTGGCTAACTAACCATCACTAAATACCTTTAGTAAGGGCACTGGAGCTCTGGTTTTGAGAACAGTAACCAATGAGGCATATATGCGTCATGAGATTTTCAGCTTCATCATGTCACATCTAGCAATGTCCCAGGTTCTGCGTGATCGAGCAGAAAGCATGGGACAGGGGGAGGTTGGTGCCCCCAAAGGGTCTGAACAGCGTGGCCATGTCTGGGTGGAGCTGGTTTGGCCATTTCTCTTGTAAGCAGTCCTCTCGCTTTTAGTAGCCTTGAATTCCAGTGTTCAAGTCCACAGTGTACGGAACAACTTATCTGCTGTAGTGTAGCTACTATAGTGACTATACAAGGGAGTGATCTCCAGTGAATGTCTCTCTGCTGAGTTGGCTCTCTGTAGGAGGTGCCCCTACCCTAAACAGAAGTTGTATGGAATAGACAGCACTTCCTTCTAGAGTGACGGACGATCTCTTTGTTGTTGTAATCACAAAGCTTGGCAGTACCCAGCTTGCGCTTACCAAATACGTGTGTGGGGGGATGTGAGAAGTGTATTCAGACTTTGGCAAGCCTGCTGCCTATTGGGGAGACAAGGTGTACGTACGGGGGGTACTCATGGGCTATTTGGGCCTGTCTCTTTCTCAGCTCAACGTAGACATGACAGTGCCCGCTAAGGGTAGCATAAACATGTCAATCAGGGGACCATGCAGCAGCTAGACAGGAAGTGCAACACATAGCAACTTTGCAGCCTTGTTTCCTGGCCTTCTGCACTCCACTTCCACTATTGATCACCGTATGTGCGATCAAAAACTTTGAGGTGTAGGCAACAGGTTTAATTTTGCCTTTTGTCGAATATCATCTCCGTTCTGTGAACATCTGTTTTTCTCTTCTCACTTTACAGGATTTTTTGACCCATTAATTCACTGCTACAGAGCACAGGAAACTAATCTCCCCTCAGGTTTCATTGGTTCCACCTTCTCTTCAAGTAATCGGATAGCAAACTTTTGTATAACACTTTTGCCACTTGTCACTTCAAGTTATACATGACTCACTCGTCACCTCACTTACTCGCCATGGCTAATTATGTGTCACTATGGTAACAAATTTTGATTAATTTTGCGGTCAACTCATTGCTCAACAGTCAAGCTACCAGACAATTTGGTAATTCACTCCGGCTCCTTTCATGTGGCTCACTTCATAATTATGGTCCAATTGCTCCAATTTGGTCTTCTCCATTTCACTGGTAGTGTGTAATTGTGTTATAATTGTCTCTGTACTTGGTAACCCCTCGTGATGTTATATGCTGTTCCAATTTTGCTACTTCACAATCTTTTTTTTTTTTACTTTGGCAAGTAATGAGCTTAAGACAATGCCATTCTTATATTAATGTCTTGTCACTCCCTTTTTGTTTGGCTGTATTATTATTTCTTTTTTATGAACTGAGATGCTACCAGACCTTGTCTCCAGACAGAACATTTTGTACCATTTTTCAGTTTTACATGGGACGACCGACCGATTGTTTTCTGTTCACCTCCTCTCTGGCACAACAAAATAGTTTTACAAAATTTGGCTGCAGTTCAAATGTTGGAATTGCACTTTACTTTTGTACCCAGTGAATTAAAATGTTTACCAACTTGATTTGCTGTTTCAGACTATAGCAACTGAATAGTGCGTGGGTGGATGTAGTAATGGGGGACCCGGGTGCATGGCAACGCATTGCTAGGGTAACTCCACACAAAAGTTCAAAGTTGGAGCTGCATGCATGGTTGCAAAGTTGGTTGTAGCTGTTGTCATGTATGCAAGGAGACATACCAGTTGCCATGACATCAGACACACCTGCAAGGCCGCATGCATGTTCCAATTTCTGTCCTATTTATATAGCTGTTCACTCTCCATCCAAGGGTTGTTGAGTAAGCACCATATATGGTTACAGCCACATTTGTGACAAATCCAGTAGGTTTCACATGATCAAACTTGTGTGCCCAGCCCCTAGCTTGCATCTGCCTCCATTTCAAGTACTTCTAAAGCAGGTGGTTAGAGGTAGATGTGGTTGTTGAGTAGTTGCTACTTCTGCCCCCAGTCACCTTGGAAAAGGCTATTCAGCTGCAAGGTTTCTGTATTGAGCTGCTAATCACACTATTGAACTAATCTACTGTTAATAAGATTAAGGATGAATTGTCAAGACTTCTTTGGGATATGCCCTAACAGAGAGTTCTGGCCACCTCACATGGTGAAGCCACAATACAAGCTAGGAGGCCATACAAGCTAAATTAGATAATGTGGAGTTGGCACAGGTCTTGGAAACTCACTTTTAGACCAGGTGTTGACTTGGTGCATCCCGACATCATTCTGAAGTGCTTGTAACACTTGATTTATCTCGGTGAACCAAAACTGCATGCCTCCGGTTCCATCGACTAACCCTCATGTTCATAGCTATGTAACTCATGTTTGTGCGGAACATCCTTTAGTAACATTGAGTAGCTAGCACACCATTACAAAGTTGGCAGTGAGTCACTCAGCACTATGCAGTGCAACTGTGCAGCAGTTTCATAAAGAAAGCAAAGAAGAATACTTCCAAATTTTGTCTGTCGGTCATCACTGTTCTGGAACCCGTCGTACCACCACATTGCAACAGAGGTGGGAAAGCCTGAAGATGAGAGCAGACTGCAATCAATTGCTGTTCAGGTTAGGAAAACGTCATACTTATGATGAACAGTAAGAAATTGATGTGAACTGTGTGTGTGGCGATTGGTTGTTCAGAGGATTTTACGGTGGTAGAATGGAGGGATCGTTTAGTATGTTGTGGCCTCATTCCTAGCCACTTTGACAAGTCAGTCACATTGCTAGGTTACAAGAGTTTGGAGGGTAAGTTTGATGCTTTGTAGTAAAGAAGAGCAGACTTCCTACATTGAGTCTGCATGATAGAGCTTCAGTTATGATACCCAATATGGCCTTTGAGGGAGGTATGCATGCTTCAACCTCATTTGGGAAGTGCATGTCTGTTGATGTATACTTCGGGATGGAATTTTACCCACACACAAACAATGGCAGGCAAAGTGTGTGCATCCTTACAGGCACTGACCACATGAGGGTAATAATGCAGGTGGATGTGCCACCAACAGTGGGATGGACTGTTTATTAAGCATGCATGTTTGGACTTTCACGTATGCATGGTGTTAATTAGATAATTGATAGCTACGTTAGCAGCGCCACATTCTTAACATAGCAGCTACCATATGCCACTGTAATAGAAGCCGAGGGGCTAATTCACACCAGATTTGTTAGCTAGTGTGTGTGTGGTGTACACGCGTATGTGTATACATTTGCATGTGTGTCTACGCATGTCCACATGCATATCCACATGTCAACATGCGTCCGGAGACTGGACAATGCGCAATACATATATAGTCACATAGCTACCATACGTACAAATACTAACCTACACAGTTGGTGCATTACATTGCGTACTGCAAGTGATCGAATACTGGTGGTGGGAATGGCCTGGGAACCAGACTACACAGTTGGTATACAGTTTAATGCAAGTACACACAAACACACACTGCCATATTTATACTACACATACACATCAGCAAAACAGCATGCAATGGCAGATCTGTGGTGAGGATACTAACCCTAATTGTCCATCATGCGCTTATTGCATTAGCTTTGCATGTAGGATGACAATGGCTGGTCAATATCAGAGTAAGTCATGAAGCCAAGAATAAGCTTCCTTCTCCAGTGCTCTCTGCTAATTGAATTTCCAACCAGTCTGCTGGTAACTTAATACTGTGCCACAGATGGCCAGTGAACCCACGAGGAAGCCTTGCAAACACTTTCCCAACACACGCTCTGCATGCTATAGTATACTGATGCCTGATGCAATCCAGAACTCATTCAAGAATTGACAGAAATCTTAAGTTAACCTGCCAATTCTCAACTGCTGCAAGTGACCAATCAATACAACTTTAAGGGTTTAGGAACATGTTTTGTTCCCAGACTCCCTCCAAACTGTTGTCTGCCATGCAGATACACATAATATGTTTGCTGGCTTCCTGTGAACGTTGAAGAACTGAACCTTCAACATGGCTAATGTACTTGTATAGTCTCTTTGTTAGCCTAGGACTTCTCAATGGCTGAGAGTACCTTGTGTACACAATCACTTCCTCAGGGCAGATGTTGGGTCTATAACTGGACAACTGGGCAGGATGCAGGTAAGGTGAGATCATTCACACCCTCTTTCAAGGCAACTTCCTATCCGCATCTCTACACAAGCATAAATTATTCCTGTTAAAGGATACAGTTGTTGAACCCAGCTCAGCTTGTCCATAGTCTGTGGATATGAGCAGTCATGAAAATCCTCATCTCATAATCATCAAGAAGTTATAAAAACGAATTCATCTAAATACATTTGGTTTACCAAACTAAGCTTCAAATGCCATTTGATAGCAGCTTTGCTGGTCACTGTTCCCTCTACCAGTACTGGACCCTTGCACAAGCCATGTATAATAAAATATAGCTTCATTCCCAGGAGCGCTTGGGGAAGAGGCTACGTACATAAAATAGTTAGCTGGTTGCCCATCTATCTAGGTACACAATCAACACGTGCAGTAATTTTTCTCCTTTCGATCACTCAAACACACTCTGGTAACCACCTACGTACATTGCCAAAAGTGTGAGGTATATTTGAGTAAGGTTGTATTAACAAATAACAATTTAAATGTCTTAGCTGCCTTAATTCTCGTTTGGATGCCAAATGCATTATTACAATCCTCCAGAGTGTACAGCATTAATTTTTATATACGTTCCACTAGCAGTGGCGGCACTGAGTTAGTGCTAACCGAGCAGGAACATATGGAAGAGTTGGTACACTTGCAGTAGAGGGTGTCCGTTGGTATTAACTGTATTATGGTTTCGATTGAGAAGTTCTGTGTAAATGGTGCAATGGGATTAAGGAGTTGCAGTAGTATTATCTTTATTCTCTAATAGTGCACAAATGGGGAAATCGAGAACCATCTCTCTAAGGGTGAGAAATGGGTGGTGAATGGATGCTGATAGCGCTGTGCAAGGCACACCACTAATATGATACAGCTATCACGTTCCCTGGCTACACAGTTACCACAATTACTCACTTAACTTAAGTGGCTCTCTTTAGTTTCGGTATATTCATAACATTTACATACATAGCTCTTGCCATAACTATTACAGTGGATGAATAATAGATCTGTCTGAGTGTACCTTCAGTCTAGCTTCATTCCCAGGCCTCCGATTTTCGGATGGGGCCTGGGAACGAGGCTACCTTCGGTCATAATGCTTTATTATATCAACACTGCCATAGATGTGATCCTTAAGGGTGACGTTCCACATGTCAGAGCAAAGATCCGTCGGCAGTGATGGTGTTTGGCAAACGTTTGTTTGCATCGAATCATTTCGAAGACGGTATTTGCAACATTTCAAATGCTCCCTTTATCAGATCAAAAGGAGCCACTGCCATTGAGTTTGCCAAATTCCACCCTTGAAATGATGCAAATAAAATACGATAATGAAACTATTTAACACTGCCATAATTATACACTGTGTGCTGTTGCTGAACATTTATCATTGTACCAGAAGCAACCGATCAACACCAGAGGTGTAATTATACACTGTGTGCTGTTGCTGAACATTTATCATTGTACCAGAAGCAACCGAGAGGTGGGATGGCTGGGGACAGACTGGGAAGAGTTGCATGGGTAGATCGTGGCCACACATATATTTGCCCTATGTAGTTCTGCTAACCACATACATAAAACTAATTGAGATCTTGAATCACCCTCCTGTCCGCAATAGTGTATATAGGGAACTTACTGCACTTGAATTAGAGCTGATGTATTTGTGCCACCATCTGGACGGGGCCTATAACATGCCTAGTATTTTGTTTCCCAACACTCATCCAACTGAAAGATCGTCTGAATGGTGGTGTTTGCCTTGATCATGCTGGATCAGCACATTTACAGATGAGAACATGTAGCATCACAGACAAAATCGGCACTCACCCAAAAGACAACTGCTTTGTACGTATCCGATGGCATATCAGTATTAGATAACGTCACTGCATGGTTCTGAATCGTAGCTGCAAGGAACAAGACACTAGCAGCATGGAAGTCTGGAACTACATACCTATGTTTGTTAATGAATTCAATGTTTCAACAGTTGTTTGTGTTGTTGTTGTTGTTATTTTAGTGGCATAATTTGTGCTACTTTTTGAAATGTTACTATTTGCCATTTACTTATTATTGTCTGCCATTGATGCATTGTTCTATAATTATCTCCAACAGACAATCATGTATGTAATACAACCTACAGCTACAAGCATATGACTTACATACTAGGTACTATCCACAGGACATTGCAGCTAAGGAATGCCAGTGCAGTATTAGAATGTGAAATTACTGTAATTGCTCCTGCCATGTACATGTATGCACTGACCACTGTGTACTTAGATGCCTCAGTGTATGCCACCACTTGATGTGAACATCATTCATTAACACATTAGCTACTTGTGCTGATAGTGTGGTTGTAGCTGCAAATGGCCCAACCACAATCTTGAGTGGCGGACATGCACATCCCAGAAAATGCATGGAGCCTATCCAAAACCCAACTCCACATCTGACCACAACAATGGCAGCAGGTTTACTGACCACAACAATGGCAGCAGGTTTACTTCAAGTGCCTGCATTTCAACTGGCAGGAAATGTTGCAAATTGCTGTCTTAACTTGTGAGCCCACTCACGGTATGTACAGGTACATTACTGCAATAGTTTGGTCAATCTGATACAACAGCAGTTAGCAAAGATAAGCGCCTTTCACACTAACAGCTTCTAAAGTATGCACTTCGTCAAATTTACACGATTGGAATGAGTGCTATATGGTACAGCATTTGAGCAATGTAAGAATTGGTGCGACAAAGGCTAGTTGGTGTGGTATTAGTACATGTGTCCGTGTGTTATGATCAGATTGTGTGCTACCATGCAGAGCATCAGCTCCCAATCCCTTGTCCGGGGCACAAGTAGCTTTAGTGGCATGTAACAGCATTGAATCAGGCTAGTATTCATTCAAATCCGAGCCGAATCCCAGAGAGTTCTTTCCCTCCAAAGCATACGCCAGTGTGATAGCAGAGCTTACGTATGCATCTCAGATATCTGATACTGCAATGGTTTACTCATTCTCGATATTGTGTGATGCTGAAAAGCAGCAGACTGTGTAATTGATCCGTAGGTAGCCCGAGGTATTACAGTCAAAAGACGCAACCCCATTACCGACATCAAAGCTAACAGCCACTCTCATCTGCCCTGTAGACTGTTCGGGTAATAACATTAGGTTCCAGCATGTTCTAAATATTATACTGCAATCATAACACTGCAGGTAGGTAGAGTGTGACACCCCACAGCTGTTCAACTCAACAATATGCAGTATTATATCACGACTGACTGAAGTACACGTTTTCATAGCTAAACAGCAATAGAAATACATTACAATGCCACTGGTGTGTGTGTACCAACTATAAGTAAAACTGCTTCCATGGAGTATAATAATACTATACGAGTCCAACTGCAAGTGTGTGCTTGCTGTATTGGCAGTGTGACGACTTACATGTGGCACACATACATCATGATAGAATAGGGGGACACATTAGGGTCGGATCACCCTCTACATAAGAATAATCATGCTCTCAGGTATGAAGACGTTTTTGATTTTCTACCTGACATGAAACGGAGCATGTCTACCAAGACACGACTCCCCCACACCAGCCAGCCGGTCACGATGGTAGGAATAAAGTCGCTTCCTTTTAAGGCTATCTTGTTCATTCATTGTATATAAGATTAGTGGTCATGTTCTGGAACATGCGGTAGTGTCTTTTGATGCAATTTTGCTTGGCTCTGGTTTGGTAACCTGAGATGAGTGATAAAATGTTAGTGAGTGGCTCATCATCGATTTTGAATGTTAAGAATGCCATATATTTATACAGTCCGATTACCACCATTGCACACTCAAATACACTGCAGAAGAGTACGCTTTCTAAGATGTGCCTGCTAATGGTCTCTTGACATCACACCACAATACTCCGGAAACCTGACCCTCTGCGTCACTCACTAGTGGTTTATTATTCCAAGCGGGAGGCATGCTGCTGTGATATGCAATACAAGTTCAGGTGTGCAAATCCCATATCATATTTATTAGTGCTTGCAGAGTTAGAGTGGTAAACACTGGTGAGTTTCAGAGAATTGCATACAGCCAAAAGTTGCTCAAAACCGGAAATGTAATATAACAGTAGTAATCTCACTGCAGCCTTAAGGTTATGGGATACTTGTGCGCGCGCCGTGCGAAATGTATTGGAAATGTATACTTAATTTTTCTAACCAAAAATCTCTAGTATGAAGAGTGTGAGCAACTTGATTCTGGCGGTGGAGGTGCGCTGTCACAAGGTGCAGGGCATGAAGAAGCTTTTCTTTTGATAGCATAATCCTTGGCAAATTTATCTGCTGTCTCGCTCAAAAGAAAAAGCGGTAAATACGGCTTTTTGGTGAACTGAATTGCCCGTTTTTGCGTATCCGTAAAAGCATCCGTCATGCCCTGCACTTTGTGACAGCGCACCTCCACCGCTAGAATCAAGTTGCTCACACTCTTCATTGTAGAGATTTTTGTTTGGTTAGAAAAATTAAGTATACATTTCCAATACATTTCACACGGCGCACGCACGAGTATCCTGTTACCCTTAATACATACACTAGGTGTGCAGATCCCACACATACATACCCCTACTACTGGATAAACTCTAGCAAAGATTGAGAACATCACTTGCAGGATTTGGTGCAGTCATACACACATAACATTATACAATCATTCTGTGTTGAACAAACAGTCAATTAAAGGTCACAAGCAGAAATGACCAACAAGTGCGAGACACACGGAACCGATTTACCCATGTCATAATTATGATGCCTAGCAACTGCCACTTTCATTCTCACACAACACTTAGAAGGGAATATGATCCTGCATTGTACTAGGTTATCATGGTGGGTTTTGTCACCTCCCACCACTGGATGCTGTGGTGGCGGGAATGGTAGTAAATACTGGCATCATTTAAGATTCCAAAAACAATGCTATGTGGGAGGAAGCGGAGATCCTCATGGTGAGCTTAACCACAGACGATCGGTGGAGTGTAACCAAGATATGCACAATCCACAACTGTGGATTGAAATGTGTACAATTTGCATAGTAAATTAGCCCTGGTTGGAATTTTGATAACAGAGAGTGCATAGCCACAATGTCTACCACACAACGGATACTCTGTTGCACTGAAAGGGTTATCTGCAGTGCAGTGTGTGATGCTATTCACAGCTCGGTACAACAGCTGTCCTGCCTGAAACCATATTGTGATGAATTCCATAACAGAATTAAGATTGCGTGGGCACCAATCACAGCCAGGGAATATTATAGGTCAGGTAAATGTAATTACTGAGCTGTGTTATCTCGGATGAGAGAGGGGGATATATTGAGAATATTTGTCCAGCTGTTCTGCTGCACAATAATACTAGTCATATACTGCATGATGGAGCCTTTGTGATCAAATGTTCTGCTCTATTTTGAAGTTTGTTTGTTAAAAGAGAACATTTATGCCACCAAAGGGATTAGGAAGTCACTGAGCTACTAGTGAATGATCAAAGTAGCCAACAAAGACATCGGCCCAATAAATCATAAACAACTTTATAGGCAGACCCAACTGATTATCAGAAGTAGTGCAGCTATCAGACCTAAGTGACATCAACTCGACCTCTGGTTTGTCTTGTTATAGCTCAAGCAGCTCACGATCACATGTGGACCTCAGTCATGAGGTGTGTGTTGATGTGCGTCTGCCATACAGGAACCAACCTGAAAGTATAGTACATACACACTAATCACTTGGTTTTAGAAGATGCTAGTGTTAATAGAAGGCCTAGTCTATAGCAGGCTAGCCTCTCGAATTTTCCCCAGCACGGATCGACTCATGTGACCGCACGCATACTGAAAGCAATCGCGTGCTGTAGAAAGTGAAGTAATAGAAGGCCTAACTTGTATGCTAGGAATACTTTTGTCATTGGTTCTAGGAAATAATGTGCAGCGTCCCCAGACTGAGCACCTGGGAACGAGGCTAAGAACCATAATGACCCCGAATCAAGTAATGGACGCTCCATGCCCAGATTTCATTGATCTATAACTACACCAGTAACTGCGGGGGATCCGCAAAGTAACAAGTAAGAAGTTACTTTTTGCTCAATCTTCCACTCTCTGCTCAAACCTAAGATTAGTGATTAGTGCATGGTTAGTTACCCGGCATGCACATGCGTGAAGCAGGGATAAGCAATCGGTTTTGTCCATCTGTCCGTCAAATGCATCTGTCGGTCCAGTGAAGAACACTCTACAGGCTTAAACGATTGTTAAACCTGACAATAACATTGCAATCCAAAATAAAACCAGCGTCTGTCTACCTGATAGCAACCAAAACGCTTCTGTTCTGTGCAGTTTCAGCTTTGTCTTATTAAACGACAGTAGAGTCCGTCATCTTAATACGGTCAGCAACTAAAATACAAGTGTAAACGGGCTCTGGCACATGTTTGTACTGAATCCATATCAGTGCAGTGCAATATCAGTGCAGTGCAGTATGGATCTGGATGATGCAGATGATACCTCTAGCTGTTTAGAGCATCTGAAACTGAAAATGTCTAAGAGCTAGTCCAATGGAATTTCTTAAGTATTTGTCTTCTTTTCCAGTGAATATATTGCCTAGTGTGGCTCATCTTATTCACTGTAAGAGTTGTGCTACTCAGCTGTGCACTCAAAGAGTTCTCAATAATATTAATAGTCAATTTGCAACAGAAGGTATAGTAAATTTAGGCGGGCTTCCGCCCAGCCACTGTGGCTCACTGGCAATTAGCCTGAAATGTTATCCTGAAATTGGATACACTTCAGAACAGAAGAACCTTTGTTGCTAGGTGTACGTGCACAGTGAGTCATGTAGCAATGACCACAGAACAGCGTGTTAGTTACATAATATGATAATACTGTATGTACACATCCAACAGGTCATGTTGGCATGGCAACACTCTCCCCATCAAGGTTTGTGGTGTATTTGAAACTATACCACAAATTCTGAGCTAATTGAATAAGTATCAAGATCAGAGCAGAGGCCATTAGGATCAGAGTTGACATTATTAGGATGAGAGCCGAGGGGCCGCCAGTAATCAACTATAGCATCAACATGCTAGTAGAGATAATTGTTATGATTGCTACTGACACAAATTAGATTTATAATCATCAATAATTGAATAGTCGCCAGTAATTGGGAAGTTCCAGTCTTGACAGTATTATCATACCATCCAGCTTCAATACAATGACCCTCAACTACACCAAATTCCGCACATGTAAATTGGTAATTAGGATTGGATGTAGCAAGCTGCTCATCATATAACTGTTAACATGTTACATACTTCATGGCCTACAGAGTGCAGGTACAAACTTACAGGAGCCTTCCAACAGAAAATGCAACGTTGTCAGTTCCGTTGCTATGGCAACAAAACTTCCCTTCCTGGCCGACCAGAGAGTAGACACTCGCTGTTTGTCGAGCCTTGGAACCTGATAGCTACATGGTGCAATGGATTGATTGTCAGCAAGATCTGTAAACGCAATAGCTAACCTGCTTTTTTGCCAACAGACAGATACATGGATGCAAAGGCGCTATTCCTGCTGCGCATGTGCAATGCATTCATTGGCTACCATGCAACGGTTTGATATATGATGTTGAGATATGGCCTCACAAAATTCTAACATAATCATGTAGCCTAATTACAAATTAGTCTTGTGGGCTTCAGTAGAACGGCTAACATTGTGAAGCTGCAATTATATATTGAACACCCCCAATTCACTTCAAATGTGAACTTTAGCCTCAGTGCATGGTAACCAACGATACAAGTGCCATTTCCATAGCACAAACTGAGCTAATTTTTCTGACTTAAAAATCCAACAAGCAAATAAGTTGGTGTTGGCGCATACAAAGAATGCAGCAGTCTCCCCCACTTCCTGCAGTTTCTTTCTCCAGTAGTGTTTCCATGGTAATGGGTGGACGACCTATCATGCATGTCAATGAGACTATTTGGCAAGAGGCGCCTAGTAAATCAATAAAATGTACCCCACCTCTCACTGTAAAGAGGAGAACACTCGCTGTAATACCAATTCAAGTATCCCCATGATGCTATAAATGTGGTTGCAAATTGCTAGTGTAGTCACACCCACAGAATATGGTTACACCCAGGTTACAAGACTATGAGGCTACATTTGGTATACGTACTTTGTGCACAGTTCCCAGGCCTTTCCTGCCCTCTACAGTGTTTGATCACCTGCAGTACGCATAGACAGTGTTTGATCACCTGCAGTACGCATAGAGTTTTGATCACTTGCTGTACGCATAGACATGTCAGTTTTGATCACCTGCAGTACGCATAGACAGTTTTGATCACTTGCTGTACGCATAACCAGTGTTTGATCACTTGCTGTACACATAGACAGTTTTGATCACCTGCAGTACGCATAGACAGTGTTTGATCACCTGCAGTACGCATAGAGTTTTGATCACCTGCAGTACGCATAGACAGTGTTTGATCACCTGCAGTACGCATAGACAGTTTTGATCACCTGCAATACGCATAGACAGTGTTTGATCACCTGCAGTATGCATAGACAGTTTTGATCACCTGCAGTACACATAGACAGTTTTGATCACCTGCAGTACGCATAGACAGTGCACTTGCAGTATATAGTAGTAGAGTGCGCATAAAACTTTGATCACTTGCAGTACGCATAAACAGTTGTTTTCAGAAAAAATAAAAAGTGCATGGTTTTGTCTCAACATAAATTTAGGGCAGGGTGCAGAAGGGATAATAATCATTTTTGCGTAGTGGGGGGAAGTCTTGGCTTGGAACAACCAAGCGTTACACCAACCTTTGGTCAGCACCCCTCTGATTGGTAAACTCCGTGCAAATCCCAATACTCTGATGACAAAAAGTCTTTCAAGCTTTTACATATGGTATTTACAACGACTATGGGCTAGAAGTTAGAACTGTGAATACATGAAACAGGTATATTATATGTTTGTGATACTGACTTATACAGTCACATGGCAGAAGCTTGAAGCTCTCCTAACCTTTGCACAATGACAAATGCACTTAACACTCCAACGGTAAAAGTTCCCAAGCGGTTGAGCCATTAACCCCATGCATTACCACTTATTCCTGACCAAAAATCACTGGTTGACTTGCTTAATCAATAGCCTATCAAGTGTTATTTGTTGCATGAAGGATCGATACTATGCAACAGAAAATACTGAAGGAACAGGTGCTGTTTGATCATTGTTGCTTCTTTTCGTCACATTCCACGAGGATTTGCTACGATTGTAGTTATTGAGGGCCTGAATAGGCAGGCCTCTAACTTTCAGACCCTCAATAGCAATAATTGTAGCAAACCCTCTCGGAATGAAGCAACAAACAAACAAACAGTTAGTACTGCACCTGAATTATAAACACTTCCACTGATATGGGAACAGATCTTTCCCTTAAGTATTTTTTGGAAATCAATCACGCATCTCAGTCTAAATCACTCTTCAAAGGACACCCTTCAACTCAAACCTGGGGGTCACCCTGAAGGAGAGAGAGAAATATCCCCTTCAAAGGACACCCTTCAACTCAAACCTGGGGGTAGCACCTTGAAGGAGAGAGCCTTCAAAGGACACCCTTCAACTCAAAACTGGGGGTAGCACCCTGAAGGAGAGAGAAATATCCCCTTCAAAGGACACCCTTCAACTCAAAATTGGGGGTAGCACCCAGAGCAGAAGAAATATCCCGTCGGCTAGAACCTACAAATTCTAGTGGTGCTTGACACATTACGTCTTCAGATGACCAAACAGGAGAGCTTTGGCGAGGTGGATACTTTATGTACTATGAATTATATCAGCAGGAATCATTACACCTACACTATACTCAAGGTCTTTTTCTCTATCCTAGGTAACTGACCGTCTTTCAGACCTCTGTGAAACGTACGTATAGCCTGTTAGCAGATGAGCAAAATTGGGTTTAGGTAGGACACTGCAGGAACTGTATAGACCATATTGTTACATTGTGTGGAGCAGAATGAGTGCGGCCCTCTGCGTGATTGGTGTGAATATGGTCCATTGATCCCGTCAGCACACACCTAACAACCGGGCCTCGCAGCATGTGAATATCAGAGTTGGCTCGTTAAGAATGTGGTTCAATGTGCCTTGTGGTATGAAAAGTATGGAAGGCATTTATACACAGATTGTACTCTACCACAATTTGCTTCATGTTACCATGGAGATAATACTCACCAATGCTGGACTGACTGTAATAGGTACAACGTTTTGGCTGGCGGTTATTTTGAAGTTTCTACTATTTTTAGTAAGGGGACACCGATATGGGATTTAGCTGATATTCTGAGAACTGATATTAAGTAATTTCCAGCCAATTGCATATACTGATACCTGATATTGATCCAATTTACAACTTCGTTCAAATGTTCTATGACATGTGCTTATTCTACACTTTGACAGACAATTTTCACATTATCATGTTACGTATTTATTTTGTAAAATAGCAAATATTGCTGATACGATTATTGGCTCAACGTATAATTGAAGATAATAGAGACAGCCTAATGATGGGCACTGTAGTGTACTGGACCAGTGCAGGACATGGTGGCCATAATGATGGGTACTGTGGTGTACTGACCAGCTAGTGCAGTGCATAGCGGCCATAATGATGGGCACTGTGGTGTACTGGACCAGTGCAGGACATGATGGCCATAATGATGGGCACTGTGGTGTACTGGACCAGTGCAGGACATGGTGGCCATAATGATGGGCACTGTGGTGTACTGGACCAGCTAGTGCAGTGCATAGCGGTCATAATGATGGGCACTGTGGTGTACTGGACCAGCTAGTGCAGTGCATAGCGGCCATAATGATGGGCACTGTGGTGTACTGGACAAGCTATTGCAGTGCATAGTGGTCACGCTGAGTTGGTGAAAGGTTACAGTAATTCTTTGAAATGGAAAGTGGTCTATCCACTCAAGACCACTGAGATCCCCACAACCTTCAGTATACAGTTACATACATAAAGTAAACCAATATTGTCCACAATAATGGTAAATTGTATGCAAACTATGGGATTCCTGTCGCTATGGCAACAAAACTATGTACCATTGAACTGTGAAGTTTGTAGTTTAAATTTGACAATTTCCTTCAATACAACCATTCAAGCGTGGTATATAGAGTTGCACACTTTCAATTTGATCCCACACACTAAACGATAGTCTTAATAGAGGACACTCCCCCTTTTTTTGGTGTGTGTAGTTTCCTGTACAAAGAAGTGTCGTAATAGACCTTATTCGCTAACGTGTGCGCCAACACTGGCAGCAATTCCAATTACTTGCATGGGCGTTCCGCACAGCTGCAACTAGCTTCTTGCGAACTGTACGTACGTTTTTAGGTAACGACCATCAGTAAATACATTTTTTAGGTGACAGAAGACTCATTGCAAGAGAGAGAGCTCATTCACGAGAGACAAGTTTCGACGCTTGTGAAGGTGCTCAGGGACTAGCCGTAGGGCTGAATGCACCTAAAGAGCATATTGCAAAGTCAGCGCTAGCTGAGCCACAATTTCGAGCGCATTTATCTACTGAAAAGGCACTAGCCTCACTGTAGTTGCATTGCAGAGCACGTCCAGCAACTCGCTGGCGAGCCACACATGCATTCCTCAAAGCACACCCACCTCGAGCCACGCCCATGGAGAACGGTACTACTACAGCCACTCTGATCAGCTAGTGCTTACAGAGGATGATGTCCATGGTGCTCCACTCCCAGAACCACTGGAGAAACACCGGATGGTGGTGCTGAGTGCTTGCTGTTGGAATCCTGCAGCTGTCCTTAAGCACTTTCACAAATGTCGAAACCTGCCGCCATAAACGTGCTAGCTGGTCTCTCTTGCAATGTAGTCTTCTATCACCTACACAAACTGAAGTACTGTATTCACTGATGATTGTTACCTAGAGGGGGCTCGCAAAGATAGTTTATAACAGTTGCAGCTGTGCGGAATGCCCACGCAAGTAATTGGAATCTGCCACCAATTGTCGGTGCACGCGTTAGCCGAATAAGGTCTATTGGTATTCTGATGGACATGGTACCAACAATTTCCAGGGGCGATGGGGTCGGTACAGTTGACTGGAAGCAAGAAGGGAGGTCATATCTGGGCCTGATACTAGCCTCGTTCCCAGTCCCCATCCGAAAATCGAAATTTTTCGTATGGGGTCTCTGAACGAGGCTAGGCCTGATACGGCATGCTCAGCAGGTCAACAAATTTGTGACATCATAACACTGACTATTTCCCCTTGGCTACATATGTTATCCAACTACATATGCAGCACCATACAGTACGAGTAACAAATCAATGTGCTGCCCATGACATTTTTCGCTACAGCAAGTAATTGGGCAATATATAGTAATTTGACAACATGGGGATATTATACAACAGCGTACAGATTTCTTCCATGATATTTCGTTTCCCTGTGAGACTAGCTAAGCGACAAAAGCTGGGCGTGGAGGCTTGGGAACGAGGCTACTCTCACTGTGCATGTGGGAGAAGACTATTTCTAGAGAATATTGCCAATACTTGCACATACTATAGGAATTACTTTAGTATCATGTGCATGTAACTTACAACAGCTCCACCCATCACGAGGTCAGAGGTCACGGAACCTTTCTTTCTTCTCTGTTCTGACAATGGACTGGACCAATGGTCTTACACGAATCTTATATGTAGCACTAAGAGGACATCATGCATGTAGAATGGACGTCGGACAGCGCACAAAGACTCACAGCGTTTGTAATAATGTCAGCTCCGAATAATCTCTTCTGCGCATGTCTGCTGAGTTTGCGCGGGAAGTATAAAACAACTGTCAAAGGCGGCAGGTGTACGTGTAGATCGAGTTCACGAAACATTGCTAAACAGGCAGAAGAATGTCTATGCTGGACCTAGGTCGGTTTTCCTACCAGAGGAGAAAAGAGCCCTTACTGCAGCACAGACCCACAGATGGGAAGGAGAACCAGTCCACTTCAACTCCAAATGGAGCACTCTATGCAAGGTTAACTTCTATCCCTGAAACTCCACACTCCCTGCTCCCAACCCCTCCCTCGGGGAAGCTGGGTGGAAGAAGCACCTACATACCACAGCAGAAAAGACGGAATCGAATCTCAGATGAAGAAGAGACACCAGCAAGTGGAAACTTGTTCAGTGGATTGCATATTTCAAAGAGGAGAAAGAGGGATATTGGTGACTCCATCACACCACGTATACTGAAGAAGGAAGAAATCATAGAAATACACAGCGATGATGATGATGCTGAAATTGAACCAAAAGCTGTTACAAGACCATGCAAAGCCGCAATGCAAAATGACCGTAAGAGAAAACTGCTGGCGTTTAGTTTTGAAAGTTCCAACCACGATTCAGTTTTTGAGGATAGAGTTCAGCCACATAAGCGCAAAAGGGCCGATGCTTCAGCTGGGAAGAATCTGTCCACCAACCGTGGTCTTGCACAGGGAACCTGGATGGGAAGAAGGAACAGAACTGAGGAGGAAGTACCACCATGCCAATTGGATCGTCTTGAAGAGCTCTTTCCACAGCACAGTCAGGAATTTCTCTGCTCCAAACTAGAGCAGTGTGGGAGCCTGTCAGAAGCAGTTGCCACAGTGCTTGCATCTGACGACATCCAGGAGCACAGTAAGTGCATTGCCTCATTTCCAGTTTTTTGCTTGTCTCCTGCTTCCGTGTATTATTGTGAACGCAACTCGAAGAACAGAAAACGGGGTAGCTCAGGCTAGTAAATGCATACTGTATTTACTAGGAATATGCATATGCACAGAGAATGCCTCGCACATGCGAGAAGGGAGCTAGTACTTCCAGCTGTGGCATTTAGCCAAGTGAGTGATGTTGGGCGAGGCTATACGTACTCTTGGTCTTTGGTTGATGGATGTTGTGTGATGGCTATGTTACTTTGTTTGCTGGTACAAATATGCCACTGAATAACTGATGACTCTGTGTGGTAGCCTCATTCCCAGACCCCGCCCAGCTTTTTGTCGCTTGCAGTACGGAAAAGCGGGGAGCTGAAACAGCGTGCGGGCCTGGGAACAAGGCTATCTGTGTGGTGCAGTGATGTGTATGTGGCTGGCATCACCACTTATAGTATTCGGTAGCCACCTCCTGTTTTTTCATTGCTTACAGCTAGTACAAAAGTGAGGCCTGGTATATATTATTCCCCTTCCCATACTGGTAGCATGAGACGGGAAGGCATGAGAACAAGGCTATATAGATATCCAGATTCTGGCCGGTTGTTCAGATTTTTCATAATGATGTCATAATCCCCAGATTCCCCTGGAGACTCTCCTGTGAAGAAGTTCAGGAGAGTGAGACTAGTGGACTCGGATGACTCGCCCACTGTGCCGAGCATGTCTGAGCGTGTGAGACTAGTGGACTTGGATGACTCTCCCACTGTGCCGAGCATGTCTGAGCGTGTGAGACTAGTGGACTCGGATGACTCTCCCACTGTGCCGAGCATGTCTGAGCGTGTGAGACTAGTGGACTCGGATGACTCTCCCACTGTGCCGAGCATGTCTGAGCGTGTGAGACTAGTGGACTCGGATGACTCTCCCACTGTGCCGAGCATGTCTGAGCGTAAGGTTACAGTGCTCGAAGACAGTGACAGTGACAGTGTGACCTCAGGTATGTAATTAACAGATCTGTATGTCACTGACTAGCCTCGTTCCCAGGCCCGAGACAGCATGGGAACGAGGCTAGTCAGTGACTGGCGATTTGTCCTTCTTCATCATCTTTAGTGCATAGAAGGAGTGCAAGAACATCTGCTAGGAGACTGTTCGTGGACTCTCAACACTTGGGTGAGAGTGAAGATGCAGTCAATGAAAGGGAGATCGCTGTGGATGGCAGCCTTGCTTCAGGCTCACAGAAGTCATCCATAGAGACAGCCATCGCTGCTGAGTCCAACAGGGTATGTTACACTCCAGGTGATTTGTTGCTGGACTAATATGCAGTTATGTGTCCATTTTATGATCTATTTGCTCCCACTGTCCTGCTTGTACGTGTAGGTCGAACCTTTTTCTTCTCAGAAAGGATCAAGTGAGCAGGTATATGTACATCTGTTTGTTCGCTGTTTACATACAATACAAGTTTGTGCACTCTACGTATATAGACGGACACCTACTGAGTACTGCCCACATAGGCTGAGAAAACAGCTTCATTTGCTAGTCTCGGCCCCCAGCGCGGATCACTTCCAGTATCACGCGTGTGATACTGGAAGCGATCCGCGCTGGGGTTGGTTTGGGTCTGGGGTTGATACTACTTCATTGCCAGAAACAGAGGCCTTAACCCTTTAAGCCCCATTGACGTCTATAGGCGTCATTTAGACCCTATGCACTTGTAGGGCTTCTCGTCAGTCCAAAAAGAGACCAAAAAGGCTTCAGAGGGCCTAGGGACGACTTTGAGGGCCGAACTCAAAACTTTGGTCAGATTTCGGTGCGCCTCCCCCACTAAACGTACAAGCGGGGGGGTATCAAAAGGGGGGGCACAGCCCCCCCTTCGCCTGTCGTGGGCGTTTTTTGATTTTAATGAGATTCATTGACCCGAGAATTTTTTGATTCTAATGATATTCATAGACCCCACCAGGGCCTCAAGAAAACCTGCAAATTGGTGGTGTAAGGTGTGCCATCAGTCAGATCTGGCCCAAGTTTAGGGAAATGCTGGGCGAAAATCCGGCTGACATCCACCTTTGACCTCCGATTGCTGGGCTTGTGGGGGGTCATGAATATCATTAACGGTATTGCCAGAGGGGTCTCTCCATGTGTGCGGGCCCCACCAAGTTTGGCCGCTGAGGAGCGAATGCTGTGGGAGAGGAGTACCTACGAAAGTGGTGTGCGCTGAATGCATGGAAATGTGTTGTCTTGGTGGGAAGAATTCGGTGGTTAAAGGGTTAAGACCGTCTTCTAAGCTTACTCATGCCAAGGAGGAAAGAAATGGCCTCTTAGCCTCAACCAAGTCTGCCAAGCCCAGACATGGCTATGCTGTTTTTGCCCTTCGGGTGATCCCACCCCTTCGCATGAACCCACCCCCCTACCCCTGTCCCAAGGACATTCCCGGAAGTGACATCATTGAGCTGAAGGCTCATGTTGCCTATTAGCAACGTTCGTAGTAAAAAGTTAAATGTGTGACTGCACTTTACTCCTACATAGATATTGGATAGTTGTCTGCAACTACTCGGCGAGTGCCAGAAAATTTCGACCAATATCTCTCAGATTCAAACATCAGGGGTATGTGTACGCACTAGGATGTTTTGAATGTGGCTTTACATGTGCAATGGTTTCACGTCCATCCTACAGGGGTCCTCCACAAGTGGAGATGTGTATCCTAGTCAGCCTGCTATTTTGAATACAAGGTATTGCATATACTATTCGTGATTCATGTTTTGATGTAACCACTTGTACGTTCTGTGTAGACGGTTCAGTTCTGCAATAAGGTTGATTGCACCCGCCAGTACAGTCAATTTCATTCCGTGAGCACACTCCTTTGTGTATTAGCACTAACAACTTCCTGTGGGTGGAGATTGCATGAACTGGAGTACGAATGAATCTGAATAAGCTTCATATGTGCTTTTCTCATTGCTGAATGCATTCCACGGAACCAATGTGACGTATCGAGCCACCGCCAAACACACAACATTCTACATCACTTTTACATGGGCACTGTTGATCATATGGAGTCTGTATAGTTGAGTACTTATAGTACGTTGAGCTAGACATTAAGTGGAAGTCACGTCTTCACCATTCTCCCTGTGTGCCCCTAGCCTGCAGCTGAAGCCCTACCAGCTCGAGGGGTTGAACTGGCTAGCCCTCATGCACTCACAGAACCTCAATGGCATCCTGGCAGACGAAATGGTAAGGATTATAGTTTACTGCAGATGTCCCGTCCACCGCATTTGGTGATCAGAGCTGTTTCAGTGGTATAATGGAAATGATGATTCGCTAGTAGAATTGGACTGCCACAGTGAAGCACAACAAGTTTAGCAGGTATGTATCTTGTTTCCCGCTGTGGTAGTACAGTACTACTAGTGACTTGTAACAGGCCTACATCTATAATACCTTCACAGTATCATGGGCCTCAGTAACCATATAGTTGTACAGTGGAGATTATACATTGGGTTATCAAAATAAACGAAATGAAGGGGACTAGTATAGGTATGTAGAAATGAGGCTAGAGTGTTTAGCCTGATGGTGACTTGGCACCAGCACACCTGCCTGTTATAGGTTTGTGTTCAATTTCTGACCTGATTAATTCCTACCTATAGGGTTTGGGAAAGACAGTGCAAGCGATAGCATTTCTGGCACATCTATACGAGCAGGGCTGCCGTGGACCATTTCTGATTGTGGTGCCATCTTCCACTCTTGGTGAGCAAACAGAAGTCCCATAAAATAGGTTACTCATGCATGTGGATTGTTCAGTGTACCGTAGTCACACGTTATTAAGCACAGCTCACTTATAGATGCATATTTGCTGTTAGGCACAGGTTCAACTCCCCTCCCAATTAAGCGCTGAAGTCTTCTTCTAAACTCTGCCATTTTTGAGTCTACGGAGTGGGAAAAGCTATAATTCGAAATGAAGCGCAAATCCTACTCAAGGAATGTCATTTGAAATTAAGTGCATCTAGCTTGCTTGTAGGTGTGTAATTCCTTCCTGTGGAGAATTAGGCACATGCACCTGATAATGAGTGGTTACGGTATTAGAGCGGTATATGACACCTGAAGAGATGGGTAAGCATCAATATCCCCGGCATCTGTCTCTGCGTTTGATGGTAGTGACCCATGCACTTGTTCAATGATATACGGTTCGAATAATAAGCGTTCGGACAAGTATGGTAGATATTACTTGAAAGGGAGGGTCAGTTTTTCACTGGACGTACGTGACTGCATGTTGACGGTTGAGTAGTATCAATCTCTCTTTCTCTCTCTGTCAACAGAGAACTGGGCCCGTGAGCTTGAAACGTGGTGTCCAAGCTTGAGCGTAGTGACCTACTGGGGTAAGAATCTGCTCACCTGCTTTCAGAATGTCTTGGGGGTGATCGAGGAGTAGCTTACAGGAAAACGTGCCCTGTTAATATCGTGTATTGTCTCACACTTACTATTGTAGGGTCTCAGGAGGAGAGATCCAACATTCGCTATGATGTGCTCCATGGGGAGGGAGAGCCCGAGTTTGAGGTCTTCCTCTCATCGTAGGTCTTTGGCTGATACGTATATGCACTATTGTTACCTAGACATCTTGTACAATCAGTTTACAGTCTTCTAGCGTTCACCCTTTTAGTATGCTGTTTAGAATTTTAGTTAAAATCAAGGCCCCAAAATTAGGTGTATGGGGAAGAGTTTATTTTTTTTATAAAGTACAGCCTTTCTTATAGTTGTGCAAACTAGCATTACCAGATGAAGCATAATTGATTGACCCTTTAATTAGTTTAGTTGATTAAAAAGCAACCTTACTTAAAGAGACAAGCCTTCATGGATGAGGAGTGCAAGGTATTCATACGAATCTTACCAGATTTTGTGAAGCACAGGACTTGGGTTACCGGAAGCAATCATTCCTTGGCTAGTACAAGGTGCACAAGATCACCGCTATACTATCATTCCTTCAGCTACAGTGTGTGTATTGGCCAGCCAGAGGATCGGAAGTTTTTTCGGAGGCAGTCGTTGCAGTGCCTGATACTGGATGAAGGCCACATGTTGAAGAACATGACCTCACAGAGATACAGCTACCTCATGAAGATGAAGGTGATCTTTAACTATGAGTGGTTATTAGTCAGGCAGGAAGTAGGGCAATGGTTAGGGCCCAGGGCCAGTACTGAATGTGCATGCGCGTCCATTGCCTATACTTAAAGTATATACTTCGTTTTCACCTTTCGCAACAGCTCGCTTTTCACAGGTGGAAATTTAACCTGGGGGCGACTGTTTGTCATCTAGCAATTCACTGTATGTTTAGACGAACTCTGTTGTTGCTTATCTCTGCTGAAGGAGTCTAGCTAGGCAGTGGCCTCTATTGCATCCCACATGAGATGATGGTTTCTCCAACCCTTACTGTTGCTAATGACAGTTGATTTAGCAAACGCACACAGCTATTACCAGCGCTCGGCCAAGAGAGGGTACCATCGCTAGAATGAGCTCATGTCAAAATCAGCAAATACATCAGCAAACAATCGTGAACTTGGTGAAATGTGTGTCAGGTGAATTTTCTGCAGTACAAAAGAATTGCAACTTTGGTGAATCATTTTCCTTGTGGAAGAAGTGCAGGATAGTCCAGTGATGTCTGTTAACTCTTTACCAACCATAAGAAACAGCTTAAGGAAGCAAAATCCTGTATTAAAGTATAACGTCTAGTATTAAATTCCCCATATAAATTCTTATGGCTTATGGGAGCTCATGACGGCTTTTGCAGTCATTGGTTGGTAAAGAGTTAATTCATAATCATATCCATAGTGTCAGTTCTACGTAGGTAGGTCGAAATACTTGTGGATTGATGGAGATTGAACCTTTCCCTGTCCCCTGCCAGGCCAAGCGGTGTGTGCTGCTAACAGGTACCCCACTTCAGAATGACCTGCTGGAACTGATGTCCCTTCTCAACTTCATCATGCCAGATGTGTTCCAAAAGTACTCCGACCAGCTCAAGAAAACTTTCTCCAGAGCAAACTTAAGGTGACCCTATACACCTAAACCAGTCTGCTCCTTTCTCTGCATGCAGGTGTATATGGATAGTACCAGTATGTATGTGAAGTGGAAGGCAAAGGCTGGGAAGAGTGATATAATTATGGTGCATGGCACTTGTGCGTTGTGTTATGTATGTACGTAATTTGCAGCCAAATTACAAGTTAAATGAGGGACAGCCTAGGAACAAGGGTAGCTAATATCTGGCTAGTGTTACTGTATTAGACCGCAAAAAGTGCAACATTGGGAGTATTGCATATTACAATACAGAAGCTGGTCCAGTCCGGTACACACTACCAGGAACAATTGGAGCAGGCAAAGCAGCTCATTAAACCATTCATCCTGAGGAGACTCAAATCTGAGGTAGGGCAGTACATGACTGTGTGTGCATTTGCATGCATGCATGGCTATGAAGGGTGCTTGTATGGATTGATAAGGCTGTGGATTTTGCACAGGTGTTGAGCCAACTACCGGCAAAGTTTGAGCACACAGAGCACTGCTCCCTCGGTGATCTCCAGCGGCAGGTTTACACCAGAACCAGCGAACGATCTAAGGAACAACTCAGGACCATTGCAGGTTGGAAGGGTGGAGAAGGGAGCCAGGGTTGGAAGGGAGAGAGGAGGATGGAGGAGGGAGAGAGAGGGCCAGCTGTGATTTGATTTCATCCATGTCAAGATGAATCTTCACCGTTGAAATCATTATTTTTGTTAAAAGCAATAGTCATGAGTACATGCATGGGGACCTACAATGTACAATCATGTACTATGTCAGTTCATATTGTAGTATGTGACCAACCAACTACAGCCTGAGGAGACAGGTGTACCAGACTAGTTCAAAATCACTGTCCTAACTCCCGTTCCTCAGTAAGCCTGGGACTACAATTCACCTTGTGTGCACTGTAGTGCTCACTGAGATGTAATCATTACCATGGTGTGCTCATCTGGCAGGTGGCAACTCCCGTTCCAAGTTACATGCAAATTGTTTGATGGAGCTGAGGAAGGTAGCCAACCATCCACTGTTGGTGAGACACCATTACTGTGACGTGAAGCTCAGAGCTATGGCAGTGGACATCCTGAAGGTACGGTTACTATAGCCTCGTACCCAGCCCCACGCCCAGCTTTTCGTCGCTTGCAGTAGTTTACCATACTGCAAGCGACAAAAAGCTGGGCGTGGGACTGGGAACGAGGCTACGGTTACTACTGGTTCTTGCATACAGAATAGCCATAAATGTAGTAAGTTAATAGCCTCATTCCCGGGCTCCTCCCCAGCTTTTTGGTACACATCTCCCATTCCATCATTTTTGTTACCCAGTCTCCTCTGATTTTGTTGCCCAAGAAGCTGGGAAGGAGCCTGGGAATGAGGCTACTAAGTAAACAGGAGGCACAGTACATGTACATGCCTGTAGTGTTTCCTGTGCACTCACAACAAGAGTGTAGCTATGATGATCAACTTCATTGGCCATTCAACATTCCAGACGAGAAAGGTAATGTTAGTGACAACAAATCTTGCTCAAGCCACCAGACATTCTCTGCCAATGGTATGAATGGCTGGACACGAGACTCTCCGCCAATAGCATGAATGGCTGGACACGAGACTACAAGAACGCATAAGTGGACTGTGACATGGTCTACTTGTATGCTCACAGTCTATATACTTATGTGCATGACCAATGTTGTTGCAGTTCTTCCAGATAGGAACACAGCAAATGTGTCCTCTCATTGGTGGGGGTGTACAGTCAAGACTATAATTGAGTAAAAGGTTGTACTAGCTTATTACATCCTCTTTCTAACCCAGGACCCATCTCACAGGGATGCTAACCCTGACTTGGTGTTTGAAGACATGGCAGTGATGTCTGACTTTGAGCTTCACAGACTCTGCCTCACAAATCAGGTTCGTGTAACTATGATTACCAAATCCATCGTAGTGGATACTCTCCTTGCCCTCGATCCTTGTCTTTGACACCATAACCCCACTGCACTGCTCATGTGCAATACCAAGCCAACAGGAAATATACTTCCATTCCTGAGTGCTCTACATAAATACGTACAAACAAACACGAACACATATGATATAGTAGCATTGCTTCCTGGTCGGTAACAGTGCTGACCTGATACAATCACCGGTAACAGTGCTGACCTGATACAATCACTCCCTTGTTATCTTCAGGCTCTGTCAGGACACGCCCTTTCATCAGATGTGGTAAGGAGGTCAGGGAAGTTTGCCTTCCTGGCAAGGAAGCTAAATGATCTCAAAGAGCAGGTACGTTGTTAGAGTGGTATGGTGTTAAGCATGTCAGCCATTTTCAGATGCTTAACTAGCCTTGTTCCCAGGCCTCCACGCCCAGCTTTTGTCACTTGCAAGCGACGAAAACTGGTCGTGAAGGCCTGGGAACGAGGCTAAATAATAACCACGTTAAGTTGTGCATGGTTATTGTCAGCATAATGTCACGTGGTAGCAAACTGAATCTTGACTCACTCTCCAGGGAGACCGTGTGCTGCTGTTCAGTCAGTTCACCACGATGCTGGACATTGTGGAATGTTTTCTGGAGCAGGAGGGACACGCCTACCTCAGAATGGACGGCCAAACGCCCGTTACCAGAAGGTAAAGCGCCAGAATTAGAACTGGTACAATATAACACTTGATTGTGTAGGAAGCTGCAGTGATTTTCTTGTTGGATGTGCCTCCATGGAAAAATCTCTGATTTGTATGACCCGTTGAGGGAAATTGTCAACCATAATTTGTGTATTGAATTTCCTATCTGATATGTAACCTCTATGTCTGTGGTGCCATAGAAACAGAAATGGCAAAAGTGTATATTCACTGGACGGGTGGTCTTTTGATCACTGCAGGCAGCTGCTCATTGACCAGTACAACCAGGGTGAAGATATTTTTATATTTCTGCTTTCAACAAAGGCCGGTGAGGGCATAGTGGTCTATGAAGGCTTTGAGTACCTTCCCAGAGTGAACATTACCATCACGCATGCAGATAGCTACATTATTTCCCGACCAGGAGTGCAATAGATCTATGGGCACATCAAAATGAACCTAAGAGACATTGATATACGTACGTAGCAGTGATTACAACCATTGCAACTGTTCTTTAATTGTATGCCCCCTGTAACTTTATGTGCAGGTGGTTTGGGGATCAACCTCACCTCGGCTAATGTGGTGATCCTCCATGACATTGACTTCAACCCCTACAACGACAAGCAGGCCGAGGACAGGTGCCACAGAGTGGGACAGAAGAGGTTAGCTGACTCCAACCGGCAGGAACTGCCAAAGCCTCTACTGGCTTAGTCTAGCTGCTAGACCCTCCTCTCCTCCGGGGGGGGGGGGGGGGGGGGGGGGGGGGGGGGGGGGGGGGGGGGAGAGGAGGGTCTAGCAGCTAGACTACTGCAGGCTAGGTGGTAACTCTCTGCTATTATTTGTGCAGGGACGTTCACGTTATCCAGCTGATCAGTGAGGGCACGATAGAGGAGGAAATGCTGCAGTGTGCCCAGAAGAAGCTGAAGCTGGAACAGGACATCAATCTGGCTGGTATGTCCTACTAACTAAGTGCAGAATGTAGGGAGTCGAGACGTACGTGCAAAGGACTTGTACAACTTAGCCTTGTCTCATTCCCCCTGTGCGCGTGGTGAAGATTTCTCTTCACCAGGTGCACAGGGGGGAGCCTGGGAATGAGGCTATCCCAGGCCCCCACCCAGCTTTTTACTACAAGCGACGGAAAGCTGGGAGTGGCCTGGGAATGAGGCTAGTACAACTTCTTTGGCTACTGGATGGGTAGGAGAGTTGTCGTGCCATTAAAAACCCTACCATTCCTAATTCTGAAGGTCAGGCATCCTGTAATAAACAATAAACTCAGTTTTAGGTATAGCATGCTGCCTTGTTCCCAGGCCGTTCCACCGCCAGTATCAAATACTGGCGGTGGGAATGGCCTGGGAATGAGGCTACTGTTTGTTCACTATGTATTATAGTTTGTTTGTTTTTTGTTGCAGATGAAGGGACCGGATCGAGTGAATCTGATATTGCATCTCTTATCATGCAGGGATTAGGTAGTAAATAGGCATTTTTCTGTAATTACCCCACAGGATGCATTTTTCTGTAATTATAATACCCACAGGATGCAATATTTATATCAATCTGATTGTTATTCATGATGTGTTCACACAATAATCAATCAACAATCAACAATCACTGAAGTGCAATTCACCTGTGTGTGTTCAGGTGCTTTATTTTCTATACAACAGTCGTGATCACTAATGTTGTTTGCCGAGAGTTGTGTATATGCATTACACAGTTGTTGAAATTGTTCCAGTGTTAGTTGCTGTGCTCTGAGAGTGTCGTCTACTCCACTCAGTCTGAACAGTTCGGGTACCACCTCCGGGTGGTCAGGAAACAGTAGTCTGCAGCGAAATAGTAAAAATAGTTCATGGATCAACTTTAGCCTCGTTCCCATGCAGTCCTTCTCACTCCGGCCTGGGCAGCGTTAGTCGCTCAATTGAACTATATACTAGTACAGCTAGTACTGCAAGCGACAAACGCTGCGGTGCATGATCGGAATTAAGGCCTGCATGCTTGGGAACGAGGCTTATATTGGACAGGACACATGCACCATAAATGCCTGAATGGTACTCATTTGATGGTTGATTGGGCATGCACTTGTGTGCCAATTAAAGCCAGTTAATTAACCAACTCGTGATATACTGCCCATGCAGTACACAGCCTGAAGTTGTTCATCAATTTGTACCAAGTCGATCTACATAGGATAGCTATCTCTTTAGGGCCCAAGTTTTTTCTCGAGGTCATTTTCAGTCACTAGAACACTTAAACATACCCTAATTTCTGTTCCCTGGCATTGCTGGGCTGGTAATTTCAGCTATACTAAGTATTATACGTACATGACTTAACCATGCCCACCAATACGAACTTGCACTCAAGTCTTCTGAGAAATGGCAACCTGCCGTATAGCTGATGAATGCTAGGAGGCCTTACAAGGCAAGACGGCTACTTTCAAGCCTAATGCCAAAAACGACAGAAATGGCCCTCCCAGTGCCAACCAAGACCTTTCTACCACGGAGCCCGGACACGGCCATGCTGTTTGCACCCTTTGGGTGCACCCACCCACCTCCGCTTGTCCCACCCTTTCTGCTGACACAGAACCTATCTCCCAAGGACATTGCCGGATGTGACATCATGAAACTGAATTTAAAGTCTCACATTGCAGATATGCAATGTTAGGTATAAATGCATACAGTGCAGTCATGCATTTCCTCAGGTTGTCAACAATGGCTTAGCTACAGCTGTCTTTGTATCTTGGGACGTGGATACCACTCCACAAGTCGGGCAGAAGGTCAGCAAAAGTGTACAGTAAAACTGTCTAGCAAACCTTGCTCCTTTCCTGATGTACTTCCTCCGGTACTGGAACAGAGACTTCACTACGGTCTCCAGGACACCATACTCTGCCTTGATCCTTGGCCTCACCAGCGGAGTGAGCTTCAAGACAACTGCATCCACCTGGAAGGGTACACATGCAGTCCATATTCACTGAAACGTCTCTACAATTCATGAACAGGAGAGTTTATTGATGGTGGGTACATAGTATACATAGTGGGCTTCCTCTAGCATAAAGTGCATAAGCTCATGCCCATTAGTAGTACCTAGTCTCAGTCCCAGACCCAAACAGCCCCGGCATGGACCACTTCCACTATGCTCCTCTACCACATTGGTTAGGAGTGGATGATCAGGTCTGGGACCGAGACCGCTGTGAAAACTACACAGAATGCACCCAAACCTTTGGAGGTGGTACGAATGTTTTTCCTCTGATGATGAAGCCCCACTGTATGTGACAGAGGTGCTGTGCCATGACAGACAGTCTACTCCTTTGGGAATCACAGGGTGGAGCTCTGATGCGCTGCATGAAACAACAGAATTATGAGCTGCAACAATACCTTGTTCACAGGCCTTCTCGCCCCAGTGTTTGTCGCTTGCAGTATGTTGTTACTGCAAGCGACAAACGCTGGGGTGAGAAGGTCTGGGAACGAGGCTAGTATCAAGTCCGGCAAATTGGCAATAGAGTGAATAGACAGTCATAAAAATTAATGAGGGCATTTGAACCTTGCAACAAGTAAATTAAATTTCTGTGTCAGTGTTTGAATGGTAATGACTATGTGATGTCCTCGTTGGCATGCAGTCATACTTAACATGTTGGTGTGTGAATTACATCTTGCCCCCCAAGTACTCACACAGATGCACACATGTACGCACCTCACCAACTTCCTTCTGAAAAGTGAGAGTAAGTTGTGTCCGCCCGAAGCAAAACGGACCCTTTCTCTGTGGGATCATGGACAGCCACTGCAACAGCAGAGGGATGGAGACATTGAACGGAAGGTTCCCCACAACGTGCAAATTTGGTGGGTCTGAGAGGTGTGGAAGAGGACGTTCATGGTGTAAACCATTGTGGGAGGACAAGATGTCCACCCGGACACGTGGTCCTAGGACCGTCCCCCGGGACGTGTGGTCCTAGGGCCAGATGCCCCCCATCAGGACAGGATGTCCCCCCACCCCATTGAAGGTGGTGGAGAGATTGAACGTCAGAGACAACTTGCAATGACAACTTTGGAGCCATCAGTGCAGTTGATACCCAAGCAACTTTATAGACAGTGCAAATGCATGCTGTACTCTTCACCAGAGATGCTATTGCACTGTGACAACACTGTCAGATGGTAAGCTACACTGGACTCACGTAGACGCAGACGCAGTGAAGGGTGAGAGCTCGCAAGATAGCTGGAGAGAACTCTCGTGTGCCGCGCTAATATGAACACTGTGAGGGGAGTGAGAGCTCACCAGACTTCTTCACAAGCAGGGAGCTGCTGAGCGCCGGACTTACAGGGGAGGGAGGAGCGAAGCAATGGTTTTTATTTGGCTGCTGGAAGTTTGCTGCTGGGAGGGGGGCAGCTTCAGTGGAGCAGAACAGCCACGGATGATGGCATTGCACTCTATAATGTGGGGGGACAGCTGGTCCTAAGGGGGACACATCGCCCTAGGACCAGATGTCCTGCATGGTACTAGGACCAGCTATCCAGGGGGACATCTGGTCCTAGGACAATGTGTCCAGGGGTGATAATTTAAGGGAGGGGGGGGACATTCTGTCCTGTGACACCGTGTATATTTTATACCTAATTTTATCTACGAAACATTTTTTGATGGCTGGTGGGAGAACCTGACAACGTAAAATATATCAGGCGAATGACCTCCTGAGGATACTCTTACCATCCTCCCACGCTCTTCGGTCCACGTGAGGGCCACAGAGTTTCTCCATGTCAAACTCCAGAGCATCACCATGGTGTACCTCCAAGCGTCCACCACCTGCATCGCTCAACAGCTGTAGTGATGATACATAATACACACTGTCAAGATGGACACACTGGTAGGTAACCTCATGCAGACACTATTGAGTGTTCACATGTGATGTTTCATGGAGGTCCACGTGATCAGAATCTTGGCACTGATATAAGTATGGACTAACCTCACAAAGTATGCTCGACATTGCCACTAGTCTCGGCCCCAGATCGAAACCAAGCCCAGCACAGATGCGTGTTTGGGGTCTGGGAACAAGACTAAGCACAGATTGCTTCCAGTATCACACATGGGGAAGTGATACTGGAAGCGATCCACGCTGGGGTTGGTTTTGATCTGGGGCAGAGACTACATTGCTAACTGCTACACGTTATATGCGAGAAGTACACTGGCTACGTAGTTCCAGACTTCCACACACAAGCTCCTATCAACTTGTACACCACAATGGCCATCAAATGCAGAAATGATACAAAAGCTTTGGTGGCATTTATCTATGCAAAGTGGGCGCAATGTACTTGCAATTAATGTCTGCAGACAGCTACTCCGCGTCCTTCAACTTTGGTTTCGGATTTGCCAGTGGCTTACCTCTAGGGAGGGCAGAAATCTCCTGTCCTTTTCCACCACCACAACCTTCCTGGGTCCGGCATTCAGAACAGACCGAGTGAGGGCACCAGGTCCAGGCCCTACCTCACACACACAGCAGCCCTCAAGATGGCCTGCTAACCTCACCAGACGGTCTGGAGGCAAAAAAAGTGCATGTGTAAGCATAGTAACCAATTCACAGTATAACAGCTGCTTAGCCACTGTCATGACATACCTCTACAGTACAGTTGAGGACATGTTGAAAAGAGCGCATGATGACATCATCCTGATGATGTCATCATGCACTCTAGAGAGCAGGATTACTTATATTCCACTCACGGGCTAAGCTTCTGTTGGTCTACCATTAATGTGTTGGTTCCTCTGTTCTAAGTAACTTCACAACAGAACACTCTCACTTCGCATGCATGCATGGCCTGACAGATAGTTCAACAGGTGAGTCGTCAAATTTCTCCCAACATGCCTATGCTAGTTCTGCACAGTGAAAGTACTTCCCGTACTGAGTTAGCCAAACAGAAAATTCTCTCTGGAGCAGGGGAGAGCAAAGTTCACTGTGTGCCATGATGGATAACCAACCCAAATCCAACACTGCTGTAGTATTCTGTCGTACCAGTGACACTCAAGTTGAGCAGGAAGTTCTGGCTGAGTTGCGACCTAGCTGTCAGTCCATACAGCCTAATAATATCCGCAATAGTGGGGAGAGGAGGGAGCCACCTCGTCATCTCGCTGACCAGCGGCTAGACACTAAAACCTCGTTCCCAGACTCCGTTCCATCATTCATGGGTGACGTGGGTACCAAACTGCTCACCTCTGGTCGGTCTTCTGCCACTGGCACTCCCTCTGTTACTGTCGTTGTAGTTGACTTCCCAGGCCTCCCACGCTTCCAGTTTTTTCGTGATGCTTTTGCATACTGTAAGCGGTCAAAAAACTGGAGGCGTAGAAGGCCTGGGAAGTCAACTACAACGCTAGCAACAGAGGGAGTGCCAGTGGAAGAGGACCTACCAGAGGCATGAGAGGTGAGCAGTGAGTAACAGAAAACGACAAAGACGCAAGCACGCTCATCGTTGGCAATAGTCTGTGCGTGCACGTTCGCTTTTCCCTCCAAATTTGAAATTTACCGCGGAGGCCAACCAATCAAATGAGAGCGTTACTGGTCGGTCACGTGTTGCCGGCAAGGCTTCTGCGGGTATATAAAGCGAGTCAAGTTTGTGCCCATGCCATTCGGGCTTGGTTTTAGCTCGGGTGAGGTTAAGGTGAGGTGAGCCCTCACCCTAACCTTACCCAAGCTGAATACCTTTCACCGCCAGGGTAAGTTCAGGTGTAGATAGTGGGGCTGGGGTGGGAGCCTGGGGGGTGGGGCTGGGGGGGAGCCTGGGGGGGGTGGGGCTGGGAGCATGGGGGGTGGGGCTGGGGTGGGAGCATGGGGGTGGGGCTGGGGTGGGAGCATGGGGGTGGGGCTGGGGTGGGAGCATGGGGAGTGGGAACATGGGGAGTGGGGTGGGGTGGGAGCATGGGGGGGGGGGGGGGGGGGGGGGGGGGGGGTGAATGGAGGGTGGGGCTAGGGTGGGTGCATGAGGGAGCATGGATGGAGTGGGGCAGGACGGGTGGGTGCATGCATGAGGGTATTTACTAACTAATCTCTATTGGATGCTGTCATTGTTGACTGGTATGATGGAATTGAAATTATTGGCCTGGAATGAAGACTGCATGTTGTTAATAACAAGTTTTCAGGTAAAATGTTATGCAGTAAAATAACAGAACTCAAAAGAAGTTGTTTACTGAAATTCCAGCAGTATAAAGTGCACGTAATGTGCGATCGGACACATTACAACCCTTGATCCGGATGGACTCAAAGTGGCTGCAGTGGACAGGAATCAGTCTCAAGCTCTGGTCAGTGACTTTATAGCACCATCCAACGTCCAGTTCTGCCAGTAGTGGACATCCCTGCACCAGTGTTGTCACTCCTTTGTCAGTAACTCCGTAACAACGACTAACAGAGAGTCTTCTCAGCTGTTTGCAATTCTTTGCAATAGACTTCAATCCATGGTCGGATATCTGAAAATTATAATTATGAAGAGACTTCGATATGAAACACTTTGCAATTGAAATGTGGACCTATCATGTAGCAGAATCTGATCTATTTACAAGAATAGAAACATGATACACAGTTACGTAATCCAGTCATGACACAAACTGCGATCCCTTCCCTCCACATGGAACGGTCTGTCCTTAGGGGTTCAATGTCAAGGTGCAATGTTCCCATAATAGACAGAACACTGAAAATGATGCTGTGCACCCAAAACATGCTGTAGCTCTGACATTAGATTGTGCCTAAAGAATAATTTGGACATCCTGTCTACCCACCTTGAAGCATCTGTTGAAATTCAGTTCCCTTGTGTGTGGGCAATTCTCAGCGATAGCTGCCAAGACATTATCTGTGACCTCACGACAGTTGGGCACACTGAGAACCTCCAGTGAGCGGCACCCCACTGTCAGAGATGTGAGAGTGCTCTCCATGGCACAGTGGAAGCACCGGCCCAGGTTTAGCCCCCTCAGCATGCGGAGTGACTTGACGATCAGTCTGAACCCTTCTGCAGTTAGGCAGTACTCGGAATAGCTATCAGAGAAATCAAGCCATCTGACAGTCCTGAAATAGAGTCCTATCCACCTCTTCCATAGTTTGGTTCCCAGACCCTTCTGCGTTTCGTTTCCGGGGAGGGCGGGGCGGGCGGGCGGAAGGGAGACGGAAGGGTCTGGTGAATAACCTTACCCTAGCGCGGATCCACGCAGCATTCCTGCTGTCAGCGTTGATGAGGGAAAAAACACGAATCTCGAGTAGGTGCGAATCGTGAATAAAATTATTAGCAATATGGCGGCAGTTAGATAGCTAGCTACACCAGTGATTTTGTTTGATGCAGCTATTCAGCGCGCTGAGGCAGACAGGCAGAGCAGGTACAAGTTGTACTTGATCATCAGTTTGTCAGCGGCATGGATGTTGACTCTATTCGTGTCGCTCAGTTCCAACTCGGGTCAAGTGGCTTATGAACTTACGGCAGTACGTCGTGATTCTGACTGTGAAGGCTGTTTCTAGCGTTGCAGTTACCGTCTGTTTGGTCTCCGTGTAGCTACTTTTCGACCGTATTGAAGCAACACACAAACGCTGGCTCAGCAAGGTACTGCCGCGCGCACTTCACACGAACCTGCACGAAAATGTTCGATAGCTCCATGATTACTCGCAACTGTTGCAGTGCCGTGCAGACTTCCCCGATCACCCTGCTGGCATCGAAAGACTGGTAACAGACCTTGCAGACTCACTTACACGTAGCAGTGCTGTTAGCATTTACGAGCAACGAGTACTTAAAGTATTCATGGTTTCACACATTGCCAATTATTACGTTTAATGAAATTCCGCGGATCCGCGCTAGTGTAATGTTATTCACCAGACCCTTCCCTCTCCCTCCCCTCCGCCCGTCCCGCCCAAGAAGGGTCTGGGAACCAAACTACCTCTTCCAGGCTCTGCAAACTTTCCTGCACTGCCACAACTCAATTGGGTGCACATATGAAAAAGATGTCTATTATCACTTCAGGAGGAGTGGAATCAAATGCTGTCATCAACTGTACTGTATCTCCAACTTCAACAACCAGCATAATACTATGTACATCGAACTAGGGGATTTCCCCAACATAATTTTACGTATGTACATCGAACTAGGGGATTTCCCCAACCGTGACGTCGAAAGTCTTGTGAGTTGATGACGTCACATAGCAGACCTGTGGACATGACAGTTGAAGAACCTTAGAACAACAACTGACAATGGCAGAACTAGGCCACGCTTCGTATGAGGGACTGCAGGAACTCAAGGGAAGGCTGCCACACGTTCCAGAAACCGTCATCATGCATTTTCTCTCGCAGGTAGGGCAACTGTTGAAGTGATGAATCCCCATAACCTTATGCCTGTGTGCTGTATGATCGAAAGCTATCAGGATTTGTCTGTGTTCAGACACCCTACTGTTGTCTGAAGTCCACGGTGAGAGAATTTCAGTGATTAAATTAAGGGTGTACTCATGATGAACCCATAGATTGAACCCAACCACAAGAGGGTGTCACTCCCAAAGATGCCATGGTCACAGCTACGACTGGGATCAGGAAATCTTGACCGCATCACGAAAAGGCTATTGACTGTGCAGCCATTGACTGTTCAACTATGTGCACATTTGTGTCTTTGACTTGGAATTATACACGTAGTGACTCCACCCCCCTTCCTTAGTATATGGGTCCAGTCGCAGCTGTGATATATGAGTGACACCCCCTTGAACCAAACTCAGGATCTGTATGGGACAAGGCATACAGGTGTGTGACAATACAGAAGCTGCCCCATTATCCAGGCGGGCTTGCTTCGCTCACCACCGTGGTATGATGTGTCCCTGAATTTGATTTGAAGACGTTGCGCAGGAGGGATACACTCCCAATCCTATTCTACTCCTAGTGAGAAGTCAGCTGTCCAAGTGTTGTGACCAGGATCAAGATTTTTGATCAGCGCACTTTGTCCTTGTACACTTCACTGTTGATCATGTGTTCAAGAGACGAAAAGTTGCCACACCTCTTTAGTGTTTGTGAAATTTGTTGATCCATTGATCTTTGTCGCTCAGACATATCCTTTGATACCAGTCGTGAATTCTTCAACAGGCGACATTCGTAAGTAATTTCTAACACCTCTTATGGTGTTAACCCTTTGGCTACACCCACGGGTGAGAATTTTCAATGTATGAAGCTAGGACAGCGAGTGCTGGTCCCTACTTTGAACAGAGATGTGAACACTTGGCTAACAGGGCTATAAAGACGTGCATTGCCTATGATTAAAGTAGTTGCCATGGAGTTCAGTAAACATTCTCTATCCTGGCATCGGCGCACATGACCGAATCTCCCCGGCCTCCCCCCCCCCCCCCCCCCCCCCCCCCTCCATCTTTGTATTCTGCAGACTGGAGGTGGAAAAAGCAGTGGGAACAAGGCTATTTCTTTGGCGATTTCTCTATGAAAAGCGTTCTGCGGACAGGCTGGCATAGTTGCAAGCATCAAACATTAGCATGAGGCGTAGATAGCATGAGCATGAGGTCAAAGGTCGTGATGACTGCCAAACAATGTATTTGCAGGAATGTAATTTAGTAATGCACACACCAAACACCAAATTAGCAAACTAAAGTACCCACTGAACTGCTTGGCTTAGTGCTCTACTGAATGGCTATAGAATGGCTATAGCCTCGTTCCCAGGTTCTGCACAAGAGCCTGGGAACAAGGCTACATGTACATGTACATGACTTGAAATGGTGTTGTAATCTCATCAACTTTTTTAAAATGTGGCTTTTATTGCACACCACTATATATCACCGAGAGCACAAGATGACATCATGGTGATGTCATAATGTACTCTTCTCAAGGCCTTATGATCCCTGACTGCACTCGCAGTGCCTAACTATTTGTATGTTCACTTTTGCAGCTGGGTGGAAATATCGAACAGTGTTATGAAGAGCTCAAAGATCGTAAGTGAATGAGGAAGACCTCCACAGGCCACCGGAGGACCTCAGTAGTCCTCTTGCTCGGAGACCCCAGAATGAGAACAGTCAGTGAGGTCACCCCTCGTACCAACACCACCGTCCACCCCCACCTGAAGCCCTCGTACCAACACCACCGTCCACCCCCACCTGAAGAGGATGATGACCTACCCGGAACAAAACACTCCTCCAGATTCTAATCAGTATGGACTGCAGAATACCTGGCCTGCTAGTGCAAATTGGGACTCTCGCACATATCGTCCACCAGGTGGTCTCATGGCCTATGGTGGAGTATCACCCACGTACCCTAGTGGTTTCTCCTTTTTACGTTCTGGAGGCTCCCCGGGCTCACCATCAATGCATTCTTTTGGTCCTCTCGGCTTACCCTCGATGCATTCCAACAGCCCCCCGGGTTTACCACACGCGTATTCGAGCAACAGCCCTCCAGGTTTACAACATGTAACTACGGCCGCAGCAAGACACCATCCTGTCAGCCAAAACCCTCTTACTGGTAAGACTGGACTCTGACCTTTTGCATAGCAAGAACCTTGGTGCAAAACTGGTGGCGCACTCACCAGATCATGTCAACGGGTTAATGGTACCCCAGCAGGGCTCAATATAACGGTCGGTCATCGGTCAAAATCCGCGCATGCGTGTTAGATGACCGCCCATTCTTAACGGGTGCCTGTCAAAATGGCCGGTCTAAAACGTTGGAGTGACTGCTGTAGATTAGCAAGAAGGCAAAGCACCAAGCCAGTGTGAAAATATCAGAACGGTGGCAGTGGCAGTGCAACGTGGAGTACAAGTCTGCGCTGAGAGCGCGGTCTGCGTGCTAGAACCCGGTGCTTTAACCGTTCGTTCTGGGCCAGTCAGGCGTTGTGGAGGGACCTGGTGGCATGGTTGAGGACGCTACTGGCCCTCTCTCTGGTTGGACGTACCTTCGCTCAATGCCTTGGAGAAGATCTGCTGGCTACAAATTTTTTTGTTTCGTGTTGTTGGCATACTTCGTCTCGATCTCGCGCGATGTCTGCAGATCTGGCCGGCAAGTTATAAAAGCCGGAACGGGAAACGAAACGAAACGAAACGAAACGAAACGAAACGAAACCGGAAACCACGCCCTACAATGAACACATGCATTGTTTCTCACTGCAACAGCACTATAGCCTCGTTCCCAGGCCTTCTCACCCCAGCCACGGTTTGTCGCAGTACTAACGCCTTCCCCGCGTTAGTACTGCAAGCGACAAACGCTGGGGTGAGAAGGCCGACTTATTCACAGCTAGCACATACTGAGACCACGGCATGCACAACCATCCTCGAGACTGCGATCTATCGGGGTCGAAGTCATGCATTAACCACATGAATCGCTCCTGGAACTTCAGTTTCTTCGTGCTGCTCTGGTGGAGACCTCGTTGGCGCTTGAAGAGCAGCCCCTCCTTGTACACTTTCGGCTCGACCGGGTCCATCTCCCGTCTGCAGCTGCCTGCACTCTAATAAACGCTACAAGACTAACTACTGGCGATCTAGCTATAAATTATAAGCTGATGAGTAAAGCATCTTGCAAATTGCATGCACGATACACACTGTACTTCTGCGCGAAGGAGGGTGTGGTTTCCGGTTTCGTTTCGTTTCGTTTCGTTTCGTTTCGTTTCGTTTCGTTGCGTTTCCCGTTCCGGCTTTTATAACTTGCCGATCTGGCCCGCGGCCACGCGCAAGCGCGCGAGACTAATAGATGACGTAATCTGTGTACTTGTAGTACTATAGTAAGTTCCATGCATTAATTGTGCATACAATGACAAAGTTGTCTTGCATTGGATGTCTTTCACATGGAAAAAAAAGGTTATCATTTACTGGGGGGGGGGGGGGGGGGGGGGGGTGTTGATAGTGCTGGTAATATGTATGGCAGGTCCGAGTGGTCTGTCATTTCAGTTTACGTCTGCCATTTCAGTTTATGGTCTGTCATAATGGAAGGTGCACTTGAAAAATTATATTGAGCCCTGCCCAGGCATGTGAGCACCACCATTTCAAGAGGTTAATTGTGCCTGAGAAATGTGAGCACAGGGGTTAATGGTACCAGGATCTTGGGTGGATGTGTGGAGGAGTGGTTTCAGACTTCTGAACAGCTGTGGCTGTGGGGCGACTTTCTGAACCTGAGAAATGTTGCTAAGATTGCCTGATGTTCACCACTCAGTCACTCAGTGGCCTGTGGTTGTGTTTGGTAGTGCACTCACAGTTGTCTAGGTATGTGCCACTCCTCCATACATCACCCACCATTCAGGTATATGTCACTGCACATGGCTTTCCCCGGCGTTATACTGCAAGCGACAAATGCTAGGGTGGAGAAGGCCTGGGTACAAGACTAACATCACACATTGCATTTGTACACTACGCTTATATTCTCAAGGACTCTACAGTGTGCCTTGAGCTGCAAGCTGCAGTGCATGGAACCGTATGCATTGATTCTTCTTAAAGACATTTTGTTATGAAGTGCATGCTGTTGCCTCCCTGCAGACGTCCTAACCATTCAACAGAGAAGACAGCTGGAACACATTCAAAAGGTACGCTGTACACATCGTGCGCCGCATGCATACGTGTGACCTGACCATGATCGAGAGTTTGAGAGTGGGGAGCTGAGAAGAGATGTTGATTACGCTCACTGTTCGACTACACATGTAACTGCTCTAGCTCTGCAAGTCCTGAAGGCCCCGCTTGCTTGTACCGTAGCCTTTAGCATAGCGAGGCTATTGTGAAGTTGTGGTATAAACAGATGTCGACTGCGCTCACAGTTCGACTCCATCAAGCTCTCGCTGCAAATACAACTCAATTGGCCGGCAGGAAACCTGCTAAGCATTGTCAACAATCCTGAGCGTGATACACGTATGTAGGTACGTACATGTATGTGATCATGCAGAGAATAGATCTCCCATTCAGTGCCTGCTCGGCAATGAAGTGCACATGGCCTAATTCTGAGATGTGTTCAGGCATTGCATGGAATGCCTTTATCCACTAGACCACAATCTGAGGTACAGTCCCACCTCTTACAGAGATGTCAAATCTGCGTCATTAGTTGTCCCTTGCTGAATGCTCCGCCTGGGAAGTCCAGCTTCATGCTCCACTTACCCCAGTAGCCCATGTACCTCTTGAGCAGTACATGACTGATTTGATGCCTCCATTTCCTTTATCTCTCTTTTACTCTCTCCCTTCCTCTATCCTTTCCTCCTCCTCTCTCCTTCCTTCCCTCCTACCTCCTTCCCTCCCTTTGTCCCTCCCTCCTTCCTTCCCCATCTCCCTCCCTCTTCCTCCTTCCCTCCTTCCTTCCCTACCTCCCTCCCTCCTTCCCTCCCTTTGTCCCTCCCTCCTTCCTTCCCTATCTCCCTCCCTCCATCCCTCCCTCCTTCCTTCCCCATCTCCCTCCCTCCTCCTCCTTCCCTCCCTCCCTCCGTCCCCTCCCTTTGTCCCTCCCTTCCCAATCTCCCTCCTTCCCTCCATCCCTCCCTCCCTCCTTCCTCCCCATCTCCCTCCCTTCTCCTCCTTCCCTCCCTCCTTCCCTCCCTCCTTCCCTCCCTCCGTCCCTCCCTCCTTCCTTCCCTATCTCCCTCCCTCCTCCTTCCCTCCCTCCCACCCTCCTCCTTCCCTCCCTCCCACCCTCCTTCCTCCTTCCCTCCCACCCTCCCTCCTCCTCCTTCCCACCCTCCCACCCTCCCTCCTCCTCCTCCCCTCCATCCCACCCTCCCTCCAGATTCGCGAAGACCTTGTCCACCAACTTAGCATGTTGAAGTCAGAAGCTGATGATAAGAAGCACAGACTGACAAAATTGAGATTGGAAGTCTCAGAAGGACCCACTGTAAGTTCTGGGTATAGTGTACACATGATCCAGAGAAGATGAGCAGAAGGTACACCTGTAGCTGAGGGGCATAGAACTCCGGTTCCATCCTCGATATTCCAGTATCAATACATTAAGATTTTAACGTGTGTGTGTGTGTGTGTGTGTGTGTGTGTCTGTCTGTCTGTGCTTGACGGAAGTGGGATGTTCGTGGGGCGGGACTGGACTCTAGTGACGCGCGACCTTCGTACTTTAATTTATTTACTGAACCTCGAACTCCGCGAAGAATGTTCGAGAACATTGGGCCCGGGCACCGGGCATGGGCTGGAGTCCAGTATGCAATCGGGGAGCAGCAGCCGAAGCGGACGCAATCGGGCGAGCAGCAGCTGAAGCGGGCACAATCGGGGAGCAGCAGCTGGAGGCGGAGGCAAACGGGGAGCAGCAGTGCCGCAATCGGGGAGCAGCAGCTGGAGGCGGAGGCAAACGGGGAGCAGCAGTGCCGCAATCGGGCCCGGGAGCAGCAGCAGAAGCGCACGCAAGCGGCGAGCAGCATGCAGCTGAAGCGGACGCAATCGGGGAGAAGCAGCTCTTCAGAGCTGTCCAGCGCCGAGATTACGCACGGTAGGCGAACAAGGGGGAAGTAGCTGAGCGAGCGAAGCGAGCTCAGCTACTTGTTAGTATTATTCACATTGTGTGGAACAAATCTTCCCCTACCAGAAAGCCAGTAACAGCTGTACATTCATTTTGCACAACTGTCAGCTATTGTACACAGTCCACAACTGTGATCTAACTGTGATCCCCGCTCGTACAATTGTGTATACACTGTACATGTATGTACCCTGGGTAGTGATGTACCGATATGGAATCTAGCCGAATTTTCTGCCTTTCAGTACATATTTTACTGCCAATTTTCTCACCATTATCATAACATTCTCTGCCAATAAGATATAGCCAACATCCGATAGCTGATCCGATTATCTGTGCAACCCTAGCCCTGGTGCTTAAATAAGTGCCTGTCTTGTGCACAGAGTAGTCTCCTTCCCAGGCCTTCTCACCCCAGCGTTTGTACTGCAAGCAACAAACGCTGGGGTGAGAAGGCCCTGGAACGAGGCTGGTGACAGAGTATGTTGGAGCTAAAGCAGGAATGCAGATACCTACATGTACCCAAACTCACCAGGTTGCACACACAGTGGAAGATGCACGAAAAGTGTATTGGTTGATTTTCCATTGGAGACTGGGTGTCCCAGTTAGCTGCAAGTAAACCATTCATTCATTTTGGAGATTGACCTTTGGCATCGTCGGTTTGTGATGGGGAGTTACTGGTACATTAAGTTAATTAAACATCAATAAAAGGGTCAACGTTCCTTTTTCGTTGTACAGTGTACAATGTAAGATTATGGTGTGAAATTATTGTCTTGCACAGGGAAAATGATTTATCACTGCCGAAACCCATCCCTCCAAACGAAAGCTCTTGGAACTAGCATATCCTTGGAAAGGTTTCACTGGTTTTTGAATAAGTTCTTATTGCAAGGCGTTATATGCCGGCTTTGTCCCTTTTCTGTAGCTTACTTATGGCCAGAAATATATGTCAACAACTTTAATCGCTTACATGTACTTGGGTAATTGCTGAATCAGCAATCGTGATATGACGCCTGTGCAGTACGTGTATGTTCACACCATGGAGCGATCGTTGTACACAAACAGAACATTGGCCTCTGCAGTTGAGTTACATATGCTAATAACAAGTGCAGGATACACATACTTGATGTTAGATTGGATTGGTATAGAGAGTGGTTAGTGCTGAGGAGATACACTCTAGGAGGGTGGTATGGTATAGTGGTACATGTAGATGGCGGCGATGAGGAGATAGGAGGATGGTATGGGGGTCCGGTCAGTCAAGTATATATGAGCCTTGTCCTTGCACCATGGATAATAGAGCACGGGGAACTGGATTGGAAACACGTGTTTACGGAATTGAATTGAATGCGGGTTTTGCGACAAGTATGCCGTTGCCAGTCGTGACTGTCAGGAGTGAAAGTTGCCGCTTTAGGCATACACCAGTTCAAGACCGATCGAACGATATGAAAGGTAAGCCTCAGAACGGTTCTCGTATGGCACCAGAGGTGCAATAGTACACTGGTATCACAATTTCAGGAATACGTCCGTTTTTTTGGACAGCTCAAGCATGCTTTTATCTACGACTCAGGAGCGAAAGTTACCACTTTGGGCATACACCGGTTGGAGGCCGATCCGATGGTACAAGAGGTGAGCCCCAGAACAGTCCCTGTGTGGCACCAGAGGGACAACAAAAAACCAGCGAAACCCGCATTCAATCAAAGGCTGTGCCGACATTCCATACATTAAGAATAGGGCGGCGCGCGCGTTTCCAATCCAGTTCCCCGTGCTCTAATATCCATGCTTACACTGTGAAGTGTGACCCAGTCACATTGCAGTGTATATGTCACATGACACTTTGCATCACCTTTCTTGATGATGCTGACGGAGAGGCATGCTTGTGCTGAAACTGACCTGGTGAGGCCACCATTGCTCACTTTGACTAGCTGTCATTGGCTGTATGTAATGTCATATAACTTGTGCATTAATTGGAGCGAGCCATAACCTGGCCACCTACAAGCATCTTAAGAATGGGGCTAGGTGCAAGTACGAGCTGGTTGAGTCGTCCGCAAGGTGAGAGTAAGACCTCAGTGAGTTTGCACACAGAAGTAGGCATGTGATCTTCCTTCCCACTGAGGTTACTCCTCAAAAGCAGTGCACCTCCCACCAGTGGACTGGAGTGGATTGGGGTGACATTCTTTTCCAATAGTCGGCTCTGCTGTGTTGTAGAAACTGGCTAGTTACAACCAGCTGACATTCTTTTCCAATAGCCGGCTCTGTAGAAACTGGCTAGTTACAACCAGCTGTGGCCTCCTCTCAGGCATCCTTCCTCAAGCGTTATAGAACTTTTAAAGGTCTGATGGAGTGGAAGGGGATGACAGAAGCTGGAAGTCGTTGTGAATGGTGCTGTCTGATGTACGTGCGCATAGCAATGCGTTCCATCATCGGTCTGGCACTAATCATCTCCCGTTCAGTATACATGTAGATACTGACTCTTCCTCTGATGACAGTCATGAGCTTGGGTTTACAATGCTCAGTAGTCTTCCAGCAGAGCTGAATATTGCAAAAAAGGGTCACTCCAGTCCAGTCCACTGGTCCAGTGAATAAAGACACCTATTGGTGTGTTGTAAGCAGCTTAGGTAGCCTCGTTCCCAGTCCCACGCCCAGCTTTTCGTCGCTTGCAGTATGGTAAGCGAACAAAAGCTGGGTGTGGGACTGGGTACGAGGCTACAGCTTAGGGACATATGACTGTCCAAATTGCAATTAGCCCCACACTGTGGGGACTTCCAAAAATTTGCCTTACTAGGCTTTCCAACTTGAGAATTCAACTCGTGTTGGAGGCGGGAGGTGGAGTGCTTTTATACAATCCTCTGGTCTGCTTCACTTGTGGGTTTTGCGCAGCCTCATAATGGTTATATGTTGGTATTCATAGCTATGGATCTACTTATGAGTCTGCATGCGCATGCCTATTTTCCTGTAGTTGTAATTGAACTCTGACCCTCCATGGCAACAAGATGTGATTGCACTGTTGATCAACTCTCTCACTCTCTCCATAGCAACAAGATGTTGTAGTTGCACTCTGCACTATTGTTGAATAATTATTGTTCAACTCTCTCCATAGCAACAAGATGTCAATTCCATTCAAGATGTGATCACAACGCTGCAGTATGACATACAAGCCGAGAAGAGGAAAATTGAAATACAGAAATCGCAGAGTATGTATGCATGCATGACATTTGTGAGGTTGGATTTGTAAAATGAAGGGTGCATCGCCTCCGGCGGCTCGATGCGCCCTTGGTAAAATATATCATAGCGTTTCCTGTATAGGGTCAAAGTTTACTCGAATAGGCACCCACATCCATCAGTCTCACAAATGTTGGTTAATTTTGAGTGAGCTGAAATTGTATTTCGCTTATGACCAAATTGTGAGCGGGGGGGGGGGGGGGGGGGGGGGGGGGGGGGGCTATTGAAACTAGTGCTTTCATCCTTGTCCTTGCCAGAAGACTTTACAGACATCAACAATACTGACTATACAATTTCACTCAATGGGATAACTTTTCTGAGCTCACATCTCACCATGTTTGAGGGCTGCAAGGTTAGCTAAATTAACTTCTGAATAGAGCTATTTGGCCACATGCTACAAGTGACATGGGTGGGGGGGGGGGCTGGGAACGAGGCTAGGTGGGTACCCATCCACCGTGTGTACTGCCATTCAATGTTTTGATACCAATATCAGCTCTGATACCAATAGAGGAGTATGTACAGCCTTACGTGGCATGCTGTACTTGACCCAACTGCTCGTGGGGTGTTGTTAGATCAAGCTACAGTATCCAGCCGTGCCTTCACGTGTGTATTCCTCATTGTGCCGCAGATGAAATGAAGGAGAACAAGGAGATCTACACAGAAGAAGGTACATGTATGGTGTATATGTAGCTACACACTCACTCACTGCCTCGTACAGAGAAATTCGGTTTATACTAAACTTTGGCTGACATCAGGCTGCATCAACGGACTTTAATGCAAGTTTACAACCCGTTATAGAGTGAAACATGATTGGTGGCCGTGAGGATGTGGTATAGACAAGATTATTTGCTGAAACTCTGTTGCTAGGCCTGCTGGACTTGTGCAAGACCTCTTCAGTGGTTGTAAAGGAAGTAAAGAGCAGCCAGCTAATTACCTAGTTGGATAGGGCCATGCCCCCTCAGAGGATATGTACCCAAAATATCCTGCTTGGACTGGGAAGTGACGTTGTCTCTGAGCCTTAGCCTGATTCCAAGGCTTCATTAGGGGAGAGCTGTAGCAGGGTGTATACTTAATAACTTCTGGATCCACAGCTGAAATGTGCACAAGCTGCTGAAATATTGAAATCGTGATACAAACCAACCTCTCTGTGCTGATCCACATTGCATATACGCCATATGGTGTTCCTCATCAAATGCCCCCCCCCCCCCCCCCCCCTTATTCCCCCTCCCCCTTCTTCCTCCTCCCCCTTCCTCTCCCCTCCCCTCCCCTCCCCCATCCATAGGTGTGAGATGGCAATGTGGTCATTGCACATTCCTCAACCACCCGCTGATGTCAAGATGCGAGTCATGTGACCTCCCCAAGATTATCAGCAGGCAGGGAACTGTCCAGTCGTGAACCATTTTAGACTTTTGTATAATATTATGTAGTCATTTTCAAATGTGTGTGATCTTTTGAGCTGGGCATGCCTACATGTAGAGTATAGCACATCATAGCCTCGTTCCCAGGCCGCATTGGAATGAGGCTATAAGCACATCAGTGATTGCGAAACTCCGAAGTCCTGAGACCGAGGGCATATGGTTACATTTAGCTGTGAGTAAATTAACAGTAGGTAGGGCTATTTGGAAATTAGGGTTAGCTATACCTGAAATCGTTTGGTTCGTAACTTGGCAGCATGTTCATACTTGAGCTGAAGTTAATATATAGCTACGTAGACCACAACAGAATCCACTTCATCATACTGTACAATGTCAGACTAATTTTCACTACCCTCTCTGATGCTGAAAGATGGCACAGTTAGTAGCGATGGAATACTAGTCTTTGCAAATGTGCAGTGCAAGTCACCCACAGGAGGTATCACATAACCCTGTATATAGGGTAGGTGTGGGTATTATGAGACAGCACCAATTATGGGTTTCATACTTTACTACAATTATAGGCATTGCCACTTTGCCTGAACATTGTCAAATGTATCCTCTACCGTTTGATAGAATGAGTGGTGCAAAGCATTTGGTATTCATGATTTGGACAGTATATAAAATTGTGATGAAATTTTATGGGTAGTTCTGATTGTCCTAATAAAAAAATGCACTGCCAGAATACCAACAAGCATGCTTGCATGGAAATGGTTCTAGCAGAATCTTCTATGCTGGTAGGGTGTAGCTACCTAGCCAAATGATGATCAGGTATGAAACATACAGCAAAAAAACTGGGGTGTCTCATAATACATACCCTGTCTCATAATTGCCTCATTAACGTGTGTGATAAAAATGCAGCCAAACTGCAGTACATCAACACAACACTGAAACTTTGCCTACCATGGATTGTTAGTACAATGTATTATCTTGTTAAATCTATACCATAGTACAATCGCATCCTGTTGACAGCTTGTTGGTTAACTTGAAATGGTTATGTGTCTCATAACCGGGGCGGCTACCCTACACAATCTGATTTGATTCAAACCTGCATGGTACAGCTGCCAGTGTACAAATTATGTCATGGTGATGGGACAGCAGTGACCACAGAAACAATTGCAGTGATGCGGATCTTTTTCCCTCTTTACTATCTTTAGTATTGTACTCTCTGTCTGCACAAAATTGGTCATTGCCTTTCTCAGCTAATACGGACTACAAAATATTTATGACAGCTGCAAACCACACTATAGTGCAATTTGCAGCGAATCATCTGCAAGCCGCTTTGTTTTGCCACTCCCACCAACTTTAGATTGGTGGGCGTGCCGCAATTGAGGATATGACCTGACGTCACTACGTTGGAAATCCTATGCGCTACATTTAGCTAGCAGAAAAATGGGTCAGCACGAGTCTCGCCAGGCTGGTGAATTTCATCCAAGGCATGGAAAGAATATCCAATTGTCTGAGAACAATACCGTAGCCCACCGAGTGCGGGACTTTGATCAGGCGCTGGTGTACAGCTCGAAGCCAATCTCCCGTGGAGAGGTCTTTCAGGTCAGGTTGCTTGAGAAGGCAGAAACCTGGTCAGGATCTGTGGTAAGGGGAGGCACTGGGGCAGCCCAGCTGTGGAGGGGAAGGACCTGGTTCCAATTTCCTAAGTGCAGGAACGGAATAGAAAGTTCTCTGTACCAACATTAGATTGGAATACTTTTTGCAGAAGTATCAACTGAATGCTTCAGTCATCTTCAGGAAGAAGTCCGAGTTGAAAAACAAGTTGTCCGTTCTAAATTAAATAAGTGCAGAATTGTTATGACTGAAGCATTCAGTTGAATCGTTGGCCTATCTAAAGTTGGTAACAGAGAATGGTCTATGCCATTAGCATATTGCTGGAAGTCATGATGACATATTATCCGTAACCATTCCGGGTCTTGTAGAGGAACTGATTTAATATCCCTTCCAGGAAGCAGAAGACGTAAGGTTATACATTGTAGTGGACATTTCCAACAATTTATTTTCACTCCATTTTGCTTAACCAGGAACACTGCATAGATCAGCATAGAGCAGGAACTGGAGGCTAGTTACACCAAGAGGTGGTGTACCTATTCACCAAAAATCTCTATTGTGTTTACTAGTTCTATAGTGCTCACGACATGCAATGACAGGTATAGGCCATGACATATTAAGCATTTTGGGCTGTGTAATAATATCCTCAAAAGAATGACCCATTGAGTGAAAAATATTGCAGCTGCCTTGATTGACTGCCTGTTTATGTATAGGATCTACTACGTCGACGCGGAGGTTATGCGATTTATCCTCCGCGGGAAAGTTTGGCCGAGGCTAAACTTTCCCAAGGAGGATAAACCGCATAACCTCCGAGTCGACGTAGTAGATCCGGCTTTTACCACAGACATAACCTCCAAGTCAAGTTAGTAGCTGGATCCAGCTGCTAGACAGCTACAACTCTCTGATTCTCAGCACAGCGTGGTTAGATTATGTCATAGTGGAGTTTATCCTCCGTGGTACATCAAAGGATCGCCCACGCACTGTGGTAGAATAGTGTTTATCCTGAATATACAACACCATAACAGAAAAGAGAGACTCTGTCAAGCTCTTTCTGCACTGTTGCTTCCTATAGTTTACCAAATCAAAGTTGGATCACACGATTAGCTGTCAACAAAAACTGTGAAAAAGTTTCGGAGTTCTGCTTGTGCATGTGAGTATCTTGTACAGGGTGAGCCTAGTCTGGCAACTCAGACCTCAACTATACTATGTCAAGAAGTCCTCCCAGATCATATCAAAAGACCTAAAATAATGAGTAATGGCATGCTTGTTGCTTGTTAGCAGCTGACTGTTTACATAATGCTTGTGAACTATGAACTTCTGCATGCTTCCGGTTAGCTAGAACTCAGGACCTGGGAATAGGAAGTATGCTGAATCTTTTTGCTTTAACCCTTTAACCACCGAATTCTTCCCACCAAGACAACACATTTTCATGCATTCAGCGCACACCACTTTCGTAGGTACTCCTCTCCCACAGCATTCGCTCCTCAGCGGCCAAACTTGGTGGGGCCCGCACACATGGAGAGACCCCTCTGGCAATACCGTTAATGATATTCATGACCCCCCACAAGCCCAGCAATCGGAGGTCAAAGGTGGATGTCAGCCGGATTTTCGCCCAGCATTTCCCTAAACTTGGGCCAGGTCTGACTGATGGCACACCTTACACCACCAATTTGCAGGTTTTCTTGAGGCCCTGGGTGGGGTCTATGAATATCATTAGAATCAAAAATTCTTGGGTCAATGAATCTCATAAAAAATTAAAAAAACGCCCACGACATGCGAAGGGGGGGCTGCCGCTCCCCCTTTCGATACCCCCCCCCCCCCCCGCTTGTACGTTTAGTGGGGGAGGCGCGCCGAAATCTGACCAAATTTTTGAGTTCGTCCCTCAAAGACGTCCCTAGGCCCTCTGAAGCCTTTTTGGTCTCTTTTGGACTGACGAGAAGCCCTACAAGTGCATAGGGTCTAAATGACGTCTATAGACGTCAATGGGGCTTAAAGGGTTAATAATGATGTTTTGACATCGCAGTGAAACATGTCGTAACAGTTAACTCACCTACTACCAACAGAAACTTGGTCTTACAACTGAGTCTCCGGATGAGGCTAAAATTCCAAGTAGTGCGCTGAAGATATTTGAAAGTCCTGACCACTGGATTCTCACGGGGACCAAAGTGATCCACCAGGGAAAAGAGGGGCGTCTGAAAATAGACTTAGAGTCCCTCCGAGTGGGACAGACTGTGGGTTGCTCAGTGTCGGAGGAGGGAAACTTACATTTGATTGTCGATGGGACAGACCTTGGTGTGGTGGGGAGCCGGTTGCCTACCAAGCACCAGAGGACCCTGTGGGGATTTGCTGATGTCTATGGAACGTGCGGAAAGATCAGATCAGCGTTCTATTATGGTAGGTTGGTTAGCAACCATAACTTCAATAATTATACATTAGTACACTGGGTTGTATGAGTCCATCCATACCACTATACCAATATTCAGGACTATCTGGTGTGCATGGTATGGGCTGTCAATATCTGCCTGATAAGTGGTCCTAACTGTTGACTGTAGGCCAATGAGTAGTAGATATCCTGTAAGTACACCACAGGTCAGGCAGGCTGTGTGTGCCTTGCTACTGTGGTGTAGTATGAATCTCATAGTGAAGACATTGCAGTGCATCACCCATGCATAACTCCTAGGCCAGTAGTCTACTCTACAGTGATGAACCTTTGAAATTCTTAGAACCGCATGCAATGAGCCATGATATAGAAGCTCTTATTGTTGATACAGCAACAAAGTATTACTACTGGTGTACAATCTTCCATTCTCAGCAAAAGAAGGGCCATCACAGCAGCAGCAGCAACCGGCACCGGCAAGGTTTAATGGAAGTTCATCCCTTCCAACACCATTTGGCCAGGCTGAAGACTACGACCACACACGCGTTGTGAGTGATGATCTGGGGAGTCTGCAAGTTGCCGAACTTCAGCAGAGTCTAGCTATGGAACACGTTCAGAAAGTCGAACTTGAGGAACGAAATACTTCAATTCAGAGAGTGAATACGCTCCTGAAGAAGGAAAAGATGGCAGCCGCAGACGAAAATTGGAAACTGGAGGAAAAGGTTGCTGCATTGAGAGAGCAGTTATCTCAGCAAAGGGAAGAAATTAACCGCTTAAACGGGGAGAACTCACACTTGCGCCAGCAATTGGAAGGAGCTCTCACTGAAGCCCAAACACTTCAACAGGAACTTGATTCCAAAACTGTTGAGTTACAGTCACAATCCCTCTCTGCTGTTCAGAGACAAGAACCACACCCCCCTGTCATTCATACACCAGAGATTGGGTTTTGGAATGTCTCCAGCAAAGAGATTGAAGTGCTAGAGAACAAAATTCTTGGCAGAGGTGCATGGGGGTATGTTGCTGAGGGCAGGTTTCGAGGCAAACAAGTTGCAGTCAAGCGTGTGTACCGTGAGATACTTGAGCCACACACTGTAGACCGTATCCACAGAGAAATCAGCACCATGGCACAGGTGAGGCACCCCAACTTGGTACTCTTCATTGCTGCAGTGCTGGACGATAGGGTTGACCCGATGATTATCACTGAGATTCTTACCATAGATCTCCGCTCAGCTTATAGGCAAAACAAGTTGGAGACAAATGCTGTCAAGCTGCAAATTTTCCAGGACGTCGCTTACGCCCTCAATTATTTACATTTGCACAAGGAACCAATCATACACAGGGACGTCAGTGCACCAAATGTTCTTCTGGAAGAAATGTCAAAAGACTCATGGAAAGCTAAACTGTCCGACTTTGGTTCTGCGAACTTGGTGAGGCTAGCAGCTACTCCTGGAGAAGGTGCTATAATCTATGCTGCTCCCGAGACATTCCCCCAGTTGCCCAATTCTCCGAATCCCCTTCCCTCTCAAACACCAAAGATAGACGTGTATAGCTATGGTGTTCTTCTGTGTGAAGTCATCACGTGCCAGTTTCCCGATCCGAGCAAGTTCAGCGACATGTTAGGCATGGTCCATAGCCAGTGGCCTCTCATGCACTCCCTCATCACTTCTTCTACCGAACATGATCCTGTAAAACGACCTACAATGGAGAACATCCTTGAAAAGCTCTGCAATTAGATAATTTGTGAATCGAGCTCGCAGGACTTATAAAGTGTGCAGAATTTGTGTAGACATGCGTGTGACTAAAAATTAATGTGTTCAGTGCTACTACATGTAGTACCATGACAATTGTGTGCGCCACTGCTAAAAGGATGTTGTATTGACAATTGCATTTGTCGCCCGAATTATTGCAACTGTTATTGAGATGACACTCTAGAATAACTAGTCCCTTGTGACAGCCAGCTGGACAATACAATGCACATAATGGAGTACAGTAACAACTGAATTTGCTACACGGGCTGGGAAGTTAATTTACATTGAACAAAAGGGCGGGCATTTGTTCCCTTATGAAGATCCTTGTCATGCACCTGTGACCTAAGTAAATTTTCCAGCCCTTGAAGCAATTTCGTATTCTTGCAGTACTCCAGCATCTCAAGGGGATGGATGTACCCCAATACAACCATGTACGTTTATAATATAATGGTGGACTCATAATTGTTGCGTTGGAGGTGTACATCATAAAATAATGGACAACAGTAAAACTTAGACTGCATGTGCAATGGCAATACTCTGTGTAATTACTACTACTGCACAACATAGTACTAACTCTTTAGGGTCTAAAAAATATTGAAATCTCCCCCACAGCATAAAATGGCATCTGCACGCAGCGTTGAGCGTTGCCCAGGGAGCGTCCAACAAAACTCGGGAGGGTGCCCCTGGCTGTTAACAGCAATGATTACACTCACCGTTGACGAAGGCAGGAAGGGGCGGAGGCACTGGGTGGAGCCGATAACTGAGCTAGCTGTCTGGTTATCGCGCCGTTCGACCAGCTGCTAAAACTCGACTGTTGTCTTGCCGTACGCGGAGGACCATCGCTACTTACTTTATTGCTGGAGAGGGCAGACCAACAGTAAGTCAAAGCAGGAGCGTTATTGCAAGTAAGCGTATACTGACGGCGAGATAAGGCTTTTTAGCTTACCGTTCGATCAACTTACAATGGCGGCCTTGTTTCTGCCTGTAACAGCTGCCAGCCCAGACGCTTGGCGCCGTAGTTATACAGAGGGGGACTACTGACAAGACTCCAGGAGCAGTGCTAGTCGAAGGCTGTCCGTCACCGCGAAGTGAGAAGCCATAGTGTGAAAGGACGCTAATTATGCGCCTTTTGGCGCTATGGGCCCTAAAGGGCTAAGACACCTAATTAGACCGCAACAGCAAGGACATTTATACTCTGTAGGTTACAAATTATCCCCTTCACTGCTTTCATTGTCAGTGTTCTGCCACTCCTGTGATGTACAGAGCTTGTTGGATGCATATGGTAGCTTGTGACCTCCACTGGCTTTCAGGATTGAGCCCTTGCGCACCTGCGGTTCTGCTTCCTCGTTTTCCTCGACTTTGTCCCGTGTTCCTTGCTGTTGGTGGATAGCTTGGTAGTGAGCATGTGCACCATGCGCCCCGTTGTCCGGGAGTAGAGCTAGAAGAGGCTCACGGTCATCAGTTCCGTATACTGCTTCTGGATGGCTTGCTTCATAACTTGATAGTGATGTAGTTGTAGGTGCAGGGTTTCCACTTTCATCCGTGATTTTTAACTCTTCAGTTTGACACTTTCGTAAGCATTTTTGCCTCGCAAGAGAAACCAGGATGTAAACAACAAAACCAGTGAAGTAGAGACACGGAATGAGGATGAGAATATGCAGGACGATGTCTCGTACTGCCGCAGCACTTCCCATGAAGAGCTGGTCTGCTGTACTCCCATACAAGAGCGTAACAAAAGTGAGATTGAATGCATTCAGCCAGGAAGATTCATATGATTGCATAGCGGTATGGACTCAACCCAAAGATAAACACGAAGATGATCTGCATTATGTAGATGTTCCCATAGACTCCGATATCAAAGACAGAAATGAAGAACACAATGAAGCAGCATATGTAGATCTATTCCACATTGGGCCACAGATGAAATGAAGGAGAACAAGGAGTCTATACAGAAGAAGGTATGGTCTACATGTAGCTAGCTACACAGTCACTGCCTTGTACAGACATATTCGATTTAGCTGATATCAACTTGACCTCCTTTATCATCTCCATGTTTACGACCTGTGAAATATGATTGTCGGCCGTGAGGATGTGGTGCAGACAGGATTATTAGCTGAAAGTTTGTTGCTAGGCCTGCAAGACTTCTTCAGTGGTTGTCAAGGAAGTAAGGAACAGTCCTCGAACTAGATGTGGCAATAGTTAGTTGAATAGATCTCCTTGTTCTCCTTCATTTCAGCTGTGGCACAATGAAGAATACAGACGTGAATGCAAACGACAAACGCTGGGGTGAGAAGGCCTGGGAACGAGGCTAAAGAGTTGTAGCGTTTGAGTAACTTCTGGATCTGGACCCATATATAGCTGAAATATGTGCACAAGCTGCTGAACTCATGACACCAACCTCTGTACTGATCCACATTGCATAATAGTGAATTGCCCTCCCCCACCCCCCTCCCCCATTCACCTTACATAGGCTAGTCCCTTTGTGCAACCCTTTCTCCTTGAGATAAAATTATTTCAATTCAAAAAAAAAACCCTCCCCTCTTCCCCCCCCCCCCCCCCCCCCCCCCCCCCTCCTTTCCCCCTTTTCTCGAATTCAGTGATGTTGTCGTCACCATCCCTGTTACTGGCCGGGGCCTAGGACCTGCATGGACTGTCTCCTCTGGGGATGCAGCATTCCCCATGCACCACTTTTTGTACTGCAAGCAACAAAAGCTGGGCGTGGAGGCCAAGGAATGAGGCTAGGAACAACTTGCATCAACAGTGTGTATTGCATCATTTTGTAGTGTTGTCGTGTCTTCCCTGTACTCATATATATGCTATGCAACTGTACTGCTGATTGTACAACCATAAGGTATAGATTTCACCCCCCCCGCCCCTTCTCTTCTTCGATCCATAGCTTATGTCAATTGCTGTCAGACCACTTGAAAGCTGAGATTGTTGCTGGAACCATAATATCTCATCAGGGGCATTAAACGACTGAAGCAAGGATTGAATTGGCATGGGAATGCATGCGATTTTAAGGTGGGTGATGCTGATTTCTTAATATCTCCGGAACGTACGGTGCTGATTTCTCTCCGGAATGATAGAGTTTCAACTTCCCATCCAGCTTTCTGTTAGTTCAGTGTAGAGAGTGGCATGCATTGGTAATAAGAAGGGTTTCTGATTTTGCATGTCAAAATGTGCAGGTTTACACCCATGTGCTTATCACGTGACTTGTTTAGGGTGTGGTCAACTGTTTTTATCTTGTAATCAAATCCAAAATACTGCAATAATTGCCCTCTTGGCTTCTGAGGTATGTTACTCGGTCACTTTTACTTTCACATTCGAAGTTTTGCAAGAGGTATTATAGGTGACCAAATCTCTTCTAAACTTTGGGGCTACACAGCCAAAATATGAACCGACCATGGACTACTGATGTTATGCATCAGGTGCTGCTATCATTTTAAGGTAGTGCTCGCTCAAATCACAAAAGTACTGAATACAATGTACTACCACAGGCACTGATTCTTTTACAATGAGGTACATGTGGGTAGGTCTAACTTCTGAATAGGAAGTATTCGAATCAGAGCAAATTTTGCTCTAGCTTGATAGGTGTACCCTTGAAGAGCGAGTACTAATGTACATCCCTTCATGGGTGTGCATGTCTTCTCAGACTACTGAACATAGGATCCATGACTGTGATATATAATGCTGATATAAGTGATACTTGTCAACAGACCACAACATGAATAGACAGTGTTGAAAGCTGTGGTGAGTGAGAGAATAAAGTTGTATGTATGTGGGGCTCCAGTTGGTGCAGATGTTTTAAATTTGAAGGAAAACTGTGTTTCCAGAATGGATAGCCCTCGTGTACAAGTCTGGAAATGTGGCAGGCCCGATAACTAGCATAAGAGAATTATTGCATTGTGTAGTTCCAGGGTCATTCCTTCCTCAGGTAATAGACATAATTCCTGAGGTTGCTGATACCCAATACATAGGGAGGGTTTTATTAAGAATAACAGGGGAACCCCACAGGTGGGATTAAATGAGATTCATGGTCACATCCCTCTGAATCAATGTTGTTTTAGTTAACTAAAACTAAAACTATAATGCATTATAGTATGGCATATTTCACTTTAGTAATTAAAACTAAAACTAAAATGAGGACTGTCTCAGCCTGTTAATTAAAACTACAACTAAACTACAATGAAAATCACCCAAAAATGGTGGTTACTAAAACTAAAAGAGCCTTTACTAACCCTTTTGAGATTTAGTAATTAAAACTAAAACTAAACTAAACAATGCGACTTCTACCTAATTAAAACCAAAAACTAAACTATTTCAGTTTTAGATAACTAAAACAACATTGCTCTGAATTCAGGTTCAAATCGCAATTCTTTCCCTACATAAGGTTGCCAGTTGTCTATGTATAGGGCAACTTTTACATTACATAAGGAGTAATAGCAGGGGTACCCCCTTGGTGGCTTTGATAGTCAATTCTTCAATAAAGTGCAGCAAATGATTCCCTAGAGAAACTTACACAGTGTACCTACTTTAGGGCATTTTACGTTCTATCCCATGAGTAACCCAAGGTGTAATTCTTTTCCATGAGTAACCCATGGGAATGGTAACGTAATCCTTTCCCATGAGTGACACATCTTTTCTAAGTGACCTGCAGCAGTCGAACCGCCGCCGTACCCAAATCCGCGTAGAAATGCAATTTTTATTTGCCATCCAGTTATTGCGCAATACCACGTTGTGGAAAATTTTCCCACGCACCGGAAGGTGTTTCAGTATTTATAACTTCCCCGTTGTTGTGTATTAGGCTACCAAATTTTATATACCATTAGCCGACAAAATTTGCTACGCAACCGTCGTTGTTGCGTGTTCTAATTCAAAATAGTCAAGGAGATACGGTACAATGAATATAAACATACAGTATTCTGTTATGCTCTGGAATGCTTTTGCACACTTCCGTTTTTGAGCTCCCCCACGTTTCACACTTGAGTTGCTGCAAGAACTGTACCTGGCAATGCAAGAAACCACTTGACATTAACTGTCCCATATTCACATACAACAGGAGGTGAGTTTAAAGAATGCATGCAAATTTCCAATGAATTCAATAGCAAAAATTAGCTAGCGCTAGCTATAAACTGGGTGCACTGTGAACACTTGAATTATAAACTTCAGGTAGAAGAGCATGGCCACCAGGCAATGTGGAGCTGGAGCAAGGAGAAACCTCGTCTTCTCAAAATTCAATCCCAACAGACCTTGTGGTTCATGTGCGCTGTGTGGTAAGACAGACATAATATATTATACAAATTTCCGGAACTGGAATGCTGAGGAGAAAGCATTTGTTGTCCACCAGAGCTGACAGGTTGTGCTTGTATTAGATCACTCAGAGGCTAAAAGTTACTGCTCAGACCGTAGCTATAAAAGTGGGAGCACAGGAAGAGGGAGCAAGTACAGGTATATGCGGCATACATCCAAATTGCCCAGTAAATACAAAGTTAATTGTTCCAGCATTTGAATCAACTGAGGCCCTCATTTCTGTAAAATCCAGCCCTGAAAACCCGTTGGTAGTATGCCAACAGTAATACCGGGAACTGTACCAAAAAGTCCACACTTTCAACCGATGTGTATGTTTGCCGCAAAACCCAAATTTGGTCAACCATTTAGTAGGCACAGCCCTGAGGCTGAGACCGTGTCAATGCATCTTGGCATAACATCAACTAGTAATTTACTAGTTTCGTGCCCAGACGTCCACGCCCACCAGCGGAGAACATCTGGTTCTTCGCTGATTGCGCTAAGAATGCAATTTTATCAGACAAATTTGAAGATAAATGCTCCATTCTGAACTATTTGCTGTGTAACCGTACCTTCAACATCGCCTAACCCCTGATATCGGCTGCTAACAGAAGAGTAGTGGACCTCTTCGTTTATTCCGGTATTGCCGTAAATCAATGTTTTTCGAAGTTGGAGATGGCTGAAAGGTTCTTAGAAGCTACGAAGGGTAGCCTTGTTCCCAGGCACTCGGTATTGGGGAGAAGAGCGCCTGGTATCCACTGTTTGCGCACGTGCGGTTCCCCAGGTTTTTGTGGGGAACTTGGAAACTACTGTTATACTAGTCCATGTTGCACGACCGTACATTACTGAAACACGGGAGTCGTTTACATCTACAAGACGCAGCTCTGTTGAACCAAGCCGTGCCTTACGGCCTTCGATAAGGTCGGAAAGCCAGGAATGGTGCTGAGGACGAAAAACTGACAGTAAACAGCACGTACATAACGGTAAGAATGTGATTGTATGGTTACATACGGCCAGGTCAAATTTTCTATGGGGTCTTACCAGGTCTGTATCGTGCTTCGCGTCCACTTAGGTAGAAGCGGCCTACCGCCGTCCACAGACTTCGAAACCATGGCCTTGTATGATGCTGGAGTCGTATATTTCACCGAATATTTGTCCGTGTTATTTCAGCTTACGTATCTCGATGAATTGTACGGAGAATGTAGCAGAACTGCTTGCGCATGTGCAAACAGTGGCTACCAGGCGCTATTCTCGAGCGCCTGGGAATGAGGCTACTATGAAGGGGTGTCATGTACCAACAACGAATTAAGTCCTCGTTATAAACTCAGCTGTTGTTGACTCCCCGATCGATCGGTGATTTAATCCATAGTAAATTACGTGTACGCTGTTCGATTTCATTGGCCATCTCAAATTCCAGATGGGAAAGGTGTTAGTGACAAGAAACACTCAAAAGACGGGGGGGGGGGGGGGGGGGGGGGGGGGGGGGGGGAGGGGTGGGTAGACAGGGCTGGGCACGAGACTATTAATCTAGTAATTTACCTGGAACAACACACGAGTTACCAATGTATTCATAGAACGTTTGGCATATACAGGAGGAGATTTGGTGATCCGGGGTACAGGGATCAACTCCTACATGAAGTGGGCCAAATTGTTCCATTGAATTTCTCGTGCACCAAAGGCTGCTCATGCAAACGTGGCTGTAGCAACTTAGTGTGTGGTTGAAATCACAGCACTGCGGCCCTGGGTGTGAATGCCGTGGCTGCATTAATCTACCCGTGCAAGCAACTTACGATGATCAGTCTGATGCCAGTTCCACTGAGACTGACTTGGAAAGGTGGTACAGTTCTGCAGAAGGCAGCACAACTGAGGGCAGTAGAGATAGAGATTGTGACGAACGTGGATGACATGGGATCTAGCTATCAGTACAGCTACACATCCAGTTCCCATTATTAGCTATGTATATACACACTAGCATGAATTTTAGTGTAAATTATAACAGAGGATGTAGCCACATGCAAGAATGTGTTAATTCTGTTGTGCACTCCAATGGCTATGTGTATGCATGTCACCTGATTCTAATGCACAGTACAGAGCGTTATATGATGGGAAGTATATTCTTTTTGCACAAATTTGTTTTAGACAACTTACAACCCTGATACCTATTTTGCAAGTCAATCACTCATTGTAGAACAGAAACGTACCAAAAGATTCACTGTCCCACCCGTCAGTTACGGACAAGAGTTGGTTTTCTCCGTCAACAAGGTCGCCCAAGTCATAGATATAAGACACGGTCCGTGTCTTATATCTATGCCCAAGTCCCTTCTGCATCGATCTTCGCGCGCATATGTAGATGAAAGTCCCCAAACATCAAATCAAATACTATTTCAATCACCGCACAACTGAAAAACGGCAAAGAAGGTTCACATTTCTAGCCGAAAGCAGCGATAGGACCTCTGCCTAATCATCACCTCCCTTCTCTACAAAGTCGGCCATTTTTAAGGTTACGCCCACTTCCGTTGCAAATAAAAATTCACGTGCGAGTACGGTGGCGGTTCGACTGGCAGTGTGGTTTTGTTCATGAAGTATCTAGCTTAAGAACAAGATATGCAGTATAAGAAATAAGACTAGACGAATGCAGAACATTGTGGGGCGAGCCTGAGCGAGTACATGCAGGTACTGAATGTGCATGGAGCAGTTGCATGTGCATGTCATCAGAATGTGAGTCTGACGGAGAGTTAAGGACACAGACACAGATCACACCAGAGAAAGTTATGACCGCACTAATCATTGATTTCGTGCACTTGAAGCAGTCTGGCAGGTAGGTCCAGGAGCGGTCTCTGTTGGCCACTCACCGCCCCGCTATAGTCTCCATCCTTGCAAGGCCTTGTTGAGGTAGACTTCGTAGTTCGCGTCTCAGTTAGACCGGCGCGACATTATGATATCAACGCACGAGCATGCAGGAAGTGAACTCTGGTTAGAAATAACGCATGACGCATAAACACGCAAAATACGACCAGGAAGTGATTTACGGCACGACGTACGATACATATATATAGAAAATTTACAGCAAACTCGTCTATGTGGGGCTCGCTCAGGCTCGCCCCAATTATAGTGACCAAAATCGGCCGCAAACTCTAGATCGTTTGCATGTACTTTTGCGAACTGCTGGGCAGTATCCTTCTATCCGCTTGCTTGGTTTGGTGTTTTAGCCGTTATTCAACGCGCGTGTAGAGTGCTTTCATCTGTTCATGCCATCCCTCATATTCTGTGTCCTGGTTAGTGATTGTGACCTCGCGGCTTACACTTATTCTCTCCTGGCTCGTTGGTCGAAATGCGGTTTGCTCAAGCTCGTCTTCTGCTGCCCTTTTAATTTCCGGTCATACCCAGGCCAGCGCTAGCGCTGCGGGGGTCAGGGTACGGGTACGGTACCGCCAGGAGCCCATAACGGGAAGGAGCGTCCAACTAGCATACCCATCAGTCGCAAGGTTGCAGCACTTGACATTCCTTATACGGATTTCAATTGCTCCCATTTGCGGTCTGTGTACGTGTACGGCTGCACGTAAGTAGGTGGGCAGGTGTTGCGTATGCTATCGTGGATGCCAGATGGTTAGTTTTTCACACGTCTGCGAGCCCCTCACAGGCTTCTTAACAAAGTAGGTGCGAGTTGTAGCCCAGCCCTATAAGGCATTTTGTGCGACTGCTATCTTGCGAGTGATGGAACCCTAACAAGTACGGTAGTTTGACGCTCCTTCGCGCCGCTTCGCGGCGCTCATAAGCTCGGATCCTGGTACCGCGTACGCTTATACGGGGGGGTTACCCTTTGACCGGAAGTAAACACTATACTAATTAGCCCTATAGGCAGCGGCACTGGCATTGTTCCTCTGTGAACTCCACGAGCTAGCTTAGAGTACTGACTCCAGAAACTTGGTAGAGGTCCCGTGATTGACATTCATACTCTAAGTGAGGCCATATGCAGGTGAGGTAAATGTCTATAGCTAGCAGTGAAGAAGCATACCTAGCTAGCCACAGACCGTTATAACCTAAAAGTGGTATCCACCTGTTCCTGTTCCTTGAAGCTCTTGAAAGGCTCTTTCATTTGGCATATAATAGTTTGACGTTTGATCTAATTAAAGTTCAAAGGTTATGTAATCTGACCTTTGACCTTGGTTCTGGAAAAACGAAAGTTTTGATTTTTTTCAAACTTTTTTTGCAAAGACCTTGAACCTAAATGTGTTTATGCACCAAGTTTTAATTTGGGACGACAATGGGAACAGCAACTATAGACCAAAATGTAGTAGCATGTATACGTTTTTGTATTCATGCTACTACATTTTGGTCTATAGCATTGTTGTCCCAAATTAAAACTTGGTGAATAAACACATGTAGGTTCAAGGTCTAAAGTTGGAATAAAATCAAAACTTGTTTTCCAGAACCAAGGTCAATTGAGAGACCACTCCACACTAAATTTCGACTTCCTCAGACAAGTAATGTACTCAAGGTTATAGGCCATGATCATCATTAGGTTGAGAGAAAAAGACTTAGCTAAATACTGCAATTACCATCTGCAAGGTTTTTCATCAAAAAGAATGCTTGCAACTGGATTGTATGATGACCTCGCATATGGTAGTTCATGTGCCCTATAGTACTTGTGTAGCTGATCTCCACAGCATCCAATGGTATATCTCATAGTGCGTGAACCTTGCTCGTTGGTGAGAGCCTGAATAAGCCCTACATTAGTAACTTATCCTGACACCTAAGCATGAGTGTAGCTGCATGTGCATGTTCAGGTGGCTAGTGACGAACTAGTCAGATCAGTAAGGAGCTACACCGGACTCATGCAAATGTAGTGATTGAGACAAGCATGTCCGTGAAGAGGGAACTGTCTTGTGCTGCACTACGCTAACACGAACGGAGGTGTCATAGCGACTGTCAGACCTCTGCACAACATGTTAACAGGAGTGGTCATGTACTAGGTGAATGTGGGGGCACACTGCAAACTAACCAGAAGATGCATGATGCATACCTGACTGGTAAGTACCATGAAGAGAATGGACAAACATGTTTACCATCCACCATTCCAAAGAGTCACTCCATCAAATTCTGTTATGCTTCATAAAGAACAAACGTTTCCATAAAAGCAAGGCAGACTCTTGTCTACCAGCTAAAGATTATAGTATGCACGTGCTTGGTAGCTACTCAGCCAGTTAGTTATGCATCCATCTGTTAGCTATAATGTATCCATTGTTTGGCTCATTAACCAGAAATGTAATTGATTCTCTGCTAGTGTAACCTGCCTTTGCAGCGCATGGGAGTTCACTGAAAACAGAGTAACCGTTAAAACATTATAGTAACTGAGTATTTTTTCCAGTGCTGCAGTAGCTGAAGCAAGTGAAGCCAGTTACTTGTAAATAAAGCAATGCTACGAAAAGGTCGCACATACATGTACACACTGACACAGACAGCAAGCAAGCTGAGCTGCAACTGAAGAGCTTAAGTTGGTTCAGAAATTAATAAAACTAGGCAGGTTAGTAAACATGATGGGTTTTAGCTATCTGTGTATGCTATGTGCACATATTTCGTACATGCTACTACATTTTGGTCTATAGCTGCTGTTCCCATTGTAGTCCCAAATTAAAACTTGGTGAATAAACACATTTAGGTTCAAGGTTTTTGTAAAAAAAGTATGAAAAAAATCAAAACTTTCGTTTTTCCAGAACCAAGGTCAAAGGTCAGATTACATAACCTTTGAACTTTAATTAGATCAAATGTCAAATTATTATAATATGCCAAATGAAAGAGCCTTTCAAGAGCTTCGAGAAAATCCTTGTTGCAACTCTCTACGTTGATCACATCTGAAGATATGGGTATTTCAGTCATGGCACGCGGTCTAAAACGGCACCTGAGGCGAGAATTAAATTTGTTACAGTTGAAAAGCTATAACACTTCAGAAGCTGAAATTTGGTGTGCAGTGGTTTCTTAATAGAACTAACAGGCTCACCAAGTTTCATCAAAATTTCGACTTCCTCAGTCTACAACTACAGGTATACTTCTTGACCGTAATTGCCTGTTTTTACACCACATGCCATGCATGACTCAAATAGCTACCTAGCTAATGTGATCTGTACAGAGACATTTCCTTAAAGTAGTTGTACTGCCCTCTTGTAATCTGACATGTTTACCTTAATGATATGTCGAAATCTGACCTTTGACCTTGGTTTTCACTTTGAATATGTGTGGTTAATAAGGCGACACATGCACACGGAGGAGGGTCTGGCTGGCATCAAGCATGTATACAGTACTTGGATTTGTCTGCTGCAGCAGTGATTGCAAAATCACCACTGCATTATTTCCTGTTGTTTTCAGTGACGGCAGACTGAAGTTATATTTTCAGCCGACTTCTGAAAGCCTCAAAACAGTTAGCTTAATTTAGTTGTACTAGAGGTAGATGGGAAGATGGTATACAGCTGGAAGTGGTCTAATTGCTCACCACCTAACTGAGGAATAATGACTAGCGGAAGCCTTACTCGGTGCATGGGTCTTTAATAAGCTCTTTTCAACCCTGTGCAAGAACTTTTGTGTAAATGGGGATTTGATACTTATACGTACTACATACAAGTAATGTACTCAAGGTTATAGGCCATGATCATCATTAGGTTGAGAGAAAAAGACTTAGCTAAATACTGCAATTACCATCTGCAAGGTTTTTCATCAAAAAGAATGCTTGCAACTGGATTGTATGATGACCTCGCATAGTTCATGTGCCCTACAGTACTTGTGTAGCTGTAAGCCCTACATTAGTAACTTATCCTGACACCTAAGCATGAGTGTAGCTGCATGTGCATGTTCAGGTGGCTAGTGACGAACTAGTCAGATCAGTAAGGAGCTACACCGGACTCATGCAAATGTAGTGATTGAGACAAGCATGTCCGTGAAGAGGGAACTGTCTTGTGCTGCACTACGCTAACACGAACGGAGGTGTCATAGCGACTGTCAGAACTCTGCACAACATGTTAACAGGAGTGGTCATGTAGGCGAATGTGGGGGCACACTGCAAACTAACCAGAAGACGCATGATGCATACCTGACTGGTATGTACCATGAAGAGAATGGACAAACATGTTTACCATCCACCATTCCAAAGAGTCACTCCATCAAATTCTGTCATGCTTCATAAAGAACAAACATTTCCATAAAAGCAAGGCAGACTCTTGTCTACCAGCTAAAGATTATAGTATGCACGTGCTTGGTAGCTACTCAGCCAGTTAGTTATGCATCCATCTGTTAGCTATAATGTATCCATTGTTTGGCTCATTAACCAGAAATGTAATCGATTCTCTGATAGTGTAACCTGCCTTTGCAGCGCATGGGAGTTCACTGAAAACAAAGTAACCGTTATAACATTATGGTTATTTTAACTGAGTATTTTTTCCAGTGCTGCAGTAGCTGAAGCAAGTGAAGCCAGTTACTTGTAAATAAAGCAATGCTACGAAAAGGTCGCACATACATGTACACACTGACACAGACAGCAAGCAAGCTGAGCTGCAACTGAAGAGCTTAAGTTGGTTCAGAAATTAATAAAACTAGGCAGGTTAGTAAACATGATGGGTTTTAGCTATCTGTGTATGCTATGTGCACATATTTCGTACATGCTACTACATTTTGGTCTATAGCTGCTGTTCCCATTGTAGTCCCAAATTAAAACTTGGTGAATAAACACATTTAGGTTCAAGGTTTTTGTAAAAAAAGTATGAAAAAAATCAAAACTTTCGTTTTTCCAGAACCAAGGTCAAAGGTCAGATTACATAACCTTTGAACTTTAATTAGATCAAACGTCAAATTATTATATGCCAAACGAAAGAAAATCCTTGTTGCAACTCTCTACGTTGATCACATCTGAAGATATGGGTATTTCAGTCATGGCACGCGGTCTAAAACGGCACCTGAGGCGAGAATTAAATTTGTTACAGTTGAAAAGCTATAACACTTCAGAAGCTGAAATTTGGTGCGCAGTAGTTTCTTAATAGAACTAACAGCTCACCAAGTTTCGTCAAAATCGGAAGAGGTCAGGATTTTTTTGTGTTGATTTGACGTGGAATGACCCTAATGCACATATTAATGCATGTGATGGAGATAGACCTTAAAGTAGGAAGCTCCCTGTATTGCAGATTGACGGCTCGATTCCAATACATGAATTATTAATATAGTTGCATGACCATGATGGCACTATTCAGAATCAGGACGACAGTGAGGTCATAGAGTGGGTATCAATTATTGCAAGTGGTCCCATTAGAAACCATGGGCAAAAGCTTTAGACCTGTTTTGATGTTGGGGTCAGAGTGTGTGTGGAGGGCAAATTCTTAAGCAGAAGGAGCAGTTTGGGGTACTCTTATATGACTTTGATATTGCCCATGTAGTTGTCAACTTAGTTTTGAGAATTCGCTATGCAGGACAATCCTACCTTAACGATTAACCATGTGGCTAGCTTAACCATACAGAACGTATATGCATGATGGCCCACCGGGCACCACACGGTGGTGTTACATTTGGATAGAAAGGTGTGTGTGTGTATTTGCAGTTCACAAAAGTACTAAGGTGCTTTCACATGGGAATAATGCATTCCCGGCCTGTCCATCTCCGTTTTTGCAGTGTAGCTATATAGCTAAGTATATTAGATAGAACTATTCAGAAATATATCGACTAGTACAACAAGTGGCCTGATAGTTTGTTGTAGTTGATGCGCAGTAACAGTGACATTGTCACTCAGAATCAGGTTTCAAGTGTTTACAAGCGTGTATCGAGTGTATATGGTGTGAAATTTTCAGCCAGCATAATTGAGCATAATTGAGAAAGTTAGGTCAATGAAAAAGAAAAATAGGGTAATTAAAGGAGAAAAAAAGAAAAGGTTAAAGTTCGAGCAAAATCCGCCAAGGCATAACAATCCGCCAAGGCATAACAACAAAGATGGACACCTACCTATTCATTGGTTACTGCATGACCGTAGATGCTGGACTGCTACTTGTATGCAAGTATGAGAGCAGTAGCTACGTGTTATGCAGTATGAGAGCAGGCTCAGCAGGCAATACTTAAATTTGTAATCACTTACACATGCATAGCATGTCCTCTCAGTGATTTGATCAACAAATACAACTCACTCACGCTCGCCTCAAACATGCCCTGCATGCTCCTAGTAGTATTGTACACCTTTCTTTGGTGTAGATATTATTATTAAAAGCAAGATTGGCCTTCCGAGATAATTCTTGTGGCCAGTGCTGCTTGTGGCTCCAACATAATAAACTGCTACTCCTGCAGTGTGCCGGCGAAATTACGCTCGAACGCAAATTAAGTTCCAGGTATCCGACACACGTACATGACATTGAGAAACCGCTTTCTCAACTTGCTGCGCCATCTTTCGATGATACGGAAGCGAATCGCTATCGCTTTCTTTGGAACGGGGCTAGAGCTAGAGCTAGCCTCGTTCCCAGGTCTTCCGCACCTCCAGTCCGTTTTTGCATACTGCAAGCGATCAAAAACTGGAGGTGCGGAAGGCCTGGGAACGGGGCTAGAGCTAGAGCTACATGTGTATTCATACCGACTTGTGACGTCATGCACAAAGTAATAGTTTTTAAGAGCAAGTTCGAATAACAAAATCAGTTGTTACACGCAGCGTCGTCCTACAATCTGAGGCCAGTGAGCTGCTCCAGCATGACATTCATGACCGTGAGGTAAGGAGCAATAGACAGTGTAGCTATACCGTGCAACATTTACAGGATCACGATTTTTTGGTGCGCCGATGGTCGTTTTTTTTTTATTATCCCAAATTGGGCAGTGTTTGGTGGAAGCATGCTTCAGTGGAAGTCTACAGTCACGGCCAAGCAGGACGCCCGCAAATCGCTTTAATTCCTTAGGTGATTTACGTGCATGGAAGTTGCGGGATATACAGCAAAAAGCATACGCCAGTAATTTGGAACTTAAACCGCAATCATCTTTATATACGCGTACGCTAGTAGTTGCCTTAAAGAGTGCGCGACGACTTCTCGTGCTGAGGCTCATACTATGCTAGTCCCGCAGGTTGAGTCTGGGCCTAGCAGGCTTAGCTTCACCACTTTCACTTGCAAATCGGCGTGTCATTTCTGCCGCACTAGTTAAGTTAGCTAGCTACTCGGGATTCAACTTCGGAATCGTGCAAATATCCCAACCGCGATTCGTGTTTTTTTTGCAATTGGATTTAAATTTAGAAAAGGGCCAACAGCGACTACATGTACAACCGCGATTATGCAGCTGTAGCTGTACGGGTACATGTATGCAATGTTTTGTTGTTGTTGTTGTTGTTGTTGTTGTTGCTGTTGCTGCTGTTTTTGGTGTGTTTTTTTGCGTACTCCGTAGATATTTACAGAAACTTTCTCAGTCTAATTTTAATTTTAATGACATAGAAAGGCTAGGAGGGCAGGTATGCGAAAATGTATATATAACTGCACAGAGAAACTATAGTGGAGAGTTTTGGAGTAAGGGGCTTTATTTATGCTATTTATTTTGTACTGGCAAATATGCATGTGAGTAAAACAGTGAGAATATAAAAGTCTGCGACGTGGATATTGGTCCGGCAGGAAGTACATACTTTAGGTATAGGTACCGGAAACGCGCGCGCATCTAGAACCGGCGCCCTGGCCCTAATATACCATAACCCATTGGCCTACTTTCTGCCGGATCAATATCCGCTTCTACATGCAGTGCGTGAATGTAGTTGCTACCGAAAATGTGCGCCTATCGAAATTTCCCGCTGAGATGACTGTATACGGAAGCTGTTTCGAGGTCTACGGAAATCTAACGATCGGCTGGACTGCTAGCGATCGGCAGACTGCTTTTCGCATGTGTCTCCCCAGCTTTACACGTTGTTTTCGGTCGAGGCAATACGCAATGGTGGTACCACGCAAGACTGGCGTCTGAGCCTCTGTTGTTGGTGAGGAATTTCCACTTGAAAAACGACAAATAGCCACCTGCATGGTAGCTGTGCAATGACAGTCTGGTGGTGATGTTCCTCGCTATAGGCAGGCACACGTGGCGTGTCACGGCCGTGTGGTGTATCTTCAAGTGCGACATGGTGGGATGGGTAGCCCCTTTACTGTCTGCTGCCGACAAGGAACCTTCTTTTGGGTTTTGTCAGGAACTGCGTTGTGATTCTGTGATCTATTGTTTTCCGTGTGTGTATGTATATGCCTTCTGCCTTAACTTTGGTTTTTGTGGGGAACTTGGAAACTACTTTTATACTAGTCCGTGTTGCACGACCGTATACATTACTGAAGCATGGGAGTCGTTTTACATCTACGTATACAAGACGCAGCTCTGTTCAACCAAGCCGTGCTGCACGCCCTCGGTAAGGTCGGAAGCCAGGAATGGTGGTGAGGACGAACAGCAATAAGCACGTACATAATAGCAAGAATGTACGCGTACGTGTTTGTATGGTTACATAATTATAACGTATGGCCCGCGTCCATTCCGAAGCAGCGTATCGCCGTCCACAGACTTCGAAACCATGACCTCACACGCTGGAGTCGTCGTTATTTTCAGCTTACGTATCTCTATACGGACCTGCTCGCGCATGCGTGAACAGTGGATACCAGGCGCTCTTAGCCATCGGTAAGGTCGGAAAGCCAGGAATGGTGCTGAAGGACGAACTGACACGTACATAATGGCAAGAATGTGGTTACATACGGCCAGGTCGAATTTTCTATGGGGTCTTTCTATGGAATTTACTGGGTCCGCATCGTGCTTCGCGTCCACTTCGGAAAGGCAGAAGCGGCGTATCGCTGTCCACAGACTTCGAAACCATGATGCTGGAGTCGTGTATATTACCGAATAATTATTTCAGCTTACGTACATCGATGAATAATTTATACGGGGAATGTACCGGAACTGCTCGCGCATGCGTAAAAGTGGAACAAGCTAGTGTTTAGCGCAAAAAAATAAAACCGGGAAATTTGAACGAGTCATGGCCCTCTATCGTTATTCAAGACTGTAAGACGTTCGTACTACCTCCGACAATCGACCCGATAACCATACAAACAGCAAACATGCAGAGGAAACCTTCCATTGAGACCTGGTTTAATTATATAATTATGGTGTTACATCACAGAATAATGGTGGGAATGTTTCATGGTTCACCACATTGCAATTGACAAATTATGCCAAATTCTCCCACTGTGTTGTATTAAAATACTCACAGCAAATGCTTAGTTAAAACAATCCAGCATATAGTTTTTCTGAATTTTTATTTATAACAATTTTGCCGGTGGGAAGGATACACAAAAATAGCAAGAGCTAATACCAAGTGTGTACCCTAATATCAAAGTTAGACTATTACACTACTAGCTCGTTCAGCTCGAGCAACAAATATGTTATTAGAGCCATGTATTGCTATAGCATGCAGATGGGTGCTTGCTAACTGGTAATTACTACAAATAGATGTGAACGCAGATAGTATAGGCATGCAAGCTGTCTATCTGTGCAAAGATTCTTAAGCTTCCACAGAATTCTGAGAGGGTGACTACTTTTGGTTAGCTAGGGGTTGCAATTGGATGCATATACTGACTGCAGAAAAGTTTTTAACCATTATCTGATTATCAAACCCAATGCTTTGCAGTAAGACCTCACTATACAAAGAGACCTGAAGACATTGTGTTTAACTTAACTTGAACAATCACAAGTTTGAATATTTATTTTCAGAACTGCAATATGACTGGCAGTTTTGTGCAGCACACTACAACTTCAGACATCCAGAGAGTAAATAATGGGTGACCGACAATCAAGAAATACACCATTACATGTGGCTTGCGAAGATGGTGATATAGAATGTGTGCAAACTCTGCTTAAACAAGATGACTGTGACATTAATTGCTGCAATGCAGAGAGAAGTACTCCGCTTCACCTAGCCTGTCAGGAAGGCCATGCTAAAATAGTTAGGGTATTGCTATCCCGGGAAGAATGTAATCTAACTTGCCAAGATGAAGATGGTGACACACCACTTCACATGGCCTGCTACACCAAAGATGACCATTCCGAAATAGTCAGACTACTCCTTGAGAAAGGCTGTGATCCCAACTGTAAAAATAGAGCTCAACGGACACCACTTCACATTGCAGCCAGAAAAGGAAATATTAGTCTAATTCACATTCTTTTGGCTACGAAAAAGTGCAATCTGAACCATCCAGACGGAAAAGGTAACATCCCTTTGCATTACGCTTGCTCCAGTGGATCACCGGATGCTACAAAAGCACTTCTCAGCTGTAACCTGAATGCTCAAAATGAAAGAGGTGACACCCCCCTTCATGTCGCTTTCCAAGGTAGTGGTCAGGAGGATATATGTAGGTTACTCATTGAACAAAAAGACTGTGATATAAACTGTAGAAATAGACAGGACAACTCTCCGCTGCACTTAGCCTGCCAAGAAGGCCACTCTGAAATTGTTCGAATTCTACTGAGCAAAGGATGTGTTGTAAATTGCCAAGATGAAGATGGTGACACACCACTTCATATGGCCTGCTATACCAAAGATGACCATTCAGAAATAATCAGACTACTCCTTGAGAAAGGCTGTGATCCCAACTGTAAAAACAGAAAACAACAGACACCACTTCACATTGCAGCCAGCAGAGGAAACATTAATATAATTGATGCTCTTTTGGCTACAAAAGAGTGCAATCTGAATATTCAAGACAAGAGTGGTAACATCCCTTTGCATTGTGCTTGCTTTAGTGGATCTCTGGATGCTAGTAAAGCACTTCTCAGCTGTAACCTGAATGCTCAAAATAAAATAGGTGACACCCCCCTTCATGTTGCTTGCCTAGGTAGTGTTTTCGCAAATACTCCTCACTCCCTTTTAGATTTCATACTTGAAAATCTAGAAGCAAAGGCCCAGGGGTTTTTCCGTATTGCTAAACTTATCCTAGAGCAACCTAACTGCGAACCAAGCTGCACAAACAAAGACAAAATAACCCCACTCCACATTGTTTGTGAAGGAGGTCAGCTGGATATATTTAGATTACTCTTTGAACGGAGTGACTGTGATATAAACTGCAGAGACAGAAAGGGCCACTGTCCACTTCATCTAGCCTGTCATCAAGGTCATTCTGAAATTGCTCGACTGCTATTAAGCAACGAAGATTGTGACATAACTTGCCAAGATGAAGATGGTGACACACCGCTCCACATGGCTTGCTACAGCAAAAGTGATAGTAATATAGAAATAATCACAATGCTTGTTGGGAAAGGCTGTGACCCCAACTGTCAAAACAAGAAAGGAATAACACCACTTCAGGTGGCAATTTCCCGTCAAAATAGAAAAATGAAGGTAATCCTTCAAGGAAAAGAGCGTACCACTCTGAACAAGCAGAACTCACAACAGTCCAATCTACTGCACTATGCTTGCAGAACTGGTCAACTATCAACTATCAGAAACCTTCTGAAAATTGGCAACTGTGACATTAACTGCACAGATGATGATGGTGACACTCCACTCCATATTGCCTGCTATGGAAACAAATCAAATTTAGCCGAAATTTTGCTAGATTCCCCAAAATGTGATCCAAACATCAAAAATACCAATGGAATAGCCCCAATTCATATAGCCAGTCAAGGCCGATGTGATATTATCAAACTTCTTCTAGATAAGAAGGAGTGCCAACTTAATCTGAAAGCAGAAAGTGGTCGCACGGCATTGCATGCTGCTTGTTTCTTTGGTCATATTGATGTTGTAAGAATTCTTGTGTCTGAGAAGGAACGCTGTGATATTAATTGCAAGGATTTTGAAGGTGCCACACCTCTTCATTATGCATCTGCGGGTAGACACTTTCTACTAGAGCATGTACAGGAATTACGCTCAAGTATTCCATCCGATGTATATATGAAAATGGCCAAGGTATTGTTAGAGAGAGACGATTGTGATCCAAACTGCCAGCTACTGAATGGATCCACTCCACTGCACCTTGCCTGCAGAGCCGGCAACATTGAAACTGCTGAAATCCTTTTGAGGAGGGAATGCTGTAATCCTAACCTTACAGACGTGAATGGCAACACTGCACTTCACATTGCTTGTGATAGGAAAAAATCTGACTTAGTTGAGGTTTTACTAAATTCCCCAAAGTGTGATCCTAATATCAAAAATACTAAAGGAGAGGCACCAATCCATACCGCCAGTATAAAAGGCCAAAGTGATATTGTCAATCTCCTTCTAGGTAAGGAGGAGTGCAAACTTAATCTGAAAGCTGGAAATGGTAGAACAGCCTTGCATGCTGCTTGTTTCTTTTGCCATACTGAACTTGTCAGACTCTTGCTAGCTGAAGAAGATTGTGACGTTAACTGCAAAGACGATGAAGGTGTAACACCACTTCACCTAGTTTGTCATGAAGGACATACAGAAATAGGTCGATTACTGTTAGGCAGAGTAGACTGTAATCCAAACTGTCAAGATGAAGAGGGAAATACACCACTCCACATGGCCTGCAAAACTGAGGATGATCACTCTGGAATAGTCGAACTACTTCTTGGGAAAGGCTGTAACCCCAATTGTAGGAACAAAATGCGTAGAACACCACTCCACTTTGTAGCCCGCAAAGGAAACGTTAATCTAATTAATGTTCTGCTGGCCAAAGGAGCACGCATTCTGAATCTTCCAGATAGGGATGGCGATATTCCCATGCACGATGCATGCTTCAGGGGATCATTGGATGCTGCTAAAGCACTATACAGTCACCCAGGATGTAATATTAATACTCCAAATAGGGAAGGTGACACTCCACTTCATGTCCTTTGTAAGCGCAGTACTGACCCCATTTTGCAGCTTGTTTTGCACTCATTTAGGAAGCAGTATTATAGTCTGGCAAAGTTTATTGTGGAGAGTAAAGATTGCAATCTAAATTGTCAAAACAATAGTGGAATGACTCCACTACACCTTGTGTGTGCAGAAGGTGAGTTAGAGATCTTCAAGTTACTCATTAGACAACGTGGCTGTGATATAAATTGCAGAGATAGAAAAGGCAGCTCTCCACTACACTTAGCCTGTCATCAAGGCCATTCGGAAATTGTTCAAATGCTAGTGAGTAGAGAAGAATGTGCCGTAACTTGCCAAGATGAAGATGGTGACACACCACTTCACATGGCCTGCTACACCGGAGATGACCATTCAGAAATAGTCCGAATACTCCTTGAGAAAGGCTGTGACCCCAACTGTAAAAACAATGAGGGAAGAACACCTCTCCAAATTGCAACTACCAAAGGAAATGCAAATACATTGAGAGCTCTGAATTATGGAAATGACCACATCCCAAGTGGGCAGCATTCCAATACACTGCACATGGCTTGTAAAGATGGCCAAAGTGAAACTGTCAAACGCCTTCTGACCAGAGGTGACTGCAATATCAACTGTACAGATAAGGATGGCAACACACCACTCCATATTGCTTGTAAGAGAAACAATTCAGACATAGTTGAGCTTTTACTGAATTCACCTAACTGTGATTTGAATGTCAAAAATACTGTGGGAATTGCACCAATTCATATAACCAGTATGGAGGGACAAACTGATATTCTCACTCTGCTTCTAAAGAAGGAGGATTGCAAACTTAATCTGAAAGCTGGAAATGATCGGACAGCCTTGCATGCTGCCTGTTTCTTTTGTGAACTTGAAGTTCTTAAACTCCTTCTACGTCGAGAAGATTGTGATGTTAATTGCAGGGACCAAGACGGAGCAACACCTCTTCATTATGTATCTTCTGGACTTTCCATTTGTTCAATTTCAAACTTTTTGCGCAGGTTAAAATTAAATATACCATTGGACACTTCTTACATAGAAATGACCTGGATCCTTTTGGGCAGAAAGGATTGCAATCCAAACAGCCAGCTACTAGATGGATCCACTCCACTTCATCTTGCCTGCAATGCCGGCCAGGTCGAAATTGCAGGTATACTTCTGAACAACAATGACCTTGATCCTAACATTCCTGATAAAGATGGTGACACTCCACTCCATATTGCTTGCGACAGAAACAGTTCAGACTTAGTTGAAGTATTACTAGATTTCCCAAAGTGTGATCCAAATATCAAGAACAACATGGGAATGGCACCAATTCATATAGCCAGTGTGAAAGGCCAAACTGATATTGTCAATTCCCTTCTAAGAAAGGAAGAGTGCAGACTTAACTTGAAAGCAGAAAATGGTCGCACAGCCTTGCATGCTGCTTGCCTTTATGGTCATGTCAATACTGTTAAGAAATTCCTGGATCGCGAAGACTGTGAAATCAACTGTAGAGATAAAGAAGGTGTGACACCTCTTCATTTTGCATGCTTCGGTACAACCTTACTTTTAGAACATGCACAGGAGATCGGTTTTGAGATAACGATAACACCAACTACATGCTACATAGAAATAACCAAGGACATTTTAGAGAGAAAAGACTGTAAGCCAAATTGCCAGCTACAAGGTGATGGATCCACACCATTGCATCTTGCTTGCAAAACTGGTCAGGTTGAAACTGCCAAACTTCTGTTGAGTAAAGAGGGGTGTGACCCAAACTGTACTGATAAGGATGGGGATACCCCACTCCACATTGCCTGTGAAAGTCAGCAAGACAGGTCTTCAATCATTACAGCTCTACTTCTAGCTTCAAACCCAATCTGTGATCCCAACATTCAGAATAAGGCTGGTATGACACCACTACATATAGCCTGTATAGTAGGCTGCATTGATCATATTTCTCTCCTCCTAAGTAATGAGGACTGTAAAAGTACAACACAAACCAGAAATGGACGCACATGCCTACATTTAGCATGCCTTCATGGTCAACTAGATGTTGTGAAACTGCTTTTAGGCGACACCCCTCTTAAAGTGAGCAGTTTGGTTGAACGGGTACTCACTTACTTGTCACCTGGGAAGAAGACTAAATGTGATCTTCAAGTTGATAGTCGTGGGCTGGATATTACAGACAGCTGCAAAACCACAGCATTGCATTTCGCTTGCAGAGGTGGCAACATAGAAATAGTTAGAAAACTTTTGGAAGTAAAGCTCTGGGATATCAATTGCAAAACTGAAACTGGAGACACTCCTTTGCATGTTGCCTGTGAAGAAGGCCATGCTAACATTGTCTCTTTACTGTTAGAGAACAGCAAATGCAAACATAATCCCAAAAGAGAGACCAGGATTGTTGAAGTTAACTATCAGAATATTCAACGTTATGTGACAAGACAAGCAACTCCAGTGGGCATAGCATGTGAAGCAAAAAATACAGCCGTTCTGAAAGCTCTTCTCTCTTGCAAACACGATGAGTCTGAAGTACAGCAGTTAGGCAATACCCCACATTTTCTTGCTTGTCAGTCTGGTGACCTGACAGTCCTCAAAATACTACCGTCTGAAACTTTCAACAGCAATCACATAATAGGAGGTACAACAGTACTTCATGAAGCATCTGCAAATGGTCATTTGCAAGTAGTTGAATATTTAGTGAGCAGTAAAGGTTCTCAGTGTAATATAAGGAACAGTGATGGCAACTATCCAATACATGTTGCATGCGCTAATGGGCACAAACATATTGTTCAATTTTTAGAAGATCAGGGCTCTCCTCCACTAAATGAGAATGACCAAAATTTACTCCACATTGCTTGCAAGCACGGCCAACTTGAAATTGCAGAATTTCTAATGTCACGTTCAGACCTATTAAATACCAAGGACAGTGACGGAAACACATCATTACACCATGCCTGTTCTGAAGGTCATAATGATATTGTGATTCAGCTTATTAATACTCAGCAATGCCATCTAAATGTGATGAACACACACGGTGAGAAACCACTGCACATTTCCTGCAGAAAACTACAGTTGGATAACATTTGTGTTCTCCTTGGGATAGCCGGATGTGAACTAGTCTCCTTGAATGCTGCTGGCAAAACACCACTTCATGAAGCCATGCAAGCAGCTATTCATGTTGATAAAGAAGCAGAAGAGACCCAATACGATGCATTGTCTATAATATCAACACTTGTGAATGACAGAAGATGTCATGGTCAACCAGCTGCAGATCAGTTGGGAGAAACACCGCTAATGGTTGCTGTGTCTCAACCATACAGTGAACACCAATGTCATCTTGTTGAAACTATCCTACATGCAAAGCACTCTAGTGAGTGTACACTCGCCCACTGCAATCCAGTTTGTGACAGCAAAACAGGAGACACAGTATTACATGGCGCTTGTAAGCATGGCAATCTGAAACTGCTAGAATACCTCATTGCTATGGAGAAGTACGATCTATACTGTAAAAACAAAGAAGGAGACACTCTTCTACATGTAGCCTGCTACCATCTTCGTTTGAATATTGTGGAATATCTTCTTCATAAGCATAGTTGTAACAAGCAACTGAACTCCCAAAATGAACATAATAACACTCCAGTACATAACCTGTTCAATACTAAAGAACAAAATTTAATAGACAGAGCTGCAATTGCCAAACTTGCCTTTGCCTGTCCCTCCCTTGACTCAAATATTCAGAATATGGATGGAAACACAGCAGTACACTTGGTATGTCAGGATCACGATTTGTGTAGTACTGAGAATATTGCTCTCCTGATTAATAGAGAAGGGTATAACCCAAATATCCAAAACGAACGCAACAGAAACACTGTGTTACATATGCTATGCTCAGATGAACAGAAGCACCTCAGTCCTAGGAAACGCAAGGAAGCTCTTCAACATTTGATAGAGCACCCAGATCTGAACCCTTGTATCAAAAATGTGAATGATAACACTCCATTACACCTCATGTTTCAATGTGATGAACAGTGGTGGGATTCTGCTGTTCTGAAACCCTTTGTGGAGCATGTGAGATTTCAACCAAATATTCAAAATATAGCTGGAGATACAGCATTACACGTGCTCTGTCACAGACACTGCACTTCTGGATCCCTGAAAGAACAGGAAGATGCCCTCTGTCTGTTAATTAAGCACACAGATCTGGACCTGTCTATCAGAAATGTATATGGCAAAACTGTATTACACCTCATGTTTCAAGACACAGAATGGTGGGATTCCGATCTTCTAGATCGTTTGGTATGTCATAAGCAATTTGACCCAAACACTCAAAATGCAAACGGTGATACAATAGTACATCTGCTTTGTCATACTGAACATGTGCTCAGCTCGCTCAAAGACATTCAAAAACGTAAACGCTTTTTCCTTCAGTTGATAAAACTTCCCAATATGAAGCCCTTTATCAGAAATGAACTTGGCAATACCCCACTACACCTCATGCTTCAAGATAAGCAATGGTTGGATTCTGATCTTCTAGAACCTTTGGTATGTCATGAACACTTTGACCCAAACACTCAAAATGGAAATGGTGATACAATATTACATGTACTTTGTCATACTAAACATATGCACAGCTCTCTGAAAGACATTCAAAAACGCAAACAGTTTTTCCGTCAGTTGATAGATCTTCCCAAGCTGGATCCCTATATCAGAAATAAACAAGACAATACCCCACTACACCTCATGCTTCAAGATAAAGAATGGTGGGATTCAGATCTTCTAGAGTACTTGAAGTGCAAGAAAAGTATTGTCCCAAATATTCAAAACAAATCTGGTGAAACAATCTTGCACGTACTGCTATCTCAGTCTGGAAAGGCTGTCACAGGTTCCAAAGTAAAAATCCAGATCGCAAGAAGAGCTACTGCAGGACGCATGTGTCAGGAAAGTCAAAGGAAAGTCACTGAAATACTACTTGAGTGTGAAAATCTGGATCCAAACATACCAGGTCAAAACGAAGATACACCACTGCACCTTGTGGTCCAGAACTTCCCGGAAATTGGTGCTGACTTTTTGGAGAAGCATTTAGATAGTTATCTGGATTCCAAGAACATCTGCAATCATGCTGGTGATACTGCGATTCACATATTACTTCGCCAACTTCCAGCATTAGTCGAACGTACAACAGTGGACAAGGTGCATTCGATCATCATAAATTTTAAATCGAGGTTTGATCATCTTCTGAGAAACAAGAATGGTGAGACACCATTACACATTGCTGCTGCCAGAGGAAGCAGCAGTATAATTCAGATGCTGATTCAAGAACTTCAGGACGATCCTGTTACTACAGACCAAAAAGGGAACACACCTCTTCATCTGGCTTGTCAACATGGGCATCTGCATGCTGTGAAAACTCTCCTCTCATGTGGTAGGGTGAAGCTTGACACCAAAAACAATGCAGGAAAGACACCAAAGAAACTTGCTGGCACTCCAGAGGTACAAGAATATTTGTCTGCCTACCAAGATATAGTGTCACAGAACCCTTTGGAACCATTCATGAAGGTCTTTGTTGTTGGGAACTCAGGAGCGGGTAAAACTACTTTAATCAAAGCCTTGTTCAAAGATGTTCCCAGTGTTGTAAGATTCATACCATCGGTATTCAAAAGAGTTTCCAGGCCAGATCCTTGCACTCCTGGCATTATTCCACACACTTTCACAAGCAAAACCCTTGGCAACATTCTATTATATGACTTTGCGGGTCAAGATGAATATTACACTAGTCATTCCGCAGTTCTACAGCATTCAATTTCACAATCACCCCCAATATTCTTCCTGGTAGTGAACATGACTGAAACAGTTGCAGAGATTACAAAAGTTATCAACAAATGGTTGAACTTCATTAGATGTGCGGCCAGTAAAGCTGAGACAGCACAACTACCACAACTTATAATCATCGGGAGCCATGATGATAGTTTGGGGAGTAACGATCGGATAGAAAAACAGAAAAAGATATTATCTGCTGCAAAGGATCCACAATCTAATTGCAAGTACTACATGGTTTTGGAAACAATGATTTCCTTAGATTGTAGGGTACTTTCGTCCCCTGGAGTTTTGGAGTTACAAGACCAACTGAAAAAATCAAAAGTAGCTACAGACCATATTTTTAAACCACCAGATGTAGGGTGCAACATTTTGTATGCACACTTGACTACAAAGATGGCGAAGCCTATCTCCATTACATCCCTTGCCAAGTCATTAAGTTTGGAAGACAAGTTGCCTTCCCATCCATCTTTACTATCTAAGCTGGCTCTTCAACTGAATAAAACAGGACACATTCTCTTGTTGAAGAAGAATAATGAGGAAAATTTGATGAAGAATAATGAGGAAAGTTTGATAATCACTGATAAGTTCAGAAGAGTGTTACTTCATGAAATTAATGGAAGGATGCCATTGCTAGCGCTTGATAAGCCAACACTTGAAAAGCAAGCTGTAACACTTTCGAGACGTGTTGGAATTGTACCTCTTACTGAACTGAATCAAGTCTTCAGTGAGGTGCTGATCGATGATTCTCGCATTGATGTTGACTTGATAATGAGATTGATGATATATTTGGAATTCTGCCATGAAATATCTGATTCCAAAAGTATCAAGAAATTCACAGGAATGGAGGGGTCTAGGCCTCCTCCAGTAGGTATGTGCTACTTTTTCCCTCATGTTATCAGCAAGGAGAAACCAGAGAACAGTTGGGAACTAACTGGACCTGCCAAGTGTGGGTGGTATCTTCAGTGTACTGAAGGCAGATTGACCTCACAATTTCTGCATGTTCTGCTACAACAGCTGGTTTCTTCATTTCTCAGTGAGCTCCATGAAGATGAGAAGACAGAATGTGATGTATGGAAAAGAGGGTTACAATGGAAGGAGGGGCTACAATTGACAGGAAATGAAGTAAAAACAATTGTTGAAGTAGGAAAACACAACGAGTCAGTGACAGTTCTTGTAAGTTGCAGTACTTCCATACAATGTGCCAAACACTGCACGGCTGTTACCAATATGGTTCTGAGGGTGAAAGAGAAAACTTGTGATTCAGTTGGGGTAAAGGAGTCATTGATTTCACTTAAAAGAGTTAAATGCCCAGTCATTGAGGAATTAACTAAACCAGGTGGAGATCTGATGTCACTTGATCTTATTGCACATCATTCACTGAAAATCAGAGGGTGCACAGCTTTACAAAGAACAGATCATCTTGATGTACTTGCATTTGATCCTTATTTTGGTCTTGATGAGGATACGATATGGGAACTATTCAATGAAGTTAACTCAAGCAGAAAAGTCACAGAAAAGTTTTTGAAATGCCTTGCAGGTCAAATTACACAGTGTGATCTGTTTGAAGAATTCATATCTGATCTGCTTGTGGGTGATGAAAAATTATATGATCTGAAACAACAGTACAGCCGCCAAGACTCAGAATCCTCAAGGTGTCTCACTAATCTGAAGCATTTACGGGATAAAAAATGTGACACTTTTCAGGCATTACGAAGTCAACTAAATGAGTTCAGTATACTGCATAGGCATTTGGTAAGCTTGCCAGTTTCATTCTCACCATGCATGTATGTGTATGTGTGTGTGTGTAAGTGCGCGTTATACAACCTGAGACAAGAGCAACTATGTTAGCTGACATGTACTTGATCTAATTCAGATATTCTAAATTCAATGCTTGTTGTGATATTTTATTCATTAGAAAAAGGCTATTCAGAGCCGTACTCAAGAGCAAATAGACTGTGGACATCCATCATCCACATCATACCCTTGTGATAGTAAGTTATCCCGGCCTGGAATTCCATGTTCAGAAGTATGAGTGTTCAGCCCATCAGATCTTATTACTCTCTACAGTATTATGACTCAGGATGTCCATATAACCCTGGACATTTGACTATTGCTCTTATAGCTAGCTTAGCAAGAGGTCAAGGTGGAGCAATCCCCTTGTACAAAATGAGCAGGAATGCACCATGTGTATAACGTATGTACACATCATCTATATCTTTTCTTCCACATCAAGCTACTCCACATGTCCAACAAGAACCACCTCCTGTCATAGACAACATCCCAGAGGATAAACCTCAACTAAAGGACCTACCCAGTGCCATACCAGGGTGGCACACCCTGGGCATTAAACTTGGCATTCCCAAACCCAAACTGGATGAAATCCAGGCCGACCATGTTCGGTGTCAGCGTTGTACTTGTGAAATGTTCGATGAGTGGCTTCGAAATGATAAAAAGCCAACATATCGGAGTCTTATGAAAGTCTTACGGGAAGCTGGTGGTTTTGATGATGTTGTAGAGATGATCCAGGCTAAGTTTACAGATACGGCAATCTGAAACTGCTATCAACCCCTATGGTTAAAAAACAAAGGGGGAGATACCCTTCTACATATAGCCTGCTAGCATCTTCATTTGAGCAACATGGAATATCTTTTTCATAAGCATAGTTGTGATAAGCTGCAGAACTCCCACAATGAACATTCCAGTACATATGTAACCTAACCTCGCACAAACAGACAGAAAGCTGACTTGTCCTTGCCCGTCTCTCCTTTGACTCAAATATTGATGGAAATACAGTCATGCAGTCTGGAAAGAACGTTACAGGTTCCAGTTAAGAAAGAAAAGCTACTGCAGGACACAAGTAGCTATCAAGAATATCAAATGAAATATACTAGTTCAATGGATCCAAAACAAAGATACACCTGGTCCAGAACTTCCCTTAGACTTTTAAGATTGGATTGTCATCCTGATTCCGAGAACATCCAGAATCGAGATTGTGTAATACTTTGCCAACAGTTGAACTCCCAGCTTCATCAATTGAACAACAGTGGGTAAGGTACATGCATGGTAAGAACATTACCAACCCTAAACTGAAGTTTGATCATTTCTGAGAAACAAGAACAAGAATGGTGAGACATGCACCACTACACAGTGATGTTGGTATAGGAAGCAGCGTGATTTCAGTTCCATCCTGTTACTATAGACAAATTAGGGAACACACCTCTTCATTTGACTTGTCAACATGGACACCTGCATGCTGTGAAAGAAAGCTTTCCTCTCATGCATGTAGTATGGTGGAGCTTAACATCAATATAATGCGGGGAACACAAATGAACGTGCTGTCACTCCAAAGATACAAAGATTTGTCTGCCTACTTGGGTGTAGTGTTAGAGAACCCATTCATGGAGTTCTTTGTAATTCCCACTGTCATAAGATTTGTGTTCAGAACAGTTAACTGGGTGAAATCTTGCTCTCTTGGTATAATTCCAAACAATTCCACAAGCAAATTCTTACTTGGCGATGTTCCCTTATATGACTTTGCAGGTGACAATCTATTATCATTCTGCAGTTCTACAACAAATTAATGATACATAGTGAAGATGACTGAAACGGTCAATGAAATTATGAAGTTATCATCAAATTGATGGTTGAACTTCACGAGATGATGCTCTCCTGTGGCCATTGAGGTAGCTGGGAAAGCAACTTGTATATCACCGACAGTCATTTGATGTTGAGAACTAAGATACAGGCACACTGGAAAATATATCAGCCAATACTTGAAAAGCCACCACTTGAAAATCAACTTTCAATGATCAAATGTGGCACTTTTCCAAGCAAATTACAGGAGTTCAACATACTGCATAGGCATTTGGTAAGCTTGGACATTTACATTCCCATCGTATATGATATATGTGTGCATATACTGTTAATTGCATGCATGGAAACTGGAAACCATGCTCACATTGATCTAATTCGGATATTTAATGTTCATTCTCCCATGTACAGCAGATCGGAACTCAAGACCAACCAGACTGGATCTGCATCGTACTCCCTTGTCAGTATACTGGTCTTGGATATGAGTATATGCAGTCCATCAGCTCTTATTCAGCCTGTTCTGCAGGTACATTTCTTCTATTTTCTGATCCAGAATGCCCACATCTGTTAGTTAACAGTGTTGAGATCACTTGAATACAGCACCAACATAGGAGTATCACTCTAGCTAGCTGTGGTAAGCGGTCAAGATCATAATATATACAAATGAGTTGGAACGTATTGTGTGTAATTTACATGTAGATGTATGAAATGCGTACACCTATGTGTCCATATGCATACACACATTGTTCATTAATCTTTACCTTGCAGCCTTTATGTGAATATAATTCTCCCTCCTTGCTCTGCCCCCAGCTATATTTCTCCCAGACTCAGTGACTGGCCCAGTCTTGACTACCATGTATAATTCATCAAGTCTCCAATTTGCGAGCCCAACAACAGCATCACCAGTATTCCCTGTTTGGCTCCAGATTCCAGTAGGTCTTTTAATTTTTATGGGCAGAACGTCCTGAATAATTAGTGAGAAATCAGTGCTTTGCACCCAAAAATAGTTGTTAGCTACGTGTGTGTGGTTTCAACCTGTCAGAGCTGAATTATATACTAACTGCCTAAGTTGTACTATTTTTATGTATGTGTTATGCTAAAATCATCTCTATCTCAGTGTCGCTAATGTTACATGTATATGATCTCAAATAGAGAGAAGGTAGACAAAGACATAATTTGTTGTTTCTGTGAGTACCCCTATATTTTGGGATGATTTGTGTCTTTGTGTATACCTTTTTTCTAGATCATAAATTTCATGCGACACTGTGAGAGATGGAGGTGTGCACAGTGAAGACCCTATATAACTTTCATCCTCACCACCCAGCCTCTTCCCTTTCTCATATAAATCTCCACCGAAACGTCCATCCCCTCCTTAAAGTATGCATGACATTACATGCATTATGCAGTATACTTATCAATATCTGTTGACGGTCTCTCTCTTCCTTCCTGTAGTTCCCAAGATCCCATGCAGGGAAACCCATCCTTCAATTGCCACCCATCCTAGAAACCCAAGACCAAGCATGAATGTCACAACAAACTAGCAGCTTATATTACATTCATTAACCATTCTCTTCCATGCAGTCTGTCACAAAGCCCTTTCTTATGTTCTTCCTTCCATTATTTGTGCCAGGTTCAATGCAGCAGCTATTTCTAGATCTTTCTCTATATTCTCTGCTGGCCATCAGAGAGGGTACTGTTCACTGGATTACTCATGGATGTTCTTAAGGTGCATGTTGTCTCATTCAACTATTATTCCTAGCATATGTACAATATACTTATCTTTTACACTATTTGAAGTTTGTGACCTAGGGTACCCTTCTTTGTGTCCTACATTGTTTTACTTGTTACGTTTCTGTACATGTGCTTTGATAAACAGTTGGTCCTCCCCTTGAGACTAGGCAGCAGTAAATGAAAGTGCACAATATCTGCAGGGAGATGTTTTCTTGTGGCATTAGAATTGAAAAGTAGGGACTGAGTGAGTTGTGCCATTTGTTTCTGCCTATAATAATTGCATCAAACACTCCCTGCAGAATGGAGATACCTTCATGTAATTAGATCTATGGTGCATTTAACATGCACATCGCAAACTCCAGTTATATAAATTTTCCAGCACATGCTATATGTGCATAGAGTTATTGTTACTGGTGCACATATTTGAGCAGTTTCTATCAAATCAGCATAAGTGTAGGCAGATGGTCCCACCCGGCCCTGCAGATAACTATGGTGAATGTGTGGGCTAAGGTCACGTATATAGTTGTACCATGGTTATAAGTGCTCAAATATGAAGCTGTCCAAATTCAGCTTGAGGTTTCATGGTGAGATAAAGTGATGGAGCTTTGCGGTCTGAGAACGAGTATTGTGTGTGAGTTATTATTAATCTAGTCTGGCGCGGGCTCGGACCCTATACCCTGGTCCAGCTGCAGGAGACTAAGTTTAAATACACAAGAGTAAACCGCTTGTTTTGTAGTTCACTGTCTAGCAAACAAATGAATGAACTGGGGCCAACCACTTTGTATAAACAGTGAGTGTGGACTGTTTTTACAGTAATTGCCTCAGGGGTGACCATCTACAGTGCAGCATATGGTCTGTGGGAACCAGTTCTGCTTTGGACAGTCTGGGGGGGCAACTGGAAAAGCAGTGAAGACTACGACCACACACGCGTAGTGAGTGATGATCTGGGGAGTCTGCAAGTTGCCGAACTTCAGCAGAGTCTAGCTATGGAACACGTTCAGAAAGTCGAACTTGAGGAACGAAATACTAGAATTCAGAGAGTGAATACGCTCCTGAAGAAGGAAAAGATGGCAGCCGCAGAGGAGAATTGGAAACTGGAGGAAAATGTTTCTGCATTGAGAGAGCAGATATCTCAGCAAAGGAAAGAAATTAACTGCTTAAACGTGGAGAACTCACACTTGCGCCAGCAACTGGAAGGAGCACTCACCGAAACCCGAAGACTTCAACAGGAACTTGATTCCAAAACTGTTGAGTTACACTCACAATCCCTCTCTGCTGTTCAGAGACAAGAACCACCTCCCCATGTCATTCATACACCAGAGATTGAGTTTTGGAAAGTCTCCAGCAAAGAGATTCAAGTGCTAGAGAACAAAATTCTTGGCAGAGGTGCATGGGGGTATGTTGCTGAAGGCAGGTTTCGAGGCAAACAAGTTGCAGTCAAGCGTGTGTACCGTGAGATACTTGAGCCACACACTGTAGACCATATCCGCAGAGAAATCAGCACTATAGCACAGGTGAGGCACCCCAACTTGGTACTCTTCATTGCTGCAGTGCTGGACGATAGGGTTGACCCGATGATTATCACTGAGATTCTTACCATAGATCTCCGCTCAGCTTATAGGCAACACAATTTGGAGACAAATGCTGTCAAGCTGCAAATTTTCCAGGATGTCGCTTGCGCCCTCAATTATTTACATTTGCACAAGGAACCAATCATACATAGGGACGTCAGTGCACCAAATGTTCTTCTGGAAGAAATGTCAAAAGGCTCGTGGAAAGCTAAACTGTCCGACTTTGGTTCTGCTAACTTGGTGAGGCTAGCAGCTACTCCTGGAGAAGGTGCTATAATCTATGCTGCTCCCGAGACATTCCCCCAGTTGCCCAATTCTCCGAATCTCCTTCCACCTCAAACACCAAAGATAGACGTGTATAGCTATGGTGTTCTTCTGTGTGAAGTCATCACGTGCCAGTTTCCCGATCCAAGCGAGTTCAGCGACATGTTAGGCGTGGTCCGTAGCCAGTGGTCTCTCATGCACTCCCTCATCACTTCTTCTACCGAACATGATCCTGTAAAACGACCTACGATGGAGAGCATCCTTGAAAAGCTCTGCAATTAGATAATTTGTGAATCGAGCTCGCAGGACTTATAAAGTGTGCAGAATTTGTGTAGACATGCGTGTGACTAAAATTAATGTGTTCAGTGCTACTAGTACCATGACTGCTGCTAGTGAATTCATACAAGGATGAGTACCTCATTGACAATTGTGTGCGCCACTGCTAAAAGGATGTTGTATTGACAATTGCATTTGTCGCCCGAATTATTGCAACTGTTGATTGAGATGACACTCTAGAATAACTAGTCCCTTGTGACAGCCAGCTGGACAATACAATACACATAATGGAGTACAGTAACAACTGAATTTGCTGCATGGCTGGGAAGTTAATTAACATAGAACAAAGGGCGGGCATTGTTCCCTTATGAAGATCCTTGTCATGCACCTGTGACGTAAGTAAATTTTCCAGCCCTTGTAGCAATTTCGTATTCTTGCAGTACTCAAGCATCTCAAGGGGATGGATGTACCCCAAGAAACCACGTACATTTATATGCTAAAAACAAGGTTATATACCGGTAGTATAGCTTGTCCTTATGAACACATTTCTGCACTCCGTATAAAGCAACATAGGTACTATAATGGTGTACTCATAGGTGTACAACATAAAACCATTATGCAAAGCACTGGATACACATATAGCATCAGCTAATTTAAAGTGCACCCAAAACAAAACACAAGAACACATTGTACTTTAAGACACAAAATGACTATATACACTGCATAACACTATTCTTAAATGCATAACATTATTCTTAAATGAAGACATGACGAGCGACTCGGGGAGTTCCATATATTTACTATGGACAACAATAAAACTTAGACTGCAATGACTCTGTGTAATTACTACTGCACAACATAGTACTAAGACACCTAATTAGCAAGGACATCTATACTCTGTAGGTTACAAATTATCCCCTTCACTGCTTTCATTGTCTGTGTTCTGCCACTGCTGTGATGTACAGAGCTCATTGGATGCATATGGTAGCTTGTGACCTCCACTGGCTTTCAGGATTGAGCCCTTGCGCACCTGCGGTTCTGCTTCCTCGTTTTCCTGGACTTTGCCCCGTGTTCCTTGCTGTTGGTGGATAGCTTGGTAGTGAGCGTGTGCACCATACGCCCCGTTGTCCGGGAGTAGAGCTAGAAGAGGCTCACGGTCATCAGTTCCGTACACTGCTTCTGGATGGCTTGCTTCGTAACTTGATAGTGATGTAGTTGTAGGTGCAGGTGTAGCAGTTCCACTCTCATCTGTGACTTTTAACTCTTCAGTTTGACACTTTCGGAAGCATTTTTGCCTCGCAAGAGAAACCAGGATGTAAACAACAAAACCAGTGAAGTAGAGACACGGAATGAGGATGAGAATATGCAGGACGATGTCTCGTACTACTGCAGCACTTCCCAAGAAGAGCTGGTCTGCTGTGCTCCCATACATGAGCGTAACAAATGTGAGATCTAATAGGAAGAACGCATCAACTGCATTCAGCCAGGAAGATTCGTATGGTTGAATAGCAGTATGGAACCCAAAGATAAACACAAAGATGATCTGCATTATGTAGATGTTCCCATAGACTCCGATATCAAAGACAGAAATGAAGAACACAATGAAGCGGCATATGAAATAGTAGCTGGCAACCCACCTCCACTTGTCCCTGTAGCAAGCCTGGTACTCATCAAGGATTGGTTTGATCTTTGTGAGGTTGACGCCGACGCGCATCAGGAACGGGGACACAAATAGCAGGAACATGAATGGGATTACTATCACCACAAGCACGAGGATTGCTATCAATGCATACGGGAGATGATGTTTGGGATCAAAGAACCTGATATCTGCTTGGATGTTAACAAACACATCAGAATAATTACTGTTGTCGTGGAACCTGACAGGGTTCAGCAGGTTGAAGCTAGTTTCTACTAGCGACGAGAAGGAGAGCAGCAGGAGGATACAGATGGCGTGTACCCCCGAGTGCTTGGTAGGATTGGGTAGCCGTGGACAGCAGCGGCCCATGGCAATGACTATCAAGATGGCCAGCGAAATGAGCAATGGGTGCAAATACTGAAAGAATTGGTGTCCGATGCTGTTTAGGGGCTCAATGAAGCATACGGGTACCTGGCCAACAAATGTAGGCTTCAGCTTCGCAATGCTCCCAAAAATGGTCACGACAATGTTGAGAAAGTTCGATGGTAAATAGGCTGGTGTTATGTAACGTATCACACTGAAATAGTAGATGAAGGAATATACATATCCCGAGCCAAGACGAAGGTTCATTTTCAAGATAAGCAGCAGTGATACAATCATCCCCGTCCAAAAGGCAATCACAAGCAAGATGGGAATTACTGCATACTTTATTGAGCACGTGTCACTGCTGACGCACATGTCTGCTCCAAATGTGAAGGAATAGTTCACAGCACATCTTGTACATAGAACACCACTTCTATGGCCTGAGCACTGGTTATCTTGTACATCTGGAAGGCTACAGAATCCTGGAATGGGACCACAAGAACCGCTGGGGCCACACATTCCATAGTTGAAGTTGCAGTGTCCAGGTGGACATACCTCTAGAGTGGAAACGTTCTCGGAAATGTTGCCGTACCAGGAACCATACTTTATGCACACATCAAGCGTTTGAGCATCACAGCTGATGTCAGTGGAGTCGTAGCAAGTGCATATCTGCTTGTATTCGTTGTACACAAAGCCTAGCCTGCAGGGACGGAAGTTGAGGGTCAGAGATTGTTCCAAAACTGGCTGAGACCCAGTAGTGACGAATTCAAGAGTGCAACGTGGTTGATCGGTGTGTTTGGTGATCTCAGGACCTTTCACGTTCATGCCGGAATAAAATGCAGTGTTTTCAAAATAGACCACTGTGGGGCCTATGAGAGTGTAAGGGGAGTCAATGGAGAGATAGCAGTTGAGATAGACTGTTGACACCGCCACTGCTGACACAGTGAATGATTGATTGGATTCAGTGTACTCGTTGGAAGTGGTGACGTTCAGGTAGATATCCTGCCCAAGCATGATGTCCATGCTGTCTTGCACTGCTGGTGAGTGGAAAGTTATACGAGTAGCAGGTGCTGCTACCTGTTGGTTATCTTCGGATGGGAAGTAAGAGAATATACTCCCATGTAGGCAGTCAAGGTTACAAGTCCTGCTGTCTAAGTAGATTGCATCACCACTAATGGAAGCATGGTTGTATGAAAAACTAATACTTATGTCAGGAAGATTAGACATGGAAGGGCAAAGCTTTGTACCATTTTTGTACCCGAAGGTTGTACAGTACGCAGTGTTGGAAGCATTGTAGCATTGGAAAGTTGTGTAGATCGCTCCACCTGACCGTGCTCGATTTTGTGTGAAGTTCAATCTGAGATTGTCAAGCGGGATGATCCAAGCCAAGTTACCAAGGTAGATGGCACCTCCAGAATTGGCAGTGTTGTTCACAAAGTGTATGTCTCCGGCAAGGCTGACAGGTGCCAGATTCAGGTACAAGGCTGTTACTGTGTTGTCACTAAAGATTGTGTCTCCACTGAGTAGGATGGGTATTAGTTCAGACATAAGTGTTCCATAGTGTTGCATCATAGCCAGGCCCCCTTCATTGTTGGCGATTTTATTGGTGGGGTAAGGAATGGAATTTGATTTCCATGTGCAGTCTTCAAATGTGATACCAATTGGTAATGTTGTTGATCCTGTGCCAAACAGACTAATCGCTGCACCACTAACATTTGCAGTGTTCTCCTCCCAACTGCAGTTGGAAAAGTTGAGTAGTTCCAGGTTCATCTCTCCCTGTCCTGATGATACTACCACTATAACTGCACCAGCAGTGGCTGTATTGTTGAAGAAATCGCAGTCCGCAATAGCGATTGTATTACCGGAACAACTTGAGTTGTGGCACTGTATATCAATGGATAGACCACCTCCATCAAACTGACTCACACTGTAGTTATTAAACAGAGCACCCGTTGTAATTCCATACAACGCTTGAGCATTTGCTCCAGCATTGGAGTGGTAACTGTTGCCAGCGACTGAAATTTTATTATTGATAGCATCAGACGCCAGTTGAATGGATGAAGTAGCATGCACAGTTGTGTAACTGTCGTACACTCTGCAGGAGTACACATTGTGTTCGAATGTGTTATCACTGATTATGTACGTGTTTTCTGTGCTTGCTCCAAGAATCGACAGTGACAGAGCATTCCCGTGAAGATTCACTGCACAGTGGTCCGAGTTCATGTCAGTGTTATTGCTAAACAAGCACCTGGTGACCATGTACGTACTGAAGCTGTTGTACTCACTAACGGAGGCAGCTTCACATGTTGAGAAATTTCCGCAATGAGTGAGTGTAATGGATAGGCCTCCACCGAGCAGGATGCAATTCGCATTGTTCGTGAGCAGGCAATGACGGGGCGTAACAAGATCCACAAATTCGGTTTCTGTGATATTAACGGTACCTCCCACATCGTACAAGGAAACCCCTGCACCCCACTCTGATGTGAATCTGCAACCAGAAATGGTGACGTTGATGCAGAGGTAAAAGAAAAGTGCGGAAGTCGCATTCAAAGGAGTGGAGGTAGATGCGTCTAAATAGGTAGTATAATGGCTGATCGAACATCCCTCCCACGAAATTCCATACACAAATATGTTTGCAGAATCCGTGAATGAGATACCACTGCCTTGTGAACAGTTCAGGATAGGGTCATTCCCACCGACAATGGCTAGGTCACACACTCCAGATATATAGAGGGAAGACGTAAGGTCATGGTCATAGTCCACATCGATCAAGGTATGGTCGATTTTCCCCCTGCTTTGTAGTTCACGCAGCACATAGCCAAGAGTCGCACACGGCACTCCTGCATCTCTAGAGAGGCAATCTTCCCGATCTCGTCCGTTACGAGACACAGTAATGATTTTGTCCAAGAACAGGGAGGTACAATTTGACTCAGACGATGAAGATGTGACGAAGAAAATGGTGACAATGGTAGCGAAATAAATCGGACGGGCCATCATGCACTTGAAGATTCTGGGGAATTGAGGTGAAGAAACAGAGGGTATAATTCGGAACACCTCCAAATTGGTTCAGTCAATTCTTCTCCTGACTTAATGTATAATTATAGCAATAGCCACTGCCAATAGATGCTACCCCCCCACATCACCACTGTACGTCACACGCTCGGCTTCAGCTTCACAAAGAGTGCCTGGTCAGCAAGTATAGCGGGAGTCAGGGAGCATGGTAAAACCTGTGTGCACTCCTGTATACGTATTCAAAACTCAGAGGTTTTCTCTTAGAGGTTGCATTAGAGTACGTATACATAAGAGTTATACTGTACAAACGTATAAGTTATATACGTACCTCAAACGGCCACGCACTGCAAGATCGTCACAAGAGCAAACGTACGGACTGGCGGTATGTACACTCGCTTCGCCATCAGCTATATGTATACACACGTGAGCCCCACCCTCCTCAATCGATCGATAACGATCAGCATTTGGGGGGTGGTCATCTGGTGACTACCAACCCACTTCCGTTACTGTATTCACACACACTCAGGCTGAAATGTCCACAAGACCACACCACTACAGAACAATAAGACTAGTGTTATACATGCACAATAGCGCAATACAAAATTATCAATCCATACACACAGCCATAGGTCAAGACACGTATTCACAAAAAGAGCTGTGCAAGTATGTAGTACAGTATACAAAACCAGCTACAGACCACTACACAGTGAAAGACTCCATATGCTCTTCAACATAGATCTTTGAAAGATGAACGTAGACACCATATCCAAGAGGGCTGCAGGGACAAGATAAGCAGCAAGAGTAAAACAACTACAGTAGAAACACAGGGATCTTCCTTCCATCCACCTCCAATTCGGTCTAGTTGGAAGGAGAGAAAGTGAGCAACAATTTTGGCAAGGCTATGCATTACTTATGCAGTTGCCATACATTTACGCCCATAGCCAAATTGCCATGGCCAGAAATGAGTAAAGCAGCAGAGGACATCTGCTTAGCATGAAGACTATCCAGACCATACATAGCCTTGTACCCAGGCCCCGCCCCGCCCGAGAAAGAAAGGGCTAGGGCCTGGTATCCACTGTTAGTGCATGCGCGTAATTATCTAGGCCAAGACGAAGGGGGAGGGCCATATGACGCAGGACATGGCCATGTGCCGATGTAGTCTAGTTCCCAGACCCCCCTTCCGAGGACGGTCTGGGAATGAGACTAGTGCCGGTGCTGTGACGTTCTAGCTCTACCAGAACAAGATCGATCGAGCTGGGATATCACCAGAACTGCCCTGGATTGCTAGCAATTCTTGCTAACTTACAGTCCATGACGAATGGTAATCCTTAGTAGCACACCAACGTTTCAAACTCATGTCAAACTCACCGTGCTGGCAAAGTTGTGAGCGCTGTAATAAGTTCTTCTGCCGCCATACCTGACTTGATCGATCGACTGAGTGTGGTCCTCACGAGACATGTGCGTTAATTGGAATGAGCTAGCTTGTGCAAGCAGTGAGTTAGTTGCAGCCGGTTCCAATGTGGATACCAGGAGTGCGGTTGCCCCTCGAAATCTTCCAAAAAAGTTGGTACTCTGCTACCACTTGCAAATATGGATATGACACAAAATATGAGCTTTCTATAGAACACAATTGTTAAGGCTAGAACTCAAAAATGCCTGGGCAAGAACTCAGGCTAAATCCACAAAATAGTTATGATACTGTTAAGTATTACAAGTAGCTCGCTCAGCTACTTCCTCCCTCATTTGCAGTCTAGCACCCGGTTTAGCTGCTCCCCTATTGCATGGGCTCATGCATTTGCTGCTCCCCGATCGCATCGGCCTCATAATCAGCTGCTGCTCCTCTATCACATCTGCCCAAGCTGCTGCTCCCTGATCGCGTCCTCCTCAGCTGCTGCTCCCCACCCTGCTCCCAAAATGAATGAGGACGCTACATTTTGCGTGTTATTCAACCATCTACATGTTCAACGCTCGGTGAGTATGACAGTCGCCCCCCACTAGCTAGATACGTGTAGTATCTTACCTGGTACCTTCGCTCTTCTTGCTGTTCTGAGACCCACATACGCCCATGTTCATTTAGGTCTTTCTACCGTCTTTCTACCCTTGGCGTTACTCACGTGAGCCAGGCCCTCCCCGCTTTACTGTACTGCAAGCGATGAAAAGCTGGGCGTGGGACTGGGAACGAGGCTAGTAATTGGACACTCCTCCTTATGGCCAGAACCCTGAATATCACAAATTTGGTTTCTGCTCATGAATTCGTAGTTGATTAGTATTCCCCAAATTACAGGAGGCTGTAGTTGTCAAGAGCAAGTTGTAAGCACATGTAGCCTGGGATATTCAGCATCATTACACTCGTGGTAGGGGAAAAATTGTGCCGCGTAATCTAAATAATACTACTTAGGAATGGCCTACAAAGATTCTGACTACATCATCATGATCGCTATCATGCAGTGACCCTACCGTACAAATTTGGGGCTGAAACTCACCCTGGTGGTGGAGATACAACCACTTTTGTCGTGCCATCGGCCACCATTGCTCGAGTGCCAGTACAGCTCTTAGGAAAGGCCCACAAAGATTCTGACCACGTGGTCGTGATCGCTCTCATTCACTGATGCTTACGTGTACAAACTCACCGTGCTGGCGAAGTTGTGAGCACAGTAATAATTTCGTCTTCCCTTTGGACGCCATTGCTAGTGATCGACTGAGCGTGGTTGCCACGTGGCATGTGCGTTAATTGGAACGAACTTCAATACTTAGCTTGCACTACGGCGAGTCGCAACCGGGGTTGCAATGCCTACCAGGAGTGCGGTTGCCCCTCGATAACTAATTCTTAGTAGAGTTAGCTGTGCACAACTAGCTAACAGGGGCGCAATTGAATTCATCATCAATTTTAACTTCCAAATACATCTACCTAGTTAAGTAATGCAACTTACCACTTGAAATACCTTCTCCCATCTGCCTCACACGTACCATCACTAGATATGGGCCAAACCATGGAGGATGACGATGACCCTGAAGAACAGGAGCACAAAGCAGTGTAAAACTTGTCCATGAAAGATCCAGTGTCTCTAGTAACATACTTGGCATGCGGATATCCAGCTGTACTCCAGCCATCTCCTTCTGGTTTATCATGCCAATGTACATCACAGTTCCTGCTTCAAAAACTCCCTCAGAACTCTTTATGATCACATGAGGTTTGTCTTTTGCACTTAGAGGTACAACAGGTTTCTGAATGTACGTGGATTTTGTTCCCTCTTTCGTTCTCACTTCAGCCAACTGTCCACTTGAATGCCTCTGGCTCTTTGGCTCCCCACTCTCCCTTCGGGATGAATCTAAGGAAGACGTAGAAGATGAAACGGATTGACTACGGCCTTGAAACTTCCTGCTATCACCCCTCTGAGAGCTTGTGCTTCTCACTGTGGGAGACACCATGTCCTCTCTGAATTGGTCATCACTAGATGCGTATTTGTTAGGTGAATATGTTGGTTGGTCGCGAGTGGGAGATGTGGTTTCATTGTAACGACTTGGGCTCATCGAGGGTTCCCGACTTTGTGTGTGCTGTGTGTGGGATGAATAATCGGTGCTGTCGATTTTAAGCACTCTATTCTCTCCGCTGTTAAGATACTGATCTTTGCTCTGCAGCTCATCCCTCAATATTTGCACGGTTTGGTTGAGCATACTTATTTCATCCTGAAAGGCTTGGTTAGCAGCCTGGGCTTGGTTACGTTCCTCACGGTAACGATGCAGTCTGGACTCACGGTCCTGGGCTTTGGTGGCCAGAGCATTTACTTGTCGATCATATTGTGACAGCTGGTTTTGCAGCTGCTCAGTAATGCTTTCAGACGTTTCACGGACATGTTGCAACTCCTCCATTTTGTCTCGCTGTGAAGTAGTGGGAATGAGAAAGGGTAAAATCCCGAAGTACCAATATTCTCATATCTTTACCCACAAAAAGGACTTACCATAGCCCCCCCACCCCAATTTTATACACTACTTTGAGTCTAAAGCGGAGAGGGTGCTTTCATTCAAATACTTGATTAGACTGGACTATATGTCCCCACAAATGCAAGGATGACAACTTTGCTGTATTCAGAGGAACAGCAACATTGTCCGTCAGGCACTGCGGGAAATTTTCTGAGTATAATAGTACCACCTACAGAAGAATAGCTGAGATAACTTGTGTCATCAGTGATGACAGGAGATGAAGGGAAGGAACGAGTATGTCGATCTTTGATCAAGTAAAGAGGGGGAGGGAATTTATTCGAAGGGAGTGTATTAGTGAGAGACTATGGTCTTCACACACCCGCATATAAGAATCTGGACATGTACATGTACATCCACTGAAATTGCTTACATCACTGCTACTGCTGCTGTGATAGGCCCCTTGCTGCCTCAGCTGATCTACCTCTGCCCCATTCTCAGCTAATGTTGCATCTTTCTGCTGCAGATCAGCCAAAAGTCGCTTTGTCTGTGTCCGGTAGTCTTCCAGCTCAGCTGTGAGGTTGACGTTCAGCTGGTGGAGCTTCAGGTTCTCATCAACGAACTGATTAGTATGCGAAATCTTCTTCAGCGAGCCGAGGGCTTCCTCGTAATCCAGTTGCTGCTTCTTCACAAACTCTCCAAGGTGGATGTTGTGTTGCTGAAGTTGAACATACTCAGAATCGTGAACATATACAAGTATTGGGAAAAGTCAAACATAGCTAGTAGCACAAGAACCTCTTTGAAGAAGCAACAATCTTCCAATTACAAGAAGTACTCAGAAACAAATCACACTTCAGCCTGAGCACATCTAATTCCATTTTGTCTCGCTGTAATTATAAAGTATAGTGCTGCCAGCAAAGAGAGTACATTTTCAGAACTTTGATTTTGGAGGTTACAACCACTCAAATCAGCATAAAACCACCTGAGAACCACTTTGGACTGGATTTCCCACCAGATGTTTTTGTTAAATTGAACAAAAGGGACAACATCTCAGGGGTTAAGATTTTAAACTTGGGCCAGACATACTGCAACATAGGCACAACCTCTCAAAAAAATCAGCTCTTAACTCCCAAGGTTTGTGGAAATGCCGACCCTAAAGTATAGGCCCCTCCAGAATTGTTCTAACAGCTCTGCTTTCTCAGGACAATGGAGTTAAAACTTCGAGAAAGTACTTTGCGTACTCAGTTGACATGTGAAGCCATAACTCTGTTGGAATGTCATGTGACTTTTGTGATTGGTCACAAAATGGTTATGGTACATTTCTATCAACTTATTTTGAATTCTAGCCTCGTTTCCAGGCTCCCCCCCCCCCCCCCCGTCCGCGGCAACTTCACCGCGCGCACAGGGGGGAGCCAGGGAACGAGGCTAGAAGTTATACACAACTTTGTCACAGAAAGCAAAATGTACTCTCTTTGCTGGGAGCACTGTAGTAGGAATGAGAAAGAGTATACAGTGAAATCTGCCTTAGTAGTCACCTGAATAAGGTGGTCACCTCCGCTTTGCGGTCAGTTTGGGAAAGTCCCGAAATTCGAGCCCACAGTCTCCATACTTTACTGTCACTCTATAGCGGTCACCTGTGCAATGTGTAATGCGGTCACGGTGCCTCGCCCCAAACAATATTATAGCACGCCATAACGCACTGCCAATAACGGACAGCGAGTGCACGCATGCGTTGTGTACATGCGTCTTCCATGAAAAAGACAACTTAGGACTTGATTGTTTCGAGGGGCAACTGCACTCCCGACTCCTGGTAGCAGCCGTTGCAACCGGTTACTCGCTGGTAGCGCAAGCTAGGTATAGCAACTCATTCCAACTAACACACATGCCACGTGGCAACCACGCTCAGTCGTTCGCTAGCAATGGTGGCCAAAGGGAAGACAAGAAATATTACAGTGCTCACAACTTCGCCAGCACGGTGAGGTTTGGCATGTAAGCATCAGTGAATGACAGTGATCATGGCCGTGTGGTCAGAATCTTTGTGTGCCTTTCCTCAGGGCTGTACTGCCAAAGGATCCGCCGAAGACAGCGCTCGAGTAATGGTGGGCGACGGCGAGACAAAAGTGTTCATTTCTCCACGAGCAAGGTGAGTTTCAGCACCAACTTTTTACGTTCAGGTCAGTGCTCAATAGCGATCATGGCAGTGTAGTCAGAATCTTTGTAGGCCAATCCTAAGTACTCGAACATTATATTATTTACGCGGCACAATTTTTCCTATATACTGGTATATAGGAAAAATTGTGCCGCGTAAGTACTTAGGATTGGCCTACAAAGATTCTGACTACACTGCCATGATCGCTATTGAGCACTGACCTGAACGTAAAAAGTTGGTGCTGAAACTCACCTTGCTCGTGGAGAAATGAGCACTTTTGTCTCGCCGTCGCCCACCATTACTCGAGCGCTGTCTTCGGCGGATCCTTTGGCAGTACAGCCCTGAGGAAAGGCACACAAAGATTCTGACCACACGGCCATGATCACTGTCATTCACTGATGCTTACATGCCAAACCTCACCATGCTGGCGAAGTTGTGAGCGCTGTAATATTTCTTGTCTTCCCTTTGGCCACCATTGCTAGCGATCGACTGAGCATGGTTGCCACGTGGCATGTGTGTTAGTTGTAATGAGCTGCAATACCTAGCTTGCACTACCAGCCCGGTTGCAACGGCTGCTACCAGGAGTGCAGTTGCCCCTCGAAACAATCAAGTCCTAAGTTGTCTTTTTCATGGAACTTACTTGAATTGAAGTTGTTCAGTTTCACAAGAACCTTTGTAATGAGGTCAATCACACTAAAACTTCACACGACCGCTTTAGAGAGGTCATCTATATTCCAGCCACCTCTCTAATGAGGCCAAATATATTTGTCCCTCAGGTGACCGCATTAGACAGGTTCCACTGTAGTATCATTATTCCAAACCAGGATTACTATAATGTGTGGTTTCTTCAACCATACTGTAAACTGACCGGCATGCAGTTCTCAAAGTTGAGATTGCATTGTAGTCAGCCTTGCGTCTTTTGCTACACATTGGAAAATTAAAATTAATATTGTACACATCTGCTTGCAGCTCCATGTATATACATCGAGACTAATTACTACTGAACTCAACAATTTACACATCTGCACATGCAGCTCCTTACTCTCAGTGCTTGCAGCTCTCTCTGCTGTCTGTTGATTTCAGCATCCTTCCCTTCAGCTTGTTGCTGCAGCCTTCCCTTGTCCTCCTAGTAATCAGAGCAATACTCAAGTTAATATTTATCATTAGAAAAAATATCTTTTCAGATGTTCTTTACTGTCAGTGTTTGCAGCTCCCTCTGTTTCCTGTTGATTTCAGCATCCTTCCCTTCAGCTTGTTGCTGCAGCCTTCTCTTGTCCTCCTAGTAATCGAGCAATACTCAAGTCAGTATTTATGCATGCATTAGAATATCTTGTTCAGAATCTTTACTCTCAATGTTTGTAGCTCCCCCTGTTGCCTGTTGATCTCTGTTTTCTTCTCCTGGAGTTCTGTGCCTTGTTGCTGAAGTTGGGCGTCTTTCTGTCGGAGTTGGGTATCCATTGCAACCTGCAGCCTTTGCCGGTTATCCTACAACATCGAGAGAAGTGATCTTTGTCAATGCTGAGGGATAATCAGTTATTAGTCACATTCTCATCCCCCCCCCCCCCCCCCCCCCCCGAGCAATACTCAAGTCAATATTTATCATTACAAAAATATCTTTTCAGATGTTCTTTACTGTCAGTGTTTGCAGCTCCCTCTGTTGCCTGTTGATTTCAGCATCCTTCCCTTCAGCTTGTTGTTGCAGCCTTCCCTTTTCCTCCTATTAATCAGAACAATACTCAAGTCAGTATTTATGCATGCATTAGAATATAGTCATTGATGTTCTTTACTCTCAGTGCTTGCAGCTCCCCCTGTTGCCTGTTGATTTCAACTTGAGCTTGTTGCAGCCTTCCCTTGTCCTCCTATTTATCAGAGCAATAGTCAAGTCAATATTTATGCATGATCTGACAATTCATTGATGTTATTTACTCTCAGTGTTTGTAGCTCCCCCTGTTGCCTGTTGATCTCTGTAGTCATCTCCTGGAGTTCTGTGCCTTGTTGCTGTAGTTGGGCATCTTTCTGTTGGAGTTGGGTATCCATTGCAACCTGCAGCCTTTGCCGGTTCTCCTATAGCATTGAGAGCAGTGATCTTTGTCAATAATCAGTTATTAGCCACATTCTCAGGCCCCCGCTCATGCAGCTACCCGAAGATGGAACGTTGACAACAAAGAATACAGTCATGGAATTCGAACAAAGATGAGCTAGTAACAGACATGGCAACAAAGCTCCATATTACCTGCAGTTGGTGTAGCTCCTGCTGCAGGTGCTCTACCTCACGGTCCTTCTCCCCCATCTCCATCTCTACAGCACTCATCATGGCCAACTGCACCTTAAAGCGGTAGCTGCCATATGGCTGTTCAATCCGGCCCCTCGTTTCATCCAACTGTTGCAGCAGCTCCTCTGCAGAGGGCCGTTGGGCTGGGTCGTTGTGCAGACACTGGTGTACCAGCTGAACAAGAGGGTGCTCCTCTCCCAACTGCCTGTGGAGTGGCTGGATGTAGTCACTCCGACGCTCCAACTCAGATCTAGCTAAGAGGCGATTGTGGCTCTCAGGATCAGCATAGGTGCTTGGGAGGAGGGAGCCTGGGAATATCTGGAGGGATGGAAGGGAGTACAAGGATATTTACCACAGTTAGAGTGTGATTACTCCCTTATGTGCCACCACCATCTTACATTTGATACAACTGCACAAACTGTCAGTGGTACATGTGTACTAGCTTCGTTAGCATCACTTGCAGAATTATTACTGTGCTTGCACTGAGTGGTAATTCATTTCATTCTGCTGTGACTGTGTACTCAACTGTTAATAACCTTCTTATATCAACTTGGATTCTATTGTCATTTTATTATACTCTGTGAAGCTTAAGTCCATATAGCAAGAGTGTTTCCCATGTTTCCATTTGAGTTTCATGATCAATGTCACTTCCAGCAATGTCGGGAGATAGGCTCTGTACAAGCAGAAAGGGTAGGACAGGGGGAGGTGGGTGGGTTCATCCATCCAAACGGTGAAAACAGCATGGCCACATCTCTCCTCGTGGGCATGAATGGGCTTACAAATTCTGGCACTGTAGGGCTTCATTTTCTGGCAAAGCAGCTTTTCACTCTATCCGTGAATAGGCAGTCATTGGTCGAGAAATGTGACTATTGAATCTTGCTAAAATGTGGGTGTGGTTAAAATCATGAATCTGCACAGCATGGCTACAATACATATATCAGATTGTAAGTGTGTGTGTGTCTGTCTGTGACTAATGGAAGTGGGATGTTCGGGGGGTGGAACTAGACTAGTGACGCGCAACCTTTGTACCTGACTACAACCCCCGGCCTTGAACTCCACGAAGAAAGCACAAGAATTTCGGGTATGTTTCAGCCTCTTACTGCATCACCACGCTTAAGCTTTAGGACACATTGTCGAAACTAAAACAAAACAGGTTCCTAAGTTGGGTTGCCTCAGTTCTAGTATAGCCTCATCCCCAGGCCTTAACTGTACCATCCCACCCCTTTGTGTTGAAAGTCCCCTTATCAGCCAACAGCACAAGCATGAATTTATCCTCCTTTTTGCCCCACAAAGGTCAACAATGTGATATCAGATATTGTTACACTCCTGGTAGGGGAAAAATTGTGCCGCGTAAATAATCTAATTACACTCCTGGTATAGAGAAAATTGTGCCGCGTAAATAATGTAACCTAAATAATTAACGTTTGACTACTTAGGAATGGCTTGCAAAGTTTCTGACTACACCATCATGATCGCTATCATGCACTGTCCCAACCGTACAATTTTGGTGCTGAAACTCACCTTGGTGGTGGAGATATGAGCGCTTTTGTCTCGCCATGGCCGCCATTGCTCGAGCGCTTTCTTCGACTTCCGGTGGCAGTACCGTTCTTAGGAAAGGCACACGAAGATTCTGACCACACAGCCGTGATCTCTGTCGTTCACTGACGCTTACATGCCAAAACTCACCGTGCTGGCTAAGTTGTGAGTGCTGTCTTGTCTTCCTTTTGGTCGCCATTGCTCGCGATCGACTGAGCCACGTGGCATGTGCGTTAATTGGAACGAATTGCAATAATTAGCTTCGCTTCGGCGAGGCAACCGCGGCGTTGCAACGGCTACCAGGAGTGCGGTTGCCCCTCGATAAATAATTAATTAAATAATCAAACCTCACAGCACGCAGGAAAGGTCTACAGAGATTCTGACTACACCGTCGTGATCGCTATCATGGAGTGACACGACCACACAATAATTGTGGTGAAACTCACCTTGGTGGTGGAGATACAAGCGCTTTTGTCTCGCCGTGGCCGCCATTGCTGGAGCGCTCTCTCCGACTTCCGGTGGCAGTACCGTTCTTAGGAAAGGCACACGAAGATTCTGACCACACAGCCGTGATCGCTGTCGTTAACTGACGCTTACATGCCAAAACTCACCGTGCTGGCTAAGTTGTGAGTGCTGTCTTGTCTTCCTTTTGGTCGCCATTGCTCGCGATCGACAGAGCCACGTGGCATGTGCGTTAATTGGAACGAATTGCAATAATTTAGCTTCGCTTCGGCGAGGCAACCGCGGCGTTGCAACGGCTACCAGGAGTGCGGTTGCCCCTCGTAACTAATTATAATTAGTCTACGAGGGGCAACCGCACTCCTGGTAGCCGCGTTGCAACCGGTTGCGACTCGACGGTAGCGCAAGCTAGGTATTGCAACTCATTCCAATTAACGCACATGCCACGTGAGGATCGTGCTCGGTCGACGTCGCGTCAACGTCGCTCGATTGAGCTGAGTCAGCAATCATGGCGGCCCAAGGAGAAGACAGGCAACTGTTACAGCGCTCACAACTTCGCCAGCACGGTGAGTTTTGGCATGTAAGCGTCAGTGAACGACAGCGATCACGGCCGTGAGGTCAGAATCTTCGTGTGCCTTTCCTAAGAACGGTACTGCCACCGGAAGTAGATGGAGCGCTCGAGCAATGGCGGCTAACGGCGAGACAAAAGACAAAAGCGCTCATATCTCCACCACCAAGGTGAGTTTCAGCACCAAAATTGTACGGTGAGTACAGTGCATGATAGCGATCACGACGGTGTAGTCAGAATCTTTGTGTGCCATTCCTATCACTGGAACGAATTATTTACATTAATTAATTAATTATATTACGCGGCACAATTTTTCCCCTACCAGGAGTGTAATGATTATTGTACCAATAATAGTGTAAGCGATCTTATGTTAGCACCAAAGAAATGAATACTACTGCACTTTGGGTTCGTGCTTAGCTGCGATTGCATCCGCTTTAAGCTGCTGCACATAGCGATTGCATCCGCTTCAGCTGCTGCTCCCGATTGCATCTGCTTTTGCTGCTGCTCCCCGATTGCATCCGTTTCAGCTGCTGCTCCCCAATTGCTTCCGCTTCAGCTGCTGCTCCCCAATTGCTTCCGCTTCAGCTGCTGCTCCCCAATTGCTTCCACTTCAGCTGCTGCTCCCCAATTGCTTCCGTTTCAGCTGCTGCTCCTTGATTGCATCTGCTTAAGCTGCTGCTCCTTGATTGCATCTGCTTAAGCTGCTGCTCCCCGACTGCAGCCCAGCCGTTCTGGAAAGCTCCAGCCCTGAGTACATGTACTGAAAGCATCAAATTTTGGTATACAGTAGCCACAATGAACTAGCCAAGATGTAAACTCAGTTGTCATGCACCCATGCAAGTTATCGCTAACAACACACAATGTATAATAGTGACTCACTCAATCAAGCAAGTGTTATTTTGTGTCACTAGATGTAGTTGCAAAAGAATATTACTGTATTGGGAAGTTAGGAAGTGCATAGAGTACAGCTAGGATGGGTTTGTACAGTGAAGATCATAAAACATCACGACATTTACAGTACTTGTATTCATGACTACCATACACATTTTGCACCACACTGTAATGACTATCAGTACTAATGATCACACCATGCAGGTGTACGGTATGTTATCCACCCCCTTTCTCACCGGGGCTTTCTTACCTGTGTGAGTGTGAAGAGGGCGAGGTGGCCATACGAGAAGATGTCCAGTGGAGAGCCGTACCGTGAGCCTTCGTGGGATGCCTCCGGAGGCATATACACCATGGTGCCTGGCATGCGAGTGAAGGCCCTTGCCAGCTGGTCGGGTACAATGCGAGCATTTCCAAGGTCGCTGATTTTTGCTGTCAGCGATGATGTTAAAAGAACATTCCTTGAAGACAGGTCGCGATGAACAATGGGAGGGTCACGGGTGTGCAAACAGAGTAGCCCACGCACTACATCAGTCAGAAGCGATCGTTTGAGGGCAAGGGGAAGGCCAGGTGCACCCTCCAGCAGGTCGTCCAGGCTGCTGTCCATCCGTTCCATCACCAACACAGGCAGCGTTGACCCTTCTAAGTAACACAGGCCCAGGAACTGCACTATGTGGGGGTGCCGCAACTTTGTCATCACCTACAACAAAAATAATACAAGTCAGTGTAACAGATAGAAATACATTGGCTGTCTGGTAGTCCATTACATTCCAATCGCTGGACTGGGCTACTGGACTGAACTCACCCAAACTTCCATGAAATGCCTTTTTCAGCCCTTTTCAGTGTCAGACAGAAGTTAAATATGCTTATTCATTCACCAAGTTCGCTTGTTTTGCCTGTTTCAGGACATTCCTCAGAGTCAGTTGAGGTCAAAGGTCATGTGGACATTTAGATTGGAAGAGCATTAATTTAGTGCAGAAACCAAACTCCAGCCTTTTGCTGAACTTATAGACAACAGAAATAATATTCTATATCATCGACTAAAAACGAAGTGGTGATAGACCTTATGCAATTACGTCACAAAATTGAGTGCATGTGACGTGCAGGCAGCCATTTTGAGTGGCATGAATAACATTGCTAGTACGGCAAAAAACAGAGGTTTGTCTGCTTCTCGCAATCTGCGCAGGGATCAGCCAGAACTTAGCAGGTATGCTAACTAGTTAAGGTTATGGGATACTCGTGCGCGCACCGTGCGAAATGTATTGGGAAATGTATACTTAAGCTCGCTAACCAAGAATCTCTGGTACGAACAGCGCGAACAACTTGATTCTGGAGGTGGAGGTACGCTGTCACAAGGTGCAGGGCATGACGGAAGCTTTTACCAATACGCTGTATAGCCATGCAAAAACGAGCAGTTCAGTTCACCCCGCTTTTCTTGAGCGAGACAGCAGATAAATTTGCCAGGGATTATGCTATCAAAAAAAGCTTCCGTCATGCCCTGCACCTTGTGACAGCGTACCTCCACCGCCAGAATCAAGTTGCTCACGCTCTTCGTACCAGAGGTTTTTGGTTAGCGAGCTTAAGTATAGATTTCCCAATACATTTCGCACTGCGCGCGCACGAGTATCCCGTAACCTTAACAGCGTACGTTAACATACTTGGAAGACAGCTATGCAGCTGCACGCATTTCTGCAATCACAATAGAACGTACCATCTTCTTTCCACTCATAAAATGGAGTCTTACTGAGAATATGGAAAGATTGTGGGCAGATAACCGGCTATGATGTCAATTGCATAAGGTCTATTGGTCTGGCACTCAGGGCCATTAAGGCTGGGACCAGCAGTTCGGATGCTATATTAGGGCCGACTTCAGGTCAACATTTCAAGGAGTGAAAATGTATTTGAAACCTTTCATCACTATTGTTTGTAGCTCCACCCTTTATGTTTACAGTGACATCACTTTTAGCCCCGCCCACTCAATTAGTTGGCTGCACCAGCCCCGCCTTCTACCTATACTAATACACTAAACGCGTCATGCGGAATTTTAGCGAGCTAAATCACCGGATTGTTCCGGGACCAATATGAACTTTATCATCAGCTCCACCTTTTGGCCGTTGGGAATAGTCGATATCTCCTTCCAAGGGGCTGCTACTGGCAAATGTGCCACACCCACTAACCATTTTATCCTCCAGTTTGCTACTTCAGCGGCAACATACAAACTTTTCCCAAAGGCGAAATCCAAGACAATTGTACATGTTTTCCTTTGAACTCAACAGTAGCTTCCAACATCGTTCGGGCGAATTCCGCATGCTTTACTTCCGTGAAAGAGCCACTGTATGCGGCCATGATGAGCTATTAAGTACCTAGCACGTGCGAGTAAACGAGATACATGTGACTGTCACGCGCGTGAAAGTTTTCTGTACAACCGCACGAAACCGATAAGTGCTTGGAACGATTCTTGGAAGACTCCCGGTGTGAGATCAGTAGTGATGAAGCGCATGCAGGCCTCAACAAGCTCCCTTTTGCAAGGTAAGAATTTTAGCGTGTGACAGATCGCCTGACTTGCGGTTTATATAATTTTGCCCACTTCCTCGTTGCTATAGTGAAATCGTTCACCACAATCGCGTTCGTATGGTATCGGGAAGCACGCGCACAAATGCTGGTCCCAGTCCTTACTAGGCCTGAGCAGGAAGTTATCCTCGTTCCCAGGCCTTTTCATCCCAGCATTTGTCGCTTGCAAACGCTGGGAACAAGGCTAGAAAGCAGGGTGATGGGATAGGGTATACTAGGGCCAGGTCAGGTGCTGAATGTGAAGGCATGTTCGTTACCTATATTTAATTACGGAATTCTTTCCCCAAGATGACACATTTCATGCATTCAGTGCACACCACCTTCGTAGGTGCTCCTCTCCCACAGCAGTCACTCCTCAGGGGCCAGACTTGGTGGGGCTAGCACACTATTCCCGACCACCCACAATTAAGCCTAGCAATTGGAGGATCAGGTCAAAGGTGGATGTCAGCGGATTCTTGCCCAGGATCTCCCTAACCTTCTCAGTGCAGATAAGGACTGGGTACAGCAAGTTTCAAGAGTACAGAGTGACTATTTTGCATGCAGATTTCTTGAAGGCTGTTTCATTGTTGTACCATATGAAAATATACTTTCATCACCTTCAATTTACCTAGTTAATTTGATTAGCGCAATGCACGTGACAAGGCAACAGCCGTTCAAAACCACGCCCTTCCAGGAATGTTTTGCAATTTCCAACATTTTTCCCACTGGCTGCTGGAAGTAAAATTATGCTAGAAAGTATTTAGTCCTTATAATGTAACTTTTCACCGAGGTGCTTCTTTATAGCATGCTCCTACCATTCTTAGCTGCAATTTTGTTGTTTTTGGCCTCTAACAAAACGTACATTTCTTGCCGTTTCTCAATAACAAAGCGGAGTATCAAGAAGCACCTCGGTAGATTCTGATAACTTTAGAAGACCTTGCGAAAGGTTAACCTTCCCGATTCGTCAGACCACGGCAAAAACGTTGGCCTGTCATACCATGACGGCCGAAGTAAGTTGTGCGGCCATTGCTGCCGTTAGCACCGGAAGTCACGCAGAGATCATGCACTGCGGTGTACCGCCAAGTTCCCGGGACTTCTATCTGCAGGTATCTTCCATCATGAGCACGATCGAACAAGGCTCTTAGGTCAAGACGACTATTACATGATCACCGATCCATACAGACTACACAGTGTTTATATTTCAGATCGCGTCTTACCATCAATGCCTGCCATCAAAGGATCAAGGTATCAAACAGTTCCTTGGGCTCAAAACGTCCGGTTTCTGTGTTAGTTCTCACCGTCATGATCATCTGTGTACAAAACGCAGCAGTCCTACCCACGGAAAGAAACTAGTAGCGTAGTGCCTTCAAGAAAGCTTAACTCTTTAGGGTCCAAAAATATTGAAATCTCCCTCACAGCATAAAATGGCATCTGCACGCAGCGTTGAGCGTTGCCCAGGGAGCGCAGCGTCCAACAAAACTCGGGAGGGTGCCCCTGGCTGTTAACAGCAATGATTACACTCACCGTTGACCAAGGCAGGAAGGGGCGGAGGCACTGGGTGGAGCCAATAACTGAGCTAGCTGTGTGGTTATCGCGCCGTTCGACCAGCTGCTAAAACTCGACTGTTGTCTTGCCGTACGCGGAGGACCATCGCTACTTACTTTATTGCTGGAGAGGGGAGACCAACAGTAAGTCGAAACAGGAGCGTTATTGCAAGTAAGCGTATACTGACGGCGAGATAAGGCTTTTTAGCTTACCGTTCGATCAACTTACAACGGCGGCCTTGTTTCTGCCTGTAACAGCTGCCGGCCCAGACGCTTGGCGCCCTTAATTCTGTAGTTATACAGAGGGGGACTACTGACAAGACTCCAGGAGCAGTGCTAGTCGAAGGCTGTCCGTCACCGCGAAGTGAGAAGCCATAGTGTGAAAGGACGCTAATTATGCGCCTTTTGGCGCTATGGGCCCTAAAGGGTTAACTTAAGGCAAAGTCTTGGACAATCTCTAACAGAATAACGAAGCCAGCAAGTGCAACCACAAATTGGAAGCCTGTCACATGACACTGCCATGATAATTTAATATTCTACCAGCATTTCTAGGGTACTACTACGGCGGCGCGCATAGACAAAAGGGAGACAGTCCTTATCTACACTGAGTTGGGCCAGATCTGACAGCTGGCACATCATGCACCATCAATCTGCATGTTTTCATGAGGACCCATCTGAGGCTCTTGGTAGGGTTGACGAAAATCAAAAACAGCGTTTGGGATCCTCCCCCAGGTTTTACAGTTCAGTGGGGAGTTACGTGCCAAAAGGAAAGACACTTCAACAGGCTAAGTAATTGCAAGCAACTTTTATGAATAGAATATTCAGCTTCTGTCCTACACTGAAAGGGCTTTACGGAATCATAGGGTGAGTCTAGTGCAGCGATTGTATCCCCCTCCCACAATACATTGCACTTTAGCAGCAGTAGTTATTGGCATCACCTGACACTCCTCGAGGTACTTGCGCTCGATGTTGATCACACCTTCGTTGTCTCGCTGCAAGAGTGCCTCGTGCATCCGCTTGCCCGCGCACACCAACCCCTTCACTTGGAGTTCCTCCACGCTACCGTAGGACCCTACACCCAGCTGTCGTCCTGTAGGGCGCGCCTCGGGGAGCACGAACTGCTGCAGTTCAGGGTTGTCTCGAAATGCCTGCCTTCCTGCCATCTCGACTACGAATTTATGAAGGGGTGACTTTCGTGAGCTCGAGCTGAGTGCATATGCGCATGGGTGGGGCCCGGGGTAGTTTGAATTGCATCCCGGCCCGAACGCGGGGCGGGGCAAAACCCTAACTTCCTGCTCAGCGCGGTATAGCATAATATGTCCAAGGATTCACAATACTGTTAGCAGTTACTGATCAGTGGGTGAAGTCCTGAGAATCATGTGAACCCACCCATCTCATAGTGAAGCTACATCACCCATATGAAGTTGAATTCACTGAAGTGCATGTACAGTACCAGCATAAAAACAATGTCAGGTACATACATAGCTAATGGCGACTCCTACGTACATTGTGAGGTGTACAGCATAGCTATAGCTGTAGACATAACACCTACGTAGACTGCAGTGGTATTACATTGTGTAGCTAATTACTGACTGCACAACATAGTATTAAGACACTTAGACCGCAACAGCAAGGACACCTATGCTCTGTACATTACAAATTATCCCCTTCACTGCTTTCATTGTCTGTGTTCTGCCACTGCTGTGATGTACAGAGCTCGTTGGATGCATATGGTAGCTTGTGACCTCCACTGGCTTTCAGGATTGAGCCCTTGCGCACCTGCGGTTCTGCTTCCTCGTTTTCCTGGACTTTGTCCCGTGTTCCTTGTTGCTGGTGGATAGCTTGGTAGTGAGCGTGTGCACCATACGCCCCGTTGTCCGGGAGTAGAGCTAGAAGAGGCTCACGGTCATCAGTTCCGTACACTGCTTCTGGATGGCTTGCTTCGTAACTTGATAGTGATGTAGTTGTAGGTGCAGGTGTAGCAGTTCCACTCTCATCTGTGACTTTTAACTCTTCAGTTTGACATTTTCGGAAGCATTTTTGCCTCGCAAGAGAAACCAGGATGTAAACAACAAAACCAGTGAAGTAGAGACACGGAATGAGGATGAGAATATGCAGGACGATGTCTCGTACTACCGCAGCACTTCCCAAGAAGAGCTGGTCCGCTGTACTCCCATACATGAGCGTAACAAATGTGAGATCTAATAGGAAGAACGCATCAACTGCATTCAGCCAGGAAGATTCGTATGGTTGAATAGCAGTATGGAACCCAAAGATAAACACAAAGATGATCTGCATTATGTAGATGTTCCCATAGACTCCGATATCAAAGACAGAAATGAAGAACACAATGAAGCGGCATATAAAATAGTAGCTGGCAACCCACCTCCACTTGTCCCTGTAGCAAGCCTGGTACTCGTCAAGGATTGGTTTGATCTTTGTGAGGTTGACGCCGACACGCATCAGGAACGGGGACACAAGTAGCAGGAACATGAATGGAATTACTATCACCACGAGCACGAGGATTGCTATCAAAGCATACGGGAGGTGACGTCTGGGATCAAAGAACCTGATATCTGCTTGGATGTTAACAAACACATCAGAATAATTACTGTTGTCGTGGAACCTGACAGGGTTCAGCAGGTTGAAGCTAGTCTCTACTAGTGATGAGAAGGAGAGCAGTATGAGGATACAGATGGCGTGCACCCCCGAGTGCTTGGTGGGATTGGGTAGCCGCGGACAGCAGCGGCCCATGGCAATGACTATCAAGATGGCCAGCGAAATGAGCATCGGGTGCAAGTACTGAAAGAATTGGTGTCCGATGCTGTTTAGGGGCTCAATGAAGCATACGGGTACCTGGCCAACAAATGTAGGCTTCAGCTTCGCAATGCTCCCAAAAATGGTCACGACAATGTTGAGAAAGTTCGATGGTAAATAGGCTGGTGTTATGTAACGTATCACACTGAAATAGTAGATGAAGGAATATACATATCCCGAGCCAAGACGAAGGTTCATTTTCAAGATAAGCAGCAGTGATACAATCATCCCCGTCCAAAAGGCAATCACAAGCAAGATGGGAATCACTGCATACTTTATTGAGCACGTGTCACTGTTGACGCACATATCTGCACCAAATGTGAAGGAATAGTTCACAGCACATCTTGTACATAGAACACCACTTCTATGGCCTGAGCACTGGTTATCTTGTACGTCTGGAAGCCTACAGAATCCTGGAATGGGACCACAAGGACCGCTGGGGCCACACGTTCCATAGTTGAAGTTGCAGTGTCCAGGTGGACACACCTCTAGGGTGAAAACATTCTCGGAAATGTTGCCGTACCAGGAACCATACTTGATGCACACATCAAGCGTTTGAGCATCACAACTGATGTCAGTGGAGTCGTAGCAAGTGCATATCTGTTTGTATTTGTTGTACACAAAGCCTAGCCTGCAGGGACGGAAGTTGAGCGTCAGAGATTGTTCCAAAACAGGCTGAGACCCAGTAGTGACAAATTCAAGAGTGCAACGTGGTTGATCTGTGTGTTTGGTGATCTCAGGACCTTTCACGTTCATGCCGGAATAAAATGCAGTGTTTTCAAAATAGACCACTGTGGGGCCTACGAGAGTGTAAGGGGAGTCAATGGAGAGATAGCAGTTGAGATAGACTGTTGACACTGCCACTGCTGACACAGTGAATGATTGATTGGATTCAGTGTACTCGTTGGAAGTGGTGACGTTCAGGTAGATATCCTGCCCAAGCATGATGTCCATGTTGTGTTGCACTGCTGGTGAGTGGAAAGTTATACGAGTAGCAGGTGCTGCTACCTGTTGGTTATCTTCGGACGGCAAGTAAGAGAATATACTCCCATGTAGGCAGTCCAGGTTACAAGTCCTGCTGTCTAGGTAGATGGCATCACCACTAATGGAAGCACGGTTGTGCGAAAAACTGATACTTATGTCAGGAAGATTAGATGTGAAAGGGCAAAGCTTTGTACCATTTTTGTACCCGAAGGTGGTACAGTATGCAGTGTTGGATGCGTTGTAGCATTGGAAAGTTGTGTAGATCGCTCCACCTGACCGTGCTCGATTTTGTGTGAAGTTCAATCTGAGACTGTCAAGCGGGATGATCCAAGCCAAGTTACCAAGGTAGATGGCACCTCCAGAATTGGCAGTGTTGTTCACAAAGAATATGTCTCCGGCAAGGCTCACAGGTGCCAGATTCAGATACAAGGCTGTTACTGTGTTGTCACTAAAGATTGTATCTCCGCTGAGTAGGATGGGTATTAGTTCCGACATAAGTGTTCCATAGTGTTGCATCATAGCCAGGCCCCCTTCATTGTTGGCGATTTTATTGGAGGGGTAAGGAATGGAATTTGATTTCCATGTGCAGTCTTCAAATGTGATACCAATTGGTAATGCAGTTGATCCTGTGCCGAACAGACTAACCGCTGCACCACTAACATTTGCAGTGTTCTCCTCCCAACTGCAGTTGAAAAAGTTGAGCAGTTCCAGGTTCATCTCTCCCTGTCCTGATGATACTACCACTACAACTGCACCAGCAGTGGCCGTATTGTTGAAGAAATCGCAGTCTGCAATGGCAATTGTATTACTGGAACAACTTGAGTTGTGGCACTGTATATCAATGGATAGACCACCTCCATCAAACTGACTCACACTGTAGTTATTAAACAGAGCACCCGTTGTAATTCCATACAACGCTTGAGCATTTGCTCCAGCATTGGAGTGGTAACTGTTGCCAGCGACTGAAATTTTATTCTTGATAGCATCAGACGCCAGTTGAATGGATGAAGTAGCATGCACAGTTGTGGAACTGTCGTACACTCTGCAGGAGTACACATTGTGTTCGAATGTGTTATCACTGATTATGTACGTGTTTTCTGTGCTTGCTCCAAGAATCGACAGTGACAGAGTATTTCCGTGAAGTTTCAATGCACAGTCTTCCGAGTTCATGTCAGTGTTATTGCTAAACAAGCACCTGGTGACCATGTACGTACTGAAGCTGTTGTACTCACTAATGGAGGCAGCTTCACACGTTGAGAAATTTCCGCAGTGAGTGAGTGTAATGGATAGGCCTCCACCGAGCAGGATGCAGTTCACATTGTTACCATTATTCATTACCAGGCAATCCCGGGGTGTAACAATGTCCACGAATTCGGTTTCTGTGATATTAACGGCACCTCCCACGTCATACAAGGAAACCCCCGCACCCCACTCTGACGTGAATCTGCAACCAGAAATGGTGACGTTGATGCAGAGGTAGAAGAACAGTGAGGAAGTCGCATTCAAAGGAGTGGAGGTAGATGAGTCTAAATAGGTGGTATAATGGCTGATCGAACATCCCTCCCATGTAATTCCCTCAACAAGTATGTTGGCAGAATCTGTGAATGAGATACCACTTCCTCGTGAACAGTTCAGGATAGGGTCATTCCCACCGACAATGGCTAGGTCACACGCTCCAGATATATAGAGGGAAGATGTGAGGTCATGGTCATAGTTCACATCGATCAAGGTATGGTCGATTTTCCCCCTGCTTTGTAGCTCATGCAGCACATAGCCAAGAGTCACACACGGCACTCCTGCATCTCTGGAAAGGCAATCTTCCCGATCTCGTCCGTTACGAGACACAGTAATGATTTTGTCCCAGAACAGGGAGGTACAATTTGACTCAGATGATGATGTGACGAAGAAAATGGTGACAATGGTAGCGAAATAAATCAGATGGGCCATCATGCATTGGAAGATTCTAGGGAATTGAGTAGAGGTAATAATGAGACCTTTATAAGTCACAATTAGTTGCAACCTAGGCTACACCCACCACAAGGTTTGATGATGGCAATATGTACTGTTTGTCAGAGTACCAGACATGCATAAGTGTACAAATTTCAGTTTCAAACGGCTCCCTTAAGGTAACTACTGACTCTGCCATCAAATATAATAGCTTCTGCACTCCCTTTTCACTGTCCAGTGGATAAGTGTGACTGTGGCCATGCGTGTTGTACAGTGTGCACCACGCTTGTACACGTAGTGAACACGGAACTTCGCCCTTCAGGGGTACCTATATTTACACTGTACCAACGCAACATACCTCAAACGGCCACTGTACGTTCGTCACAAGAGCAAACGTAGGAGGGACTGTCAGTTTATAATATGCTCTCCCTTGCTATACGTAAACACGTGAGCCCCACCCCTCTACCAGCTCATAAATAATTAATATTGCGGGGTCCCGTTTTGCAGGTCCCTCGGGCTATAATTAAAACTGGCCACAAATCCTAGCTGGTGATCGGCACCAGCCACTGCAGATTACAAGAACAAACCACTTCATACACTAGCTGATAAGACTAATTACAAAACTATCAATCCATGTTATCACAAATAGAGCGGCACAAGTAGTATACAAAAATATAGACCGCTATACATCAGCAGACTTAAAATCAGCCTCAACGTAGATCTTTGAAATCGGGACGTAGACACCATAACCAATAGGGCTGCAGGGAGTAGATCAGCAACAATAATAAACAACGTAAGCAAAACGGCAAAAATAGGAAAACAAGGCAGCTGTAAAACAGTTCAGTATACAACCCACCTACATACCTTGTTTTAGCCTCTTTCCCAGGTCATCCCCCGCTCCGTTTCTAGCTGCATACGTAACCTTTGAACCGTCCAACCGGTCGGGCAGTTCAATATGTGTAGTGTGGGATGAACTGCCATCCCTACCTTTCCTACGTACATGCCATTCTACTACATCTCGTTAAGTTTTTACTCTTACAGTGAGAGGTCGTCAAAGAAGGTGAGAGGTGGATAGAACTGACCACAACCCAACAGTGTGTGTAGAACCCTGAATTAGTATCACAAAGTTTGGTTTCTACAAGTGTTGCTGCTCACATTTTTGTTGTACCGTAGTCTCAAAAATACGCCCACCCTCGAAAATACGCCCACCCCCCTTTTTCGCGACAAGTTGTTGCAAAGGGTCATTTATTACTTGAAAGTACGCCCACCCTATTAGCTCGAACAGGAAAAGCACTTGAATAGCTCCGGAAGAAGCACTGTCAAAGAGGTTGGACTAAGAAATAAAGGCTGGCTATCGCGGTACTATTTGCAATGAATTTCATTATGTTGCATGCCATTGCATAATCAGCTGTGTACTGAATGCACGACATGAGACCGTGCACGCGCTGTGCATTGCATGTTTGTGTCTTCGCGTGTGCAATCGCCTTAGCGTAGCACTAGCAGCGCACTACGGATTTCTAGGAAGCAGCAGCAGCAGTCGGCAAGTCCCGAAGATAGTCTGCGCACTCTACGTCTGACATTCAAGCAGTCCTGCTGTGTCTTGTTTGCTGTTCCTGTAGCTACTCACACGAAGAGATTGTTCCTGCTCACCAAGAAACTCGTAGTAGTTAAGCCTTGCTAGAATGACTGTTGCAGCATTGCACTCGTATACGCATGTACTTGGGTGGGCCTACTTTCGAATTGGGTGGGCCTACTTTCGAGTCAAGGGTGGGCCTATTTTCGGGAGAAGGGTCCTCGAAAATACACCCATCCCCCGCTTTGAGCAGATTCTAAATTCATCGCCCATGGGCGTATTTTCGAGAGACTACGGTAGAAGTCAAATTCAAAGGCGTATCAATGAGTGAAAAGCAGGAGATTATCTAACTTCCTGTCAAAATTAATATGATAATCAACTTTACCACTTGAAGTGCATTTTCCCATCTGCCTCACAATTACCATCACTAGATTTGGGATAAGCCAACCCGGTAATGGATGACCCTGCAGAATAGAAGCAAAACAGGATAAACACTGCTCATGGAACACCTAATGTCTCCAGGAACATACTTGGCATGCGGATATCCAGCTGTACTCCAGCCATCTCCTTCTGGTTTATCGCACCAATGTACATCAGCGTTCCCGTTTCAAAAACTCCCTCAGAACGCTTTACGATCACATGAGGTTTGTCTTTTGCATTTAGTGGCACAGGAGGTCTCTGAATGTACACCTTTACTGTTCCCTCTTTCATCCTCACTTCGGCCAATTGTCCACTTGAATGCCGCTGGCTCTTGGGCTTCCCACTCTCCCTTCCAAAGGAAGACGTAGAAGATTGACCGTGGGCTGAAAACTTCCTCTTATCACCCCGCTGATTGCTTGTGCTTCTCCCAGCAGGAGATACCACGTCTTCTCTGAATTGGTCATCACCAGATGCATATTTGTGAGGTGAATATTGCTGCTCATGGGTGGGAGATGTGGTTTCATTGTAATGACTTGGGCTCATCGAGGATTCCCGACTTTGTGTATACTGTGCTTGTGATCGATAATCTGGACTATCAAGCACGCCGGTCTCCATGCTGTTAAGGGAAGGTATCACTTTGTTTTTGATCTGAAGTTTATCGTTCAAACTTTTCACTGTTTGATTGAGCATGCTTACGTTTTCCTGCAAAGTCAGATTAGTGGCTTGGGCTTTGTTGCGTTCGTCACGGTAGCGGCGCATTCTGAATTCGTAATCCTGGGCTCTGCCTGTTAGTGCATCTACTTCTTGTTTGTACTCTGACAGCTGGTCATGCAGTTGATCAATATTGCTTTCAGATGCTTCACTGACATGTTGTAAATCCTCAGTTGTTCTCTTTATTTCCAATTCACGTAGCTGCAATTGCAGTTGTAGTTCCTCTGTTTGTACCTTAGCTGCCTCTCGCTCTTGCCTATACCTCTCCATTCTCTCACGAATCGTCTGCAGTTGATCAGACCCTGAGCTGGTTGCCTCAGACAGCTGTTGCTGCAGTTGGAGGACTACGGCTTTCTCCTTATCAAGAGCAATTTGAATTTGCCTGTAATGATCTTTAAGAACAACATGGTCTTCTTTGAGCTTGGCGTACCTCTCGGGCTGAGCTCCTTCCCGAAGACGAGCATTTTCCGTCAGGATAGTTGCTCTTTCTTCTCTCAGGGGGAGCAACTCACTCTCTAACTGAACACGAACTTGCTGGAGTTCTGTGAGTCTGTCTCGGAGGTTGTCATAATCAGGGGGAGCTTTTCGATAAGTTTCTGTCCGATTTCTTTCACTCTCCTCAACAACAGACTGGAGTTGTTTCCCCAGCCCTTCATTGTCGGCCTTCAGGAACTTGATTTGCTCCTCTAGCTCACTGGCATGGGCATGGAGGCGTCCAACCTCATCACTTAGAGGAGCTAGTTTCTCCACCTCCTCTCGCCAGGCATCACACTTCTGCCTGAGCATATCTAGCTCCATTTTGTCTCGCTGTAAAGTAGTGGGAATGAGAAAGAATATAATACCAAAGTACTACAATCACGTATTATTCTCAACCTCTTTTGCACAAAAGAGATTTACATTCATATCCACCCACACACAAACGAAACCGGACATGTACATGGTCTAGCTTACATCACTGCTACTGCTGCTGTGATAGGCCCCTTGCTGCCTCAGCTGATCAACCTCTGCCTCTTTCTCAGCTAATGTTGCATTTTTCTGCTGCAGGTCAGCCAAAAGTCGCTTTGTCTGCGTCCGGTAGTCTTCCAGCTCAGCCGTGAGGTTGACATTCAGCTGGTGGATCTTCAGGTTCTCATCAACGAACTTAGCAGTATGCGAAATCTTCTTTTTCAGCGAGCTGATGGCTTCCTCGTACTCCAGTTGCTGTTTCTTCAGAAACTCTGCAAGGTGGATGTTGTGTTGTTGAAGTCGAACGTACTCGGAATCGTGAACCTTGCCAGACTGAATCACCTAAAAGTGTTGGAAAAGTCAAACATTGCTAGTAGCACAAGGACCTCTCTGAAGAAGCAACTTTGCCACCAAGGTGATTTTTGGAGACAAGAGCCACCACAGCAGCAGTAACATTAACTATTACACTCCTGGTAGGGGAAACATTGTGCTGTGTAACGTAATAATCAGCTCGCAGGAAAGGCCTATAAGATTCAAGATTCTGACTACATCGTCATGATCACCATTGTGTGCTGACCCAAACGTGTAATCTGAAACTCACCTTGGTGGCGGCGAAGTTACTAGTGCTATGTCTTTCCATCGGCTGCCATTGCTTGAGTGCTTGTTTTGACCATATTTGGCAGTACAACTCTCAGGAAACCACACCACATGTTTGCCGTCATGCACTGATGCTGTTATGCCAAAACTCACCCTGGTGCTGAAGTTGTGAGTGCTGTAATAATTTTGTCATCCCTTCCGCTGACATTGCTCACTTGTGACATGTGGAATGAGACGCAGCCTATGTACAGGCAGTCTTTGAACGAGGCTAGCTATGAATATATGTAGTGCAATCAGAGTCTGCCCAAGTATCCACAAGGTGAGAGTGAAACCTACCAGCTACCAGGAGTGCAGTTTCCACTCCATACCTTTTGATAACCAAGCCCAGACGTGGCCATGTTGTTTCACCCTACTGGTAAACCCACCCATCTCCCCACTGGCCCACTCTTTTTGCTCGCACAGAGTCTATCTCCCAAGGATATAGCTGAAAGTAAAGCTCATGACCCAGTTTTGCAGTCATTGGTGGTTCAAGGGTTAATTGACAGAAGTACATACTAGCTTGTTTTTGTAATGACTAGTTTCAGTTTGAGTCATAGTACTACTCAGGCATAACAAGTTACTTCCCAATGCAGAAATTGGAAGCAGGAAATAATCCATTGTTAACCTACTGGACTGTGTGGAGGGCCTGGAGAGAACTTAAGTACACCAGTGGCAACTAGCTGGGTGGGTTGAAGGGCAAACCTATATTGGGTGTTCACAGACTCACTGAGTTCTGAGCACTTTTGACTTCCCACTGGCCGCCAATGCTAACATGAGGTGTGTGCTAATTGGAACATAACGTGAGATATAGTCATACAACTAGCCGGTGTATGAGCCTTGCTGTGACTACGAGCTGGTGGTTGCAGTCAGAGTCCTGCGAGGCGTCAAACAGGTGGTAAGAAGGTTTACTACAAAGAACAGCCCCTTAGGGTAGTGTTAGGGCTATGGCCAGCATTAGTTTGCCAACGAGGAGGTCATATAACATGGATGACCCTGGACAGGAAGACCCGATGTATCGTTCTAAAAGGTGAGTATGCCGTACTTCATCACACTTACCAGGAGTGTGGTAGCTACATACGTAGGTGCAACCGGAGTCTGAAGTGTCCAGCCCAACCCGAGGTGTCCATGAGGTCAGAGCGCAACCATAGAATGTCGGGGTCTTGGGAAGTGGTCCCCTCGAATATTTCAATAATAATGTAACACCAGACAATTTGCTGGAATTGATTATACCAAATTTGTCTGTGTTTACAAAAATCGAAACTAAAAGTGGGAAGTCTCTCACTCTAAGTGCCAATCTGTTATGTAGTTAAGCAGTTTCCTGTAGTGGGTACAGTATAGCAACAATGAAACATTTACCCCACAACTTTTTGCTTTGGATCTAACATTTAGTTTTGGGTATTAACAGCTCAAGTGGTACCACATTCCTGGTAGAGCAACGGGCACTGCTTCTAATTCACAACACCTCTGATTGCATCCACCAGCTCCAATTAATGCACACATAGGTGACGTCATGTAGTGCTTATAACATTAACTGTGTGAGCTTAGAACGGCTACACTAGAACCATGTTGAGTCTCTGAACAACGATTATAGGGCTGAAAAATTAACAATCATGACGGCGTAGTCAGAATATTCGTAGACCCTTCCTGATAGCTATGACGATCTATGACTTTGAATTCCTGACCAGGAGTGTAATTAGTTTTAGAAGTTTGCAGGGCCATTACGTAAAACCTAAAACTAAAAGGTATTAGTTAACCGAAATGTATATGGCCCACCTTAGTCTGGTCAGAAATTGCTCCGGCATACTCCGTAAGTTGTGACTGCATTGCAGCATTTTCGTCCTTCACCTCGTTCAGTTGTTTCTTCACCTCGCTGAGTTCCTTCTCAAGTTCTCTCATCTCCCTTCCCACATGGCTCCCAACATTTCTCTGCCTCTTCAGAGCATCCAATTCGCCTTGTAGCAGGGATACAGTTTCCTGGGCACTTTCCAGCTGAGCTCTGGCCATACTGTCATCATCGTGCTCCTATAAAACAGATTACCGGGAAATGTTGGCTACATAAATTGAGTGCAGATCAGGACATGTCACACATCCTTTTACATTATTAGGAAACAATTTGAGTGCAATTCTCATCTGAACATAGCACTACTGCATCACATGTTATGAAGTCAACTAACCCTGACTGGTTGTTCACCGGACCCAGCCTTCTGTAGCTGCTGCTCCAGCCTCCTAACCTTCCCCTCCAGGTGCGCTTTCACCCGTTCCTGGTTTTGTTTAAGGTCGTCCCTTTCACTGGTCATTGCTTCCAGCTGCTCCTTCAACTCGAGCAGCTGCCGCTCATAATCCACTGCCATGTCCTGCTTTTCCTGTTGGAGCTGCCCCACATTGAACTCACCACCATCGTCACCACCGTCACCACCTGCACTGTCAGGTGGGTGACCCAAGTTGTTGCGGATATTCTGGGACCCGGGGGAGGTAGCTGTTTCCGCAATGTTCACTGTCTGTGGGCGAGCATCGGTACTACGTTGACCAGCCTGGGCCATGGACTGTGATGGGAGATGAGCGGTAGATGCCCTGCTAGTGGTAGTATGGTGAGAGGTTCCATAGCCGGTCACTAGTGTGGAAGGCGTAGGCGTGGTGTTATCCGGGATAAAGGTAGAAGAGGCTCTAGTCTTTGATTTGACAGGTTCAGGGGTGAAGCCCTCGCTACTCAGTTGGCGGGAGTATTTGTCACTGTGTGTCCCTTGGGTGGCTGCTTCTTGTGTTCGGCCAAAGTTGGACAAGTTAGGTGGTGGTTGGTTGACTGGAGAGGTTCGATGCTCATGACCTACAGTGTCGTGACAACAGCTCTAATAACAACAGTATAGGAGAGTTGAGCATCACAATGCCCTATACATTCTGTACGTAAATAAGATGCATTGTGGAAGGTGGACATTATTCAGAATTTGCTACTTCGCTTTGCAAAAGATCTGGTTTGCCTCAGTTGTAACCTTTTGTCAACTAAAAGTCCAATAATTGCTTATCCAATAACACAAGTATAAATTAGACTGTTACCATGGAAACCACAACTACTGAGGAACCACAACTACTGATGCATGGATGGTGTCCAGCAACATAATATTATGAATATTTACCTAATCAATAGCATCATCATGTGATCATTGTACCCAGATGCAACAACAAATGAATTCAATGAACTTTGCTAAATAAATATTGTACTTGCAGCACAGCATCCAGCAAAGGGATAATTGGTGTGCAGGCTGCAGAATTGCAATCCAACTTAGCCTTGTTCCCAGGCTCCTGAACTCGCAACGAATGCCGGCTGTCTTTGCGTGGGCAATAATTCAATCACCAAAACCATGCATAAAACCGCACAGTACGTCATCGTACTCATTTTTTTTGTACAATATGCAACAAAAAGCTAGCTGGGGAGGAGCCTGGGAATGAGGCTAACCCAACCTACTAAGGATTATACAAGTGGCACATCCTACAGTTAACAGAATGAGTCACAGACGTACCACTATTGTCATATCTCTGATAGTATGAGAAGTCGTCTGTCGTTTGGAGGCCACCTGAGGTATGATACTGCTGTGTGGACTCCGCGTCATACCCACCACCAGCTCGATTACGGTACTGTCCACTCGATGAGCCTCCTCCTGTACCATAGCCACCGTACTGGGAGTAGCTGTCCTGTATGCCCCCACTAATGCCGATGTTGTAGCTGGGGTTGGTCTGCATGTACCCAGTGCCATAGTTACCTGGGTCGTAGTGGGCATCTGAGGGAGAGTGTGCAATGTTCAAGTCTACGGTCTATAATGTCAACTACATGGTCTGGGGCATTGTCCTTCAGGACAGCTTATACTCACAACAATAAATATTTTATGGTACTCTTGACTGGAAAAGTAAAAATGTACATATGTACATACGTACATTCTGACAGGCATGCAACTTTTTTGTACACCATTCCTTGGTGTAATTTGATCTCATTTTTCCATGAGTATAGCTGTGGTCGTAGTCCTCCATTGACTACAACCTGCCTTTACAGAAACACATACAAGTAGCTTTGCCCGCTTCGCTCACTCAGCTACTTCCCCTTTGTTCGCCTACGTTAGCGCCCGGTGCAGCTGCCCCCGATCCCCTATTGCGTGGGCTTCATGCCTCCCCAATCGGTGTCGCCTCAATGCAGGCAAGTCCATGATCCTTGTCTTTGGTAGCTCCACTGCACTGCACACATGCAGTACCACCCCCGGTACGGCCTTCTTTACACGTACAGAAGGACCTCATAGAGTCTGCAGATCGATTGGACCTGAGTGTTGTCATAGCAACAATCAGTTGTTTGGACTAAAATCATGTGATGAATGATTTGGAGGCCACCACAGCGCTGCCAACTCCTCATAGCACATACCTTCATGTTTATGACTTGATTCAAATTGGAGGACGACAATCCCATCCCTGTCAATTGTGAACTCCTTGACCGGATGGACAAAGCTGTCCCCAACGACCAGCTGGCCCTCATACATCCCCTTGGGAATGGTGACGTGCTGGGATGCATAGTGGCCCCCATCTACGTCCAGTGAGAGGTCCACACTACCAGGCTGCAGGGAGGAACAGTGGTACATGCAGTACATGCAGGGAGGAAGAGGAGGATCAGTGGTACACGCAGGGAGGAAGAGGAGGATCAGTGATACGCAGGGAGGGAGAGGAGGATCAGTGGTACATGCAGGGAGGAAGAGGAGGATCAGTGATACGCAGGGAGGAAGAGGAGGATCAGTGGTACACGCAGGGAGGAAGAGGAGGATCAGTGATACGCAGGGAGGAAGAGGAGGATCAGTGATACGCAGGGAGGAAGAGGAGGATCAGTGGTACATGCAGGGAGGAAGAGGATGATCAGTGGTACGCAGGGAGGAAGAGGAGGAAGAAGGGGATCAATGATACAGGTAACTGGATGATGTATGCAAGAGGGCATACTGTGATTGAGAGCAGAGCTAGCATTTATGTAGACCAAACTCAAGCAAATCGAAGTAGGCGGATTTAATTTGCTGTCTTTCAAAACACAATGCCTATAATGCTTGTGGATGTAAAACCTGCTGGGGGGGGGGGGGGGAGGCCTCTTGCATTGTCGTCGGTTCATGCTAAACGAAATATTAATACTAATTGGCAGAATTTAATTTGGTGATGTGGTTGTAAAACTGTCAATTAATTTGTTGTCAATATTTGCGATTATGCAGTACCATTAATACGTACATGTAGGTGCACACGCCAATGATATACAAGATGGCAATAGAGGATGTGAGCTAATAGGGGATGTAAAGCCATGTGCCAAAATGTGAAGTAGCCTCGTTCCCAGGCCAATTACCAAGCGCCTGGGAACGAGGCTAAGATTGATGGCGGCAAAGTAGACAGGATGCCTACAGCGACCACCTGTTTGAGATGGCAAGCAGTAACAAGAAGCACCATAGCCTTGAACCCAGACCTGGGTTCAAGACTAGAAGTACCGAAGATTCCATCCTCCCCTCCAACAAAGTGGTCATCATGTCTTTGAGTAGTGTCGTACCCGGGTAGGAGAAAGCCTAGTGTCCACCATTTTTAAAGGTGTTTAATCGCCACGAAATTCCATGGCTCCTGGATAGTATTGTGTAATGTAACATTGTTTGTGTTATGATGATGCTGATGGCAGTGTATTTGTTGTTATTTACGCCCTCCACTGCCTTGGAAGTGCAGCGATGATTCTCAAACCACAGCAGATCCAGTATATGAGGGAAAGGACCTTCTCCTGTGGCTGCCAACAGGTTTCGGCAAGTCTCTATGCTATGAAGTTCTACCCTTCATGATTGATGTGAAGCTTGGTAGAGGGTCTATGTCAGCGCTGATGTTTTATTCGTCGTCCTGTTGTAGCCAGTGTAATATCTCGTCGCTGAAAAGGTCCTCCGATTCCATCTTGACGGTAAGCTGTTTTGTTTACGCTAGCGTAGTTACCGTTGCTATACTCTAGACACCGAGACCAATGGGATCTACACGATTTCGGGTTTCTAAATCGCGTAGATCCCTTGGTCTCAGTGTCTAACCTATATGTAAGGTTGCACCGATAATTGGATCAGATATTAGGTAGCAGCAACATCAAGAGTTCATAGCATGCACATCGGCAACTTAGGGGTGGTTAGTGCTACTCATGTGACCCTCAACGGTTCACATGCCTTAGAATCGATCACATGACTGAACATCAAGAAAATGTACTTTCAAAGACGCCAATGGCTGTTTCAGGTCAGCGAAGTAGCTTTAGATACCAGTTAACAGCGTTGTTACTGTAGTGTCCCCTAATGGTAGACCAAGCAAGGAGCTGGAGGGCTAGAGGATGGCAAGCTGCAGTCATGTCTTGTGCAATTGGAGAGGATACATGTACATTGAAGATGATCTCGGTAACAGCAGTCCACTGTTCTATCCTCCTGAAGCTATAGTACGTAGCAGAGAGCCATGCACAGCTGACAACCAAATCATTGATCAGTGTACAAGAGGTGTCCAGCTAGCTCTATGAATATCATAAAGCCGTTTCTGATTTCTATGTGTGCTTATGGTTTGATAACCTCGTATCAATTACGTGACTGGTGGTTTTCCACCGACCCAGCACCCTCCCCCGGAGGAGGTTCATACATTCAGAGCCAATACAAAAATTGCTGTTGATGAAGCCCATGATGTGAACAAGTAGCAAGTTTAATCAATGTTGCGTTCAGGTACAGCAAGGAAGTTGCCTAGTTTAGAGTACAGTACATTACCCATTTGCAGGGTGATGACTTGGCGGCCAGAGCTTACAGTACCACCCCACAGTCTTGCCACACTAATCACTGATCGGCAGACATTGCTGCATGACACCTACAGCTCATGCAAGTCCGACGGGACACTAGCTTGGTCTCAGTACTGATCGAGCTTCATGTACAGTGTATGTGCATCAGCCCAGATACCCACAAAAGGTCAAAAGGTCATAATGGTACACACCCACATATCTCCACAAGGTTGTTTGATGTGCATGTGCCAACTGGCTATAGGAAGAGCTTTTGCTACGGTTGCCTTCCAATCGTATTGGACAGTTTGAGGGATGAAACTTCCTCGATTGTTGCAGTCGTGACACACTGCTGGTAGCCATTACAAAAGGAACTAGCCCCCGATTTTGAGGGAAAACCTACAGTGATTTACATGTACTTATGGTTTGATTGGAGAGGGTTAAGTTATGTTCTTGATTGGCAGTCCAACCTCGTATTCATCTGTCACAAACAGATGGCGTGACTGGTGGTTTTCAACCGATCCAGCACCCTCCCAGAGGAGGCTCTTACAGGAACTTGATTCAGAGCCAATACAAAAATTGCTGTTGATGAAGCCCATCGTGTGAACAAGCAGATAGTTTACGCCTGACTAATCAATGTTGTGTTCAGGTACAGCAAGGAAAGTGCCTAGATTAGAGTTCAGTACATTACCCCATTTGCAGGGGTGATGACTTGGCGACAGGGGTGATGACTTGGCGACAGGGGTGATGACTTGGTGACCAGTCTGGCCACACTAATCACTGATCGGCAGGCAGACATTGCTGCCCGACACATACAGCTCATGCAAGTTGTACGGGACACTAGTACTGAGCTATGAGCATCAGCACAAGTCAGATACCCACAAAAGGTCACACCCACATAGGTTGTTTGACGTGCATGTACCAAGGAAGAGCTTTTGCTACGGTTGCCTTCCCATCGTATTGGACAGTTTGAGGGATGAAACTTCCTCGATTGCTGTAGTCGTGACACACTGCTGGTAGCCATTACAAAAGGAACTAGCCCCGGATTTTGAGGGAAAAACCTACAGTGATTTACATGTACTTATGGTTTGGTTAAGGTATGTTCTTGATTGGCAGTCCAACCTCGTATTCATCTGTCACGAACAGATGGTGACGACTGGTGGTTTTGTACTGATCCAGCACCCTCCCGGAGGAGGTTAGTTTCTTCTCGTGCGTACGCAATGCGTGTGCGAAACTCACTGGCACATGCTTGGTCTTGAGATTGGGCTGGGCCCTAGCCTGGGAATGAGACTCACCTACTACTATTATTAATAAGTCTCATAATATTGGTGTGGCGGCCGCCGCACCTGCCGCACCTACTCCTACGGCCCTGCAACCTTGTATTCATCTGTCACAAACAGATGGTGACAAAATTACATGACTGGTGGTTTTCAACCGATCCAGCACCCTCCCAGAGGAGGCTCTTACAGTCATCTACATGTACTTATGGCTTGAATTTTGCCAATTTTGGATATGAAGTCCTTTTAAGGTTTCAGCACGGGCATACTCCACAAGGGACCACGAGCATGTGGTTGCTTTTGTTAGCATTGAGAGATATGAAGGCTAAGGGAAAACCACCACCGTTGCTTAGGGTGAAACTGGATTCACGCTGCACTGGAGAACAGCTTGAGACTGCTGATAAATCTGAAAGATTGGAGTTACGATGACTTCAGTGAGGCCATTGCTCGGGTTAAGATATGTTCTTGGTTGGCAGTCTAACCTGGTATTCATCTGTCACAAACAGATGGTGACAAAATTACGTGACTGGTGGTTTTCAACCGATCCAGCACCCTCCCGGAGGAGGCTCTTACAGTCATCTACACGTACTTATGGCTTGATTGGAGAAGGTTAAGATATGTTCTTGATTGGCAGTCCAACCTCGTATTCATCTGTCACAAACAGATGGTGTGACTGGTGGTTTTCAACTGATCCAGCACCCTCCCGGAGGAGGCTCTTACAGGAACTTGATTCAGAGCCAATACAAAAGTTGTTGTTGATGAAGCCCATCGTGTGAACAAGCAGATAGTTTACGCCTGACCAACTAAAGTTGTGTACAGGCAAAGCAAGGAAAGAGCCTAGTCTACCCATTTGCAGGGTTGATGACTTTATGTTGAGTCTTCACAGTTTGGAGAAGTGAGAAGAATGCTGTATATATACCTTATGACACTGACAGCAACAGACACACAATCTCCGAGATGAGCTGTTTGCAAAAACACTGGGAATCGGCATTTACATGTACACTAGTAACTGTTTCTCCAATACGGTGATTTCGGTGGCACACTTTGAGCCACCGGAAAAACAACAGAGAAACTGAAAGTCAATTAGTGTGAGTATGCTAATTTTCCGTGAACAACAGGAAACCTGTGCCCAATTTTATCTCCTTCCCTTCAAAAGGAGTTCACTGAACCTTGTTGCTATCCAGATCTGTCACAGTTGTGTCTAGTCGATATGTTCTCATGAGTGGCACACCTCCATCAGTTACAGAAAGAATTACTACCTTGATCCAGTAACCTAGAAGCAACCTACGAGGTGTTACTGTTACCATAGCATTCGGACAAGCTGTAACCCACCCTATGTTAGATCAACAGCAAGGGACTGCCCTGTTGGTTCAGGCACATGCGCAGTACATGCACCACTATTGTTCTCAAGACATGCACACGTTCTGCCACAATGGTGGACAACAAAGATGTCCAACAATATCCTTTTTGATCACGTCCATGGATTAATGGGACAAGCATGAGCAAGCTGCATGTGTGTACCATATTTCCTCCAACAAACACCGCCCTTGGATAAACGCTGCACAACCGGAAGAGCTGAGTGAAATAAACGCCACCCTCCAATAAACACTGCGGCCACTATATGAGTCGAGCATGTGAATGAGGTATTAAAAGTACACATGGACACTTTCTATAGTCTCTATATAGTTCTAGAAGTCGTCAAAGACAGTTAGAACTCCACTTGTTGAGTTTGTACACCACAAGGTAATGGAAGGCTCGTCTCCCGGCTCTCTGGCTGTGTCCGGTAGCAGCAGTGTCCCCCTTCTGGATCTGAAGGCAATACTCAAGGATTCCCTCGTCGAGGTCCTCAGGGAGAACCCCTCTGTGCTGCATCAGGCCCCCGAATCGGCAACTTGCTCCAGTGAGCTGTCGTGTGTTAGTCTAATTTGTGGCACAGTATTAGGAATTACATTGTACAGTAGTTGCTCTAGCAGTACGGGCAAGCTGCGTGGTTAAGTACATATTCATCTAGTTATTTTTATGCGGCATGTGCCATGCGTACTGTCGGGACACACCCTTCGTGGAGAGCCGTAAGGGTTGGGCAGGCCGGTGGCAGGCCCTGCCAGTTGGTGTATCCTGTCCAGCGTCCAGGATGGTGTCTCCCCATGAGGAGTGATCTGTGTTCATGAAATCTCCCCTTTGGGGGCACAGTGAGCTGGTCGATGGCGGGCCAGGTGCTGACAAGGGAGGGGAGGAAGCCATTGGTGGAGGAGCAGGAAATCCAAGGGCTCAAGCAAGAGCACGTCTGGCGAGGAGGCTATGGCCCAACCTTTTGTCCCCAGCGATGGTTTGGCCCCAGTGCCGGCCAAGTTAGTGGCGAGAATCCTGAAAGTCGAGTTTATCGACATGGCAGAGCTACTGCGGGACAATTTGGAGGCACAGCGCCGGGGTACCTTGCTGGAGTCAGTGGCTATTCCAACTAATGCCCACCATCCTAAAGACTGCAGCTCCCTGCACTCTGGATCTATCTGCATACCACTTGGGCGGCTATTCCAATTAACTAATGCCCACCATCCTGAAGACTAGCAGCCGCAGCTACCCTGCACTCTGGATCTATCTGCATACCACTCGGGTCTATTCCAACTAATGCCCACCATCCTGAAGACTAGCAGCCGCAGCTACCTTGCACTCTGGATCTACCACTCTGGTGCCTATTCCAACTAATGCCCACCATCCTGAAGACTAGCAGCCGCAGCTACTCTGCACTCTGGATCTAACACTCTGGTGGCTATTCCAACTAATGCCCACCATCCTGAAGACTAGCAGCTGCAGCTACATTGTGTATCCTGCACTCTGGATCTATCTGCATACCACTCGGGTCTATTCCAACTAATGCCCACCATCCTGAAGACTAGCAGCCGCAGCTACCCTGCACTCTGGATCTATCTGCATACCACTCGGGTGGCTATTCCAACTAATGCCCACCATCCTGAAGACTAGCAGCCGCAGCTACCCTGCACTCTGGATCTGCATCCCACTCAGAAGAACCCTGTTTCAGATCTGACAACACGTGATGAGCTGCAAGCGGTGCGGTTCCAGGAGTGATCAAAGTACATGGATAAATCCAAGAATATGCAGAAAGGAATAAGCAGAGGAAGGAGCAGAGGGACTAGTGAACCACCAGGGTCTGAATCATGTGATACATGTACATGCTCTAGCAACGTAGATATGACTTCCTCCTACCACTTCAGCATTATATACGGTGGAGGGTGGCAATCCTGGAAACGATAGAAAGCTAATGGACCCCTATCATTCACAGCCATAAACCTAGGAAGTGACGCCCTCGAGTGGAATACAGTTCCAAGGAACTGGGGGCCATCAGGAGCTCTTTTAATTGGCAAATCAAGAATGGACATCACACACTCGAAGAAGACTAAAACTGGAATCTACATTCTTGTGTAGCTCAATCACTATTGCAGTAGTGTGTATGCATTCTCATAGGTTCACGTTGGTACACACACTACACGCAAATAATGGTACACCTTCTCTGAGGTTCTTTGAGCGGAATGTAAAGCATCTGCCCTGGAAGATCCACGCACCAACAACCACGCAGAAGGATGGCATTCGAAAGTGCGGAAACTGGCAGGAAAAGCTCATCCAAACATTTACGAAGCAGTCACTTTGTTCCAGTCTAAGCAAGCCGCCACTGAAGTCAGCTTCATGCAGTTGGCAGCAGGAGGACTGCCAGTACGCAGGAGGAAGTATAGAAACTATGAGAAGAGACTAATGACTATTCGGGAGAAGCATGAAGCAGGAGACTACAGCCTGAGTGAACTAGTCAAGGCTTGCAGTCATTGGGTGTCCTTGTAATATTTTTTGTTGTTGTTGTTGCTGTTTTCTTTGTTGTTACAGCTGTTTGTTACGTCTGTCATGTTGTTATAGTCTTAGTCTGTCATGTAGTTACAAAAAATAGTTTTCGACGAAATGGGACACTTGCACACTTTGTTGGGATTAGACGAAATGGGATTAGACGAAATGGCATTAGACAAAATGGGATTAGACGAAATGGCATGACACCTACAGTTGTATAAGCATGCAGTGTCACGAACCATGCTGTCACACACACAAGTGACAGGAGGACAACCTTATCATTAGACATACCACTCTATCCTATAACCATCTTATCAGCATATAATCACAGGAAGCCAACAATCCACCCACCTTAAACGAAGCAAGAAGTGTGACCTTTGGGTAGCTCATCTCAGTCAGAGGCTGCCACATGAATTGCACAATGCCGTCGTCTGGTGGCTGGGCGGTGGCAGATGCACTGGCTACAGAAGCTCCGCCCCCACTCCCTGTCATCGGGGTTCCAACCGATGCGACACCCCCGGCCCCCACTGTGAGAGCATTAGAAGCCACACCCTCACTCCCAACAGCAGAAGTCACACCCTCGCCTCCGGCAATGGGAGCTGTCTCTTCAAGCTTTGGGCGAGGCTGGTCTCCAACTGGGTACAGTCCAACACAAAAGTGAATAGAGAGGGAAAGAGGAGCGAAATTGGTTTCTCTTTGCGAAGTGGATATTGGTCTGGCAGGAAGTACTCCACATGCAGGGTTAAAGTCACAGTTAGGGTACATGTAAGGGTTAGGGTTATGGTCTGTGCAACCGTTGGGGTTTCAGCTTGCTAAGTTGCCTCACAATTAAGATACTGGCCAATGCATGAAAGTGATCTCTTTCGCCAATCACAGCTTTGAGCTACATTATTCCTAGCCGAGTCCACTGGGCCTCTCCTGCTTTGCTATCTGAACAACAAACTCAACCCTTGGACAAAGGTCAGGTATGCGATTGAGAAAGCAGAGTGGGAGAATGAGCCTTAGTCCAACCAAGGGCGCATCGACCCTAACGGGAAGAGGGCATGCAACTCTCGTATTGACTCTGCAAACGGCAAAATCCAAATGCGGCCACCGGATATACTATTTTTAGACATTGGTATGTAACCGTATATGTGAATGAATGCAATTATCCGATTACGTGGAATATCGCAGAGCAGGCCAGAGAGCTAGATCGAGCGCGTAGAGTGGATGAATGGACGCCATCCACGTTTTGACGACTGGAAACAACGTGCCCGTCCGTCCTACATGCGGCAGCCATTGCACGCAGGTGCCGTAGGCTTCGCTCGGGACCGTCTCCACTGAATGACACGGTTCGTTGGCGAAACTGAGGCAAGGAGAAGGCAGTGGTAAGCGCCGTCCAGGGTAACAGCAGTGAGTTTAGATAGCAGTTCATTGACATACTAGAGAATGGGAACTGTGGCTGTGACTAGCGCGGTTAGCGTGCCAGAGCTGCGCGCGCCGCGGATATGAAATAAACAATGTAGCACGTGATTTCTAAAAATAGAATCGATTTGGATTATGCCTTTTGCGGAGTTACATGCCCTCTCGCCGCCTTCGGCGGCTCGATACGCCCTTGGTCCAACCTAGTAACTGAGCTGCAGTACCTCTCACCATCAGAAAACATCAACAACTGGGGCTCCCCACTACTTGACATTATACTCAACATTTGAAATCACTGTATGCACTCAAGGTATCGTACCTTTGTCATAACCAGAGCAACTGGTGAGGTAGTGGAGTTGAAGGTCGTCGCCACTGGCAATAGTCATCTGACAGAGAGGACATGGCTGAGTGGTAGACATGGCTGAAGACTGGTTGATAGCCGAGCTCTTTGTGCGTATAAGCAAGAGATCCGGTAACCAAGTCACTTACATGTAACAATATCTGGCTTGCACTGTTGCAGTGGGAAGACAAACAGTTTTGCAGAAGTTTGAATGTTTGTATTGACTGTCAGTTCCTGCAAGCTTCACTTGGTTCCAAAGGTCTCCTCTTTCTTGCACTGGGGGAGTGGAGCCAAATTTACTTTCTGCCAAAATCGCTTTATCAGCAGATACGCACACATATACACAAGATCTCGTAGCCTGTCAAGGGCTCATTCAATCTGACATCAATAAATGACGTACGTTCCTTCGAACTTTTCTGCCGGAAAGACGCACGCTTTGAAACCTGCAAAAACGACTTTTTGGGGCGTAAATCTTCAGCCTAAACAGACCGCCATTTTCTCCCTCCAAGCAAGGGGAATTCCCTTTCTAGTTTCAGCGCTTACGTCATACGTTTTGATGCGCTTTTATTAGATTTTCTTTGTTCCATTGTTCGTACTCGTGCAGTGCAAAGCGAGAAGAGCAGGTTAGAGAAAAGCAGTTTTCTGCACGCTGCAGCCACGGATAAGGCCTTCATTCAGTGAGTTGTGTGTAAGCATTGCATAATCCTATTAGTTCGTGTCTCTGAATTAGCTTCCAGTGCTGATGGCCAGGCGTCTATGACATGCATAATTATGCTTCATGTGCTTGTCGTAGACGCCTGGCCATCAGCATGGTAGTATAGTAGCTATGACTGTGTATGAATATAGTTTTGTTTTATCTGTGGTGTATGCAACATCTCTGCTCTGTTAGTAGCTACCTGGTCCGAGATATTAAGTTTCACAATGATTGCAAATGGTTCGGCAAAGTCGCATTCAAAAGGGTCCAGCAAGACCTCCAAGGACCTGGTCTCCACCATGAAGTCCCTACCTTCCAAGATCAAGGCGATTCATGTGGTAATACTCCTGGGAGTGTTCTCCGTCTTCCTAGGGTACATCAGTATTGCGCCCCCCACTGACCTGCCAAACTGGCCCCTCTATAAACTGAACGCTAGAGTGTGGCAGTCGTTTGAACACTGGGGGCAGCACGTGAAGCCCTACCACATTAGAATAATGACAGCTGCTTTGCAGCATATTGAGTCGAGGGCACTCTACATTATGACGTACCTCGGTGTTCCAGATGTTTTGCACAAAGCTGGGAAACCGCTGTCCTGTGTGGAGATCAAATCTGCTGTTGATGATCAAATGGGGTATGAGCCGATCAACTTACCTTTCTTTTGCCGGATTCTTCATGCGGCTTCACACTTTGATCTCTTGACTGAACAGAGTGATGAAAAATACTCTCTCACTCCACTCAGCGAGTACCTAGTCTCCTCCCACCCAAAGAGTTTGAGTAACTTTGTGAAACTTTACTCTGGTGATGAGGCACTTGTAATCAGCACCTCACTTTCTAGAAGCATATTCTCTGGAAGCTCTGGCTTCAAGGAGACCTACCGAGTCGAACTCTTGGAGCAAATGAAGTTGGATCCTATGCTTCGTGACGTTTATGATCAAGGCGTGGCTGACAGTGCCCGACTGCATGCCCAGGCCATCATTACTGACTATCCGCCATTTGCCTCCTGCCAGCATATTTGTGACATTGGTGGCGGTATCGGCTCCTTCCTCCATGCTGTCTTGGAGTATTACTCACATGGGATTAAGGGAACCAATTTTGATCTCCCAGACGTAATAGAAAATTCACGGTAAGTCTACTTCAATAGCTTGTACTCACCTACTGTGCTAGCTTAGTATCAGTCCTCCATTTTCTCCTGAACTTTGATTTTTATTCCCACTACTGTGCGTGGGGCTCAGCTGAAGCACAGCATAAGACTATAGCAGGCTGTAGCCTACCTGCAGCTTAATTGTAGCAAATTTACATGATGTTGGTCCTATAGCCACATGTAGAGGTCTTCCTCCTAACTCAGTAGTGGCTTTGAATGTGAGGATTTCTGTTGGTACTTTATGTCGGGAGCTATATACAACAGAGGTTGAAGTACTATCTGTTCTTGCAACTGTTGCCAATTGGTAAAACAAACAAGACACAAGTAAGTGCAGTGTAGCCATACTCACAGTTGTACTGCCATTGATGTCATAGTTTCGAGAACCTCAAGCTACCCTGTATGATGTTGATCTCATGTCTGCAGGGATTTCTTGCGGCGCAAGGAAGGAGGTAAAGCAATACAACTTGTTGCTGGGAACTTCACAGAAAAGTTACCAAAGTTTGAGTAAGTTGAAACTGCGTGTGGACCAATCAGAATTGCTCACAGCTTATAGTAACAAACTGAGAGTAGTGAGTCACATCTTCCATGCTTACAGTCTGAGTTCCATAGCAGCCTCGTTCCCAGGCCACATGGCACGCAGCCTGGGAACGAGGCTAAGTTCCATATAACAGTATAGATGTTTTCTTTGCTTAGATCTGTAGTGTACTGTTCCGATGCTGCAGCCTAAGCTTCCTCCACCTCCACACATGCAGTCACAAAAAGTGTTGTAAACCTGTGCTGGGTCCTGGCATTGTGTCCAGGTTCTTGCTATAAAAGGAGGGGGTGCGGAACATTACACGACAACAAAGGTAGACGCAAGGTGTACCCTAATCAAATTATCCATGGCAACCATACCTGGAGCACAGATCAGCATTAGGAATCAAGCTACTGATTCAGTGCATGGTTTGTGCACTGTTCATCCCCTGCATGAGGTTAGTAAGTTGCCTGCTCCAAACCACCAGTCAAGTGGAGATGAATCTCGTGGCTGCTGCTTCTGTTTAAAATACACTCCAACTTCGTCCTCCAAAGTCTATAGCCTCATTCCTAGGCCTTCTACATCTACAGTTTTTGTTTGCTTGCAGTATGCAAAAACGAAAAAACTGGTGGTGTAGAAGGCCTGCATGGGAATGAGGCTACCAAAGTCAAGACGGTTAGTTCATGTTGCTATATACTGGGCCAGGCTCCCTCCTTTTGCAGTGAGGAGCCCGGGGATACTGCCAGACTAGAATGAAACAGTCAGATGCTGTGATATGAGTCATCATCTGTTCTCTACAGCTGTGACTGCTACCTGTTGAAGGACATCCTGCAGAACTGGTCTGATGAGAATGCTGCCCTCATTTTGGACAACCTCTTCAAGGTCATGACATCAGGCAGCAGGCTGCTTGTAGCTGAGACTGTGCTGCACACAGGAAGCCACTCTGAGGAGAAGGTTGGTTATATGCAGCCTTAACTGTTCATGCCCATCTTAAGCTCATTAGGAGAAGGGAGAACGAATGACTGCTTGATGTTGCTAGTAGTAACCTGTTATCAAGATTTAAATGTGCGTGTGTGTGTGTGTGTGTGTGTGGATGTTCGTGGGGCGGGACTAGACTATAGTGACACGCGACCTTCGTACTTCAATTTACTGAACCTCGAACTCCACAAAGAATGTTTGAGAACATTAGGCATGGGCTGGAATCTTCCAGAACAGGTGAGCAGGCTACAAGCGTTAAGCGGATGCAATCGGGGAGCAGCAGTCGAAGCGGATGCAATCGGGGAACAGCAGCCGAAGCGCACGCAATTGGGGAGCTGTTGAAATCGAGGAATAGCAGCCGAAGCGGACGCAAGCTAGCTAGCGGCGAGCAGCAGCTGAAGCGGACGGAAACGGCGAACAGCAGTCACGAGATGCAATAGGGGAGCAGCAGCTGAAGCGGACGCAATCGGGGAGCAGCAGCTCTGCACAGAGAGCTGTCCGGCGCCGGATTACTCACATAGGCGAACGAGGAGGAAGTAGCTGAGCGAGCGAAGCGAGCGAAGCTACTTGTATCAATGAAGTTTAATCTGAAATTGCACATACACATGCACATATGCACACACACCCGCATATGCATACACACACATCTACATCTGCACACATACACAACTCACACTTGCCTGCAGTTCAAATCTCTCATGGACCTCACAATGATGGCATTCAACCCTTCCCACTCTCGTCTACGAACTGGAGAAGAGATCAGCTTTCTCCTTGAGCAGACTGGCTTTGTTGATACCCAGACCTACTCTACGAGGGCTGGGTACTCCATTATCGAGACCTACCCTGCAAATCAGTGATGCTTAGTTGTTTTATAGAATCATGTAGCACAGTTTAGTTGGCAATTGCTGTTTTGAATTCATTGTTTTGCTCTAGGGTTTCATGCTGTTTATCATACCACTCCATTGTGATCATGAGGTAACTGTATGTTCATCTTGCATATTCGTGTGCTAGTTCTGATCAATCTTGTTAGCAACTGTGTTTGCTATTCATATGGAAATCAACTCAAATTCATTGTTATAATACAATCATGTTATTGTTGGAAGGAAAAGGGTGTAATTATACTGCACATAAATCTGAAATGCATGAGACACCTTTTACTCAAGTGCATGTATAGTGAATACAATGACTGTACTTGTTACCATCAAACAATGGTGAAAAGTTCTTCCGATGTCAAAACTTCAATGTTATATAAAAGCAAGGTTGGAGTTAAAGGGGTGCATGTACTATACAGTACAGAAATCAAAAGTGAAGGCGATATACAAACAAGTTTATAATGAACTTGGAAGTAGCTACTTGTGCGTGCTACTGTTCGTCCAGTGTTTCGTCAATATCTTTTGCGTTCAGTTTCTGTTGCTGTTCCAGCTGTATTTCTTGTATCTGTTTCACCATGGTGAAAAGATTCTCCTGTGACAAGGCAAGTTCTTCGAGCTGCTGCCTGATGAGGGTCAGCTGTCTTGCAGTTTCATCCGGTGCAACGCTTTGTAATGCACTGAGACCTTCACTGTCACTGCTTGTGGGATCCTCACCTTTGATTGATCGCCAGAAGAAATGCCATATCTTTTTGATGAGATGTACATGCCTATTTGGATACCTCTTGTCAAAAGGAAGATCAAAACGTCGGATAATAGATTTTGGTAAGCCACAGTCAAGACGGGAGAAGACACCAACTTCGATTGATCGTTTCTCTGCTATTGCATTCAATCTGATCTTTTCGATATCGCCAACAGCCAGACCGATTAGTAGGTTCATTACAACGATTGCCATAAGAATTGCAAGAATGACAACAAAGAGGAATGTAAGCGTGCTACTCCAGAGGTTGTTTGAAGCACTTTCCTCGACAAAGACTATATAATCTATCTCACCCAACAGGTGAGCAAAGTTAGTGAAGAGGGAGTAACCAATGGTTGAGAAAGGAAGTAAGTTTCCCACCAGAATATAGAAGGAGAGACTGAAGGCAGTAACAAGAAACAGGCAGAGGAGTAGCACCTGAAATGCTGTGCGAGTGATGGCAAGAATCATTGTAACGTACACACCAAAGAGATCAAAGAGCTGGATCTTCAGCATAAGTCCGAACCAGGCAAAGAATGACGCAATGGCACCGGCTTCCCAAATGGCTGAGTCGAGGCCTCTCATTGGGATCATGAAAACAATGGTGAATGCAATTGCCAAGGCTTCAACAAAGACGAAAGAATTTTTGACAAAGTTTAGAGCATCAAACCCAAGGCCTATGAGTTGTATGATCCAGGCAATGCCATTTAAGGCAGCAAAGGCAATGGTGACGAATCGAAGGATGTTTTTCCCTGCACCGAATTTGGTGAGCCCAGTGTCAGACATATTGCGGCTGGAGTTTGCGAGATCTTCGATGTTGTTTGGTACCAGTAGGTCTGCTGGGGACGGAGGAACAAGAATAAAAGCAGAGAGGAGGATCACCATAAGACCAAAAATGAATGTGCAGGTCAAGTGAATCCATCTCCCATAATTTCTCCACTTTGACTTCAGGTAGCCCTCAACAACTGGATGGGTCAGCAGTGCAACACGGTTATATTTCACCATTGTGCGAAGAGCCTCCAAATGACGAATCTTCTTTTTTTGGCGGCTCATGGAAACTGTGTAGGTGCGGCTGTGTGTACTTCCTCTGTACTTGATGACTGGTGAGTGCACCATTTCCTGAGGTTGCAAGAGTTTAGTCTCCTCTGAGTCAGCTTCTTCAATGTCTTCAGCTTCACTTGAGCTGTGCTTGAGACGGAGGTACTTGAAGTCAAACTTCTCCCAGTAATCCGGGTGTTCTCTGTCAAGTTGCGCTGTTGAGTAGCAGCGATCCAAAACAGCCTTCGCCACCCCAGGCATGTGCATGATTAATGCAACCATTGGGTGTGGGTGGAGGGGAGAAGTAAGGTCAAGACACTCCTGCCACCTTTGGTGTTCTATGACAGCCATTGCACTTTTTGCATCACGATTTTCCAAGATCAGATCAAAGAAGCTTTCTTGGGAAAAGTTGTGGCACACTGTGACTCCCAAGTCTAGGGCTTGCGTGATGACACGGGGATTGGCACTTTGGACGGCTGCATGCAGAGCAGTGTTGCCTTTGTCATCGGTCCAGTCTTTTTGGAAAGGGTGTGCTTCGTAGAGTGCTTTGGCGCATTCAGCATGACCTCGTGAACAGGCGTACATGAAAGGTGTCATTCCATAGTGGCATTTGTGCACCATTGCTCCTTGACTGAGTAGTATCTCGACACAACGGAGATGACCTTCTCCAGCTGCCATGTGAAGTGGTGTCCCCCCGTATCTGTTGATTTCATTCAATAGCTTGTGGGTGTCAGGGATGTCAAGGAGGACCGAGAGGGCTTTCCAGTCACCGCTTTGGGCTGCCAGATGAATATAGTTGTTTCCATTTGTGTCTTTGATATTCTGCAGTTGGTGGCGAATCACAGATATCATTGGGGAGACTAGATCGCTAAATCCAAGCTTGAGAGCGCAGTGAATTGGACAGTCTCCCTTCATGTCTGCATCCATGACTAACTGTGGAGCACATGGGCACTTGAGGAGTGCAGTCATAATTCCCTTTCTATTTCGAACAACAGCATGGTGAAGGGAATTGTAACCGTGGTGATCTTTGGCAAGTGGTTTTGCTCCGCTTGAAATTAGTGTAGTTGCACCACAACGACTTCCAGCTATGATGGCTGAGTGTAGAGCTGTGCGACCATTGTTGTCCGTGGAGTCAATTTTCACTCCTTGTTCAAGCAAGTAGGCGATCATTTGTGGGCTATTGATTGCGTGGGAGCTGCGATGAAGTGTGGTTTGGCCAAATTGGTCAGTGCAGTGAAGCACTTCCTTGCCGTTGTGTTTGACCATTGCACACACCATTTCAAGTTTACCCTGGGTACATGCGAGGTGGATGGGTGGAGGTTGCTCGTCTTTAGCCACAGTTGGTGAGGCTCCATGTCGGAGTAAGACCTCAACAACTTCTGGATGGCAACCATCTATTGCTGCATGAAGCGGTGTGCTGTTTTCTTCATCGAGCCAAGCAAGAACTTTCTCAGGTGGATATCCATGTGACTTGCACTTATCCATCATGAAACCAAGAACACGATGTGAGCCTTTGCGAGCAGCGAGATGAATCGGAGTGAGATCATCTTCATCTGTAGCACAGAGACGGAAGCCTCCTTGCTTTTTGAATGCTTCTTGAACCAAAATTGAGTTGTGTAGCACCTCACAAGCTTCAATGTTGTCATGTTCAGCGATTACGTGCAGTGGAGTACGCTTGCGATATCCAAATATGACAAGCTCGATTGGGTGCTCGAGAAATGCAGCAATTAGCTCCGTATTGTTACTTCGGACTGCAATGTGGAGTGGGGCATCCATTTTGTGGTTATTAATAGTATCAGTGGCCCCACAATTGAGAAGGAGGTGCATGGCTTCAATATGGCCATTATCAACAGCCATGTGTAAGGCTGTATTTCCGGCATTGTCAACTGCATTCAGATTTACCCCACTTTCAATGAGGTATTGCATGACTAGCACCTGGTTTGACTGGGTTGCACTGTGGAGCAACGTTGCTCCGTTTTCATCGCACTCTTTGAGTGTCAAACCAAAGGTCTCGATAAGCGCTTTCAGCTCTTCAAGGTTGCCCTCAGCAGCAAGCTCATGGGGCGGCCTCATGTCTTCGCTGGAGAAATTCTTGAACATTTCGAGGCTGATTTGTTTCTTGTCACCTCGTGATCGCTTTTTCTTTCGTCTAGGGACAGTGTTAACGGTTGGGGCTTCATTGGATACTCCATGGAATGCTGTTGTTGCAATAGCAGCCACCTTGAAAGTGTTGGTGTCATTAGATGCCATATTGTGGGCTTACGTGGGGCTCAACTGGTGAAAGTTTGTTGGATTCCTGGAAGAAGAGTATTATGTAAGCACATGAAGGAGATGGTACAACTGAGTTCAAATGTCAACTAGCTTAAAATTGCGTAGCTACAGAAACTACAGCTTTAGGACCCTATGCTTGTGCCTAAGTGACTATATACTACATATGGTGGTAATACAATTTTGGGACATGTTTAATTGGGGAGAGCTTGAGCGAGCCACACAGCATGTTCAATGGTTGCTAAGTATCAGCTTGCACCACTCTTCAGGTGTTCCATCAGCAAGAGAGGGAGAATCAGACAGAGCTGTGGCGACAAGCTGACACTGATGACCAACGTTTCTCATAGCCATGCCCTAACGGAATCTTCCATGAACATTGAGGCCTTCTTTGTTGGTATGTCACTAATACGTTGTGATCTCATATGTTGTGATCGCATGGAGACTTGCACTTTGCACAGTGCTCTTCCTTCTCTCTCACTGAAGCACGCCCCCTGATGATTAGCATCTTCTCTAGACAAGAACTACGGTTAAACCTCCGATAGTGGACCCTCTAAGATAGGGACAAGGTATATAATAGGTATATAATAGGTATCTCTACAAGGGACAATTTTCAAGTCCCAATTAATTGGTTTCCTTACTGTTATACTATATTCTGAAACCTCGGAGAAGAGGACACCCCCTCTGAACAAAGCACCTGAATTGTATTGTCCCCAGTGTGTCCTCTATTGAGACCTAGTGTACACTGCAAGAGTTAGAAGGATCACTTGGTAGCTATACGTATCCAGTTTTTATTTCGCATATAACAGCTATGTGCTTGCACGGATTGTACGATATCTATATAGCTAGGGAGGTAGGCTAAAGCTCCAGAAGAACAGCTAGAAGCAAAGGTCACAACTAGTCTGCTGCTATATCCTACAACATGTTTATATGTTTGGACCAAATTCCTGCCATTCCAGTGTTGATATTCATTTAACTCAAAAGAGCATTCACAAACAGCAACATGCATGTATTGAATTTAAGTACTTGTCAGCAAACAACCATGTTCACCTTTACGGATGAGCAGCAATATCTATGTGGCAATGCAGTGCTTCATCTTCTAGATTGAGACCAATATGTATAGCTGATGGTTTGAAATGGAGAGACTGTATAGCGCTAGCCAGGCTACAGAGTAGGTTGCTGAGAAGGTTATTCAAAAGCCTAGCTAGTTGCTGAATCCAGCAGTGGTGGGGCTATATGTAGATTGGGATAGATCACACCATGACACATAATCTTTTTCTTACCAGAGCAATTTGCTGACTACTGGAGTGCTGACTACTGGGTTAGGCACACCATGATGCATGCATAATTCACTGAGTGATCGAAAACCTAAAGGCAAATCCATGTATACTAGTACCTAAGCCTTGTTCCCTGGCTCTTCCCAGCTGCTGGGAGGAGCATTAGTGCAAAAAAATGGGTCTACGTTACTGTTATTGCAAGATTTCATGGGCTGCATGGCTCTCTCTGTAAGATCTTCCCATTCCACAGCACCAATCACTTCACGTTCATTGGTTAGTTACTCGACCCCAGGCTCATCCCAAGCAGGCAGGATCAAGGGAGGGCGAGGGTATTAGGAACAAGGGATGAATGTGGGGTAGACAAAATTACATGTCTGTATTGCATGGCCGACAAATCTGGCCATGGACTACACTCTCAATAGAGGACACATTGGGGACAATAATAAACCGTCTTTTTTAGAGAGGTTGTCCCAGTCTTCTGTCCCTAGCTCGGAGAGTCACTGCTGAGACAGCTATAGTAGCCCCACCCACTAATACAAATTAACGTATACGGACTATCACCGCAGGTCTATACACCACATTATACGTACCAGCGCTTTTGCTTCAAAACTTTCGCGGTCGAGGTTTCTTGCTACTTCGACGACTGTACTGACGACCGTTCTGTGGCAATTATGGGTTGCGAACTTGCGACTTGCAGAAGACATCACGTGACCTACGCGAGGGTGGGGCTTGTAACGTGCACACACGCTGTCTGCTACCAGCTGTGGAGCCCAGAATCAGGCACAAATCTTAGTGGGCCCTGAGGAAAAATGTCTTTCCCTTTCAGCCAAAGGCTGGTCTCCCAAGCCAAGGAGAGGAGAGTAAAGAAGCACTTTACCCACAGAACAAAATAAGTGTGGGACTTAGCTAATTGCTGGCAAAATGTATTTCACCTTCGATCAGGCATCCAAGGCCACCACACATTCCTATCCCAGGACAGAAATTCCATCTCCTGATGCATAATCTCCAGTTGGTGTGAGGCAGTGAATCAGTGTCTGTATACAGCTGGCAATAAAATTAATCAGGTCTGCATCGAGACAACTACTCCAATGTCAAGATCATTAATAAGAAACGTATAGCTGCTTCTACAATTTGCATGACATTGTATGATCCAGAACACAATAAAGATGATTACGATATATGTGATGATGGCGATAATTGCACACATGTTATGACTGCTGGAGTGGTTAGATATCAGTGCATGGAGTCAAAACTCAGTTGAGTGTAGACTTGGGTCTTGATTGTTGCTGAGTAGAATGTAGGTCCTTTAGCTGCTTTACTAGTTCAGTGAGTTCATCGACACGTTGCCGCATTCCAGCAAATTCCCGGTGCATGTAATCCGAATTTTTCAGAGCCAATATACTCCCTGTGTTTTCGTCATCGTCATCGTCACCATATACGCCATCAGCTTCAAAGGACTTTGATACATATTGCAATGGACTTTTCATCAAAGAAACCTGTTCGTTCGGGAATTTCGTGTAGAAGGGTACGTCAAATTTTTTGAGGAATCTTTCTGGAATAATACAGTCTACATGTGTGAAACACCTAACTTCAAGTTGTCTTTTTTCAGCAATTGCGTTTCTTTTAATCTTGTCAATGTCATCAACAGCTAAACCGATCAGCAGGTTTGCCAATACAATACTCATAAGGATAGCCAAGGCAATCACGAAGAAAAACGTAAGGAACCGATGTGGCAGAACTCCAGCTATATCTTCCGCTACGAAAAGGTCATATTGTACTGCTCCCAACATGTACCCAAACATAGAGAAGAGAGAATAGCCAAAGCTTGAGAATTCTGGGACTGTGTGAGCCACAATCTGAAGAGAGAGGGCAAACCCTGTAAGAAACAGGATGCTAATGAGAAGAACCTGACAAGCTGTGCGAGTGATTGTCAGAAACATCCTGACATAAATCCCAAAGATGCCGAAGAACTGCAATGAAAGGACTATTCCAAACCATGTAAAGAAGGTTGCAAAAGCACCAGCTCCCCAAATAGGAGTAGATGGAAGGAGAAATATGAAATTGAGAAGTGAGGCCAGGCTCTTGAACCACACCATGAAGTTAGTAAACGCATGTCGCTTATAGCCTACAGCTACAATAGTTAGGTTGATGGTACCAATAGTATTGAGGATGAGGGTGAGTATACGGAGGGTATTTGCTGCCACACCAAGACTTGCAATACCAGAATCGGAATTGCTCATATTCAAAGCTGTGCGGTTTGGTAGTACAGGCAGGCGTTCTGTGCTGTTGGCAGACATTGATGGGGAGTCCAGAGCAACAATAACGAAGGCAGCCAAGAAGATGGCATGAATGATGTGTAAGAGAAGAATACTTGTGAACATCCATCTGCCATAGCTCCTCGATTTGCACTGGAGGTAGTTCTCCACAACAGGATGGATCAGCAGAGGAGTACGTTTGCACTTCACCATGTTGGTAAGGACCTCCATTCTACTAATCTGCTTCTTAGCCTTGCTAGGAAAAATGGCAGGAGTACCCTTATATTTAATCGTCGGAGATTGGATATCCATTGGACTATTATCCTTCGTATCCGCTTCATTAGCACCTTCCTCAGAAGGTTGTGATTGCAGACGGAGGTATTTGAAGTTAAACCTCTCCCAGTAGTCCGGATGTGCCTTGTCGACCGAAGCTTTTGTGTGGCAACGGTTCAAAACAGCCCTAGCTACGTCTGGCATTTGAGTGACCAGGCCTATCATGGGATGTGGGTAACAAGAAGAGCTGATATCGAGACATTCCTGCCACCTGTCGTGGTTGACAACGACCATTGCACATTCTGTATCCATCCTCTGTATCAAGATGTCGAAGAAACTCTCACCTGCATAATTGTGGGTGACTTGCACTCCGATATCAAGAACAGCATTTACGCATGCAGGACTTCCACTCATGGCGGCCATGTGCAGAGCTGTATTGCCTTGGTCATCTGTCCAGTCTTTCTGGAATGGATGGGCATTGTAGAGGGCTCTGGCACTCTCTTCGTGGCCTTTCCAGCAGGCACACATAAATGGTGTCAAACCAATGTTGCACTTGTGCACCATTGCTCCATGACTGAGCAAGATCTCAGTGCACTTCACACATCCAGACATGGCTGCAGAATGAAGTGGTGTTATTCCACAATTGTTGTTGGTCTCGTTTAGAAGGGTGTGGCAGTTTGGGATGTCAAGGAGTACTGACAGAGCTTTCCAATTCTTACTGTCTGCAGCAAGGTGGAGGTAGTTGTTTCCATTTGCGTCTCTGATATTTTGCAGCTGGGATCTGATGACGGATATCATGGGAGCAACTAGCTCACTGTGGCCTAGCTTGAGGGCTAGATGAATTGGTGAATCACCATTGTGATCTACATCCATGACAAGCTGAGATGCACATGGAAGCTCCAGGAGGTAGATGAGGATTGCCTTTCGGTTTCGAAGGACAGCAAAGTGCAGGGCATTGAATCCTTGTTGATCATAGATGAACGGATTTGCCCTACGTGAAAGCAGCTCCTTTACAGCCTCATGACTCCCCGATGCAATAGATGAATGGAGGGGAGTTCTACCCAGTGAATCAACAGCATCAACGTCTGCTCCATTGTCAATGATGTACAGGATCATCCGTGCACTATTGATGGGGTGGGTACTGTAGTGAAGGGGGGTTCTCTTGAGCTGATCGGGATGGGTGAGTATTTGCTTGCCACAATGTTTGACCATTGACTGCACCATTCCAAGTTTTCCCTGGGAGCAAGCAAGGTGCAGTGAGGGAGGTTGGTTCTCTTTGCTTGCTAGGGGACATGCCTGATGCTTCAGAAGCGCCTCCACGACGTCAGCATGACCTGCATCTACAGCAGCATGTAATGGAGTGCTGTTTTCTTCATCCAGAAAACCAAGAACCGTTTCTTTTGGGTATCCAAACTCTTCGGTTTTAGATATCATGCTGTCCAGGATGTGATATGAGTTGCGCCGAGCTGCAAGGTGGATCGGAGTCAATTCATCAGCATCAGCAGCGCACAGACGAACAGGTTTTTTCTTGGTGCAAGCTTCAACCACACGTTGAGAATTTATGAAAACCTCAAAGCCTTCCCTGTTGTCGCATTCTGCAAGGACATGGAGTGGTGTGCGTTTTCTGTACCCTTGAACTGTAAGATCAACCGGATGCTCGAGTAATCCTGCAATGAGATCAGTGTTACTGCTGCGCATCACGATGTGGATAGGGGCATCTATGTTCTTGTTGAGGATTGTATCGTCAGCCTCATATTTGAGAAGCAAGTGCATTGCCTCAATGTGGCTGTTTTGAACAGCCACATGCAAGGCTGTATTTCCTTCGATGTCAACTAAATTCAAGCCGACCCCACTTTCGATGAGGTACTCCATTACCAATGCCTGGTTGGTTTCAGTGGCATGGTGAAGGAGACTTGCTCCATTTTCATCGGTCTCCTTGAGTGTGAGACCAAAACTTTCAATGAAAACTTTCAGATCATCTAATCTGCCTTCGGCTGCAAGCTCCTGGGGTGATTTTGTGTTGAGATTCCTGAAAGTTTCAAGGCTGACATTTTGACTAACTGTTTTCTTTCTTCGGTACCTGGCCTGAAGTGGTTTGAACGCTGTGGTGGCAATGGTAGTTGCTCTCAACGCCAACGATGTCGCTGTGTGTCTGGAATCCATTTCTGGTAGATAGTTTGCCACAACTACTATGGGGTAATTAAGAAAACAATGGTTAATTTTCATGCAACTATTATTGATTAGGCTGAGCTAATGTGGTAGCCAACAACAAATTCTACCTTATATAGTAAATTTATAAATAGAAAAGTATGACCAGAAAATTCCTCACAATTCACACATAAACTACTAAACAACATGGCTGGAACTAGCAGCAATTTACAAGTTCAGGATACATTATACACTGGACAAACAGAACCATCCAGCCACACAATTTGCATGCCCTGTACATGTGTCATACCTCACAACATTCTCAGTCTGTTGTTGCGCAAGCGGGATTGAGACCCATAGTCATACGTAGTCAAGCTGTGTTGATCTGTTACCCCATACCATAATCTGGCACATGCAACATATGAAACTCAACGTCTTATTGATACCGTAAGTCTTGCGCATGCAATATAACATAGGAAACAGTTTGGAACCCTACTCGATGGCGCATTAGCCTTGTTTTCCAGAGTCCCAGCTTTCCGTTGCTTGCAGTACCGTTAAGAGGAAGAGGACTTGGTACACGTTTCCTCACGTGAGTGACGTCAGGGTAGAAAGAGTAGTAGAAAGACTTGAAATTATCGTGGGTGCACTGAGGCTGAGAACAGCAAGAAGAGTGAAGGTACCAGGTAACATACCACACGTGTCTAGGTACCGGGGGGAACACGTTGAATGTGTAGATGATTTGACAACACGTAAAACGTCGCATTCTCGTTCTTTTTCCATTTCTCACGTGAGGAAATGCACCAGGCCAGAGGTCGAAATAACATGCGGTCATCGGTCAATTTCCGTGCATTTAGCAAAATGACTGCACACTAATGCACTTGTTCGGTAGGCGTGACCGATCCACATGCATGAATACAATCACCTAAGTGCATGACCCATAATCACTGTACCTGGTTCGAATCTGCATTTATTTTTCTCTCTTTCTTTATGCATGAGTTCTAGTCAGCCAATTTTTTTCCCCCAATACACATATACACACAACCAACATGGATTTGAATCTAGCTTGGAGAACACACTTTATGCTCTTTTGGATTTTTTGGGGTGACGGGCATGACCTAGCATATTTTGTAAATGACCAATCAAAATCTAAAGTGCTAGGACATTTGACCGCTCAACACGTAATCCTTATTTCGACCTCTGCCAGGTCCTCCCCGCTTTTCCGTACTGCAAGTGACCAAAAGCTTCGTGGGAGCAGGCTAATGCGCATGGCTTGTTACAGTACTCAATGGCAGGAGAAATGCATCAATGCTGGGAAGGTATCAAAGGTGCAGAAGACATATATATCCCTTTGATCCACTGAGCCCTTCATGTATAATATGTATGAAGTCAGACCCTTGTAATTATTATTGACTATATACACATTACATCATCAGTCCACATCAAAGAGCTGGTCACAGTACAGAGGAATGTGTGGACGTGATGTCTGGGAATTCTGAGTGACACAAAGGCTACTTGACTGGTGTCTGGATGCTGTTGTGAGCCTGTAAATGTAAACCATCCATGACTAGCAACTAACTGGTAGCTTTATCTGGTGGTATTCTGAACATAGAGAGTCAATTTCAGCATGACAATACTGAACCATTGTACCATGAGGCCAAATTTAATCGTCCAGGCCCAAGCCTGCTATGCTAGGCATGGGTGTAAACAGTCATTTGCTTACACTCCACTGATTGGCATGAATGCCAATAACTCCAGTGAATGTGGAGCGGTTTGACTCAGCAATAAGCACTCCCAGTTTGGAGGCTTTAGGTACGAGATTACAAACAGTACGGTCAACTGCAGCTTTTGGCAAGGTAGCTATCACTTTTTTGCATTTCCTTCGAAGCTGGACTAGCCACTTGCCGTCTTTAGTTAGTGTTGTACAGTGCTTTGTCATTTTCCCACATGCAAATGGGTGTGGCTGATGTTTCCAGTAAGAAATGATAATGCTTTGCCAAATCTGCATGTTCAGAATCTGTACTTGCCGTATTCATGTATAGTCTACCACGTACCCACTATAACATTTTAGCTAAAGCATACAATCCGTAGCATATAATACCTTGACTCAAAACACTCATCATCCTTTCGCTGGAATTACTTAGGCAGTGAACAGAATTGATAGCCACTTACGTGTACTTCAGTGTATGAAACGAAGATGGCACAGAAAATCGAGGTATACGGCTGTCACAGTGTTTTCATTTGAAGTGAAGGCCGACGAGTTGGGGCATTTCTATGGCAAAACAGACCAATTGATTACTTACCTAGACTAGCCAACAATATACGGGGATAAACAATATCACGTATACACGGGTTATCAAAGATGAAAGTGAAAGTTTGGAACGGGTTAAACATGTAGCTAGCCGCTGGACACAAGTTCATACAACCTACACCGGCGTACACACAAACCGTTTACTGCTGCATGGTACCCATGCACAAAGCATGAGGACACAACTTACCACGTTACAAATTGTACTGTCCGCTGTAGTCAGCTCGTGAAGTTCACGTTTGCTAGCGGTCACTTTTAGATATCTGTGGCGCATGTCGCCGCGCCACCTATATTATAATGCCGGCATGCATGATTTGGCCGGCCTAGCAGCGCTAGCGCGCATGAATGCGCGCGAATGTCACGTGCATCATTCGGCGCGGCGCGACCACATACAACATGCACCAATAAACACTCAGAGCTAGCAGTGAGCAACTCCAACCCAGTGCATGGGCATTGTGGCTCAGCCATATCTATCGAGCTGCTTTGCATTTGTGTAGCTAATCAGTAGCAGAGTGCAAGGGATTTGATCAGGTCTAATAGCTACATAGCAACTCCTCAGGCTCACCTAGTGTGGCACAGCCAGACCTAGGCTGTAGCTCAGATGATGGAAGGGGAATTAGCTAGCATAGCATTTACCAGTAAGCTGTCGTATGAGTTCACTGAAACTGGACTAGTGGGTTGTTTTAACATAGCTACAAGTGCATCGAGGTGAGTAGCCCCCTTTCAAGTTCCAAAGAGCATCCATCTGCATGCTAGCTATAGCTAGCTAGCTATGCGGTTCAGCAGCAGCTAGCAGATCGATGGATGCTCTTTCAAGCTTGATGGAATCCCCCCCCCCCCCCCCCCCCCCCCTCCACAGTCCACATGATCAACAACATCCCTCTGCTAGCTAGCTAGCTACTATTCGGTCCGAGGCTGAACCCGATAATAGCCAGCAGATGGATGCTATTGCTCGGTTCTAATAGCCAGCAGATGGATGCTATTGTTCGGTTCTGAACCAGATAATAGCCAGCCGATGGATGCTCTATGCTCTTTGAAGTTTGATAGGGATGATGGTTAGTAGTAATTATGTTTTGGAATTCTTTTCATAGTACAGGCCAGTTCAATTAACCTGTAGCTAGCTAGCATGGTTTGATGTGGCAATTTAGCTGCTCAAGAATTATATGCCATAGGAATAAAACTATTTCTTACATAACATTGTGCAACAAACTAGTTAGCTAGTGACTGGTTTCTCAAGCAACCATAGCATGGATATTGCCACAGGGTGTGTGGGGTCCATGCTAAGCTTATCATCCCATGCCACATCAATGCTTTCCATAGTGATCATGGGATTACTGTATGCTCATATTGTGCTAGTTCGATCAATCCTGTTAACAAAATATTAATGCCAATGTTGGTAGATACTATACAGCACACAAATCCAAAGAGTATGGCCATAAAATCAATATTATTCAAGTGGTACAAATCATATAGTAAATGTGAGGCATACGTGCATGTTACTGCTCGTCCAGTGTTTCATCAATATCTTCATTAGTATTCAGTTTCTGTTGCTGTTCCAGCTGTATTTCTTGTATCTGTTTCACCATGGTGAAAAGTTTCTCCTGTGACAAGGCAAGTTCTTCAAGCTGCTGCCTGATGAGCGCCAGCTGTCTTGCATTTTCATTTGGTACGACACCTTGTGACGCACTGAGACTTCCACTGTCACTGCTTGTGGGATCCTCACCTTTGATTGATCGCCAGAAGAAACGCCATATCCTTTTGATGAGATGTACATGCTTATTTGGATACCTCTTGTCAAAAGGAAGATCAAAACGTCGGATAATAGACTTTGGTAAGCCACAGTCAAGACGAGAGAAGACACCAACTTCGATGGATCGTTTCTCTGCTATTGCATTCAATCTGATCTTTTCGATATCACCAACAGCCAGACCGATTAGTAGGTTCATTACAACAATTGCCATAAGAATTGCAAGAATGACAACAAAGAGGAACGCAAGTGTGTTACTCCAGAGATTGTTTGCAGAACTTTCCCTAACAAAACGCACATAATCAATCTCGCCCAATAGATGGCCAAAGTTAGTGAAGAGGGAGTAACCAATGGTTGAGAAAGGAAGTAGGTTTCCCACCAGAATATAGAAGGAGAGACTGAAGGCAATAACAAGAAGGAGGCAGAGGAGTAGCACCTGAAATGCTGTGCGAGTGATGGCAAGAATCATTGTAACGTACACACCAAAGAGATCAAAGAGCTGGATCTTCAGCATAAGTCCGAACCAGGCAAAGAATGATGCAATGGCACCAGCTTCCCAAATGGCTGTGTCGAGGCCTCTCATTGGGATCATGAAAACAATGGTGAATGCAATTGCCAAGGCTTCAACAAAGACGAAAGAATTTTTGACAAAGTTTAGAGCATCAAACCCAAGGCCTATGAGTTGTATGATCCAGGCAATGCCATTTAAGGCAGCAAAGGCAATGGTGATGAATCGAAGGATGTTTTTAGCTGCACCAAATTGGGTGAGCCCAGCATCAGACATATTGCTGGAGTTTGCGATGTTGTTTGGTACCAGTAGGTCTGCTGGGGACGGAGGAACAAGAATAAAAGCAGAGAGGAGGATCACCATCACAGCAAAAAGGAATGTGCCAGTCAAGTGAATCCATCTCCCGTAATTTCTCCACTTTGACTTCAGGTAGCCCTCAACAACTGGATGGGTCAGCAGAGCAACACGGTTATACTTCACCATTGTGCGAAGAGCCTCCAAATGACGAATCTTCTTTTGTTGGCGGCTTGTGGAAACTGTGTAGGTGCTGTTGCGTGCACTTCCTCTGTACTTGATGACTGGTGAGTGCATTTCCTGAGGTTGCAAAAGCATAGTCTCCTCTGAGTCAGCTTCTTCAATGTCTTCAGCTTCATCTGAGCTGGGTCTGAGGCGAAGGTACTTGAAGTCAAACTTCTCCCAGTAATCCGGGTGTTCTCTGTCAAGTTGCGCTGTTGAGTAGCTACGATCCAAAACTGCCTTCGCCACCCCAGGCATATGCATGATTAAGCCAACCATTGGGTGTGGGTGGAGAGCAGAAGTAAGGTCAAGACACTCCTGCCACCTTTGGTGTTTTATGACAGCCATTGCACATTTTGTGTCACGATTTTCCAAGATCAGATCAAAGAAGCTGTCTTGGGAAAAGTTGTGCGTGACTGGGATTCCCAAGTCTAGGGCTAGTGTGATAATGTGGGGATTGCCACTTTGGACGGTTACATGCAGAGCATTGTTTCCTTGGTCTTCCCTCCAGTCTCTCTGGAAAGGGTGTGCTTCGTAGAGTGCTTTGGCACATTCAGCATGACCTCGTGAACAGGCGTACATGAAAGGTGTCATTCCAACGTGACACTTGTGTATCATGGCTCCTTGACTGAGTAGTATCTCGACACAACGGAGATGACCTTCTCCAGCAGCCATGTGAAGTGGTGTCCCCCCACATGTGTTGAATTCATTCAATAGCTTGTGGGTGTCAGGGATGTCAAGGAGGACTGAGAGGGCTTTCCAGTCACCGCTTTGGGCTGCCAGATGAATGTAGTTGTTTCCATTTGTGTCTTTGATATTCTGCAGTTGGTGGCAAATCACAGATACCATTGGGGAGACTAGATCGCTAAATCCAAGCTTGAGAGCGCAGTGAATAGGACAGTCTCCCTTCTTGTCTGCATCCATGACTAACTGTGGAGCACATGGACGCTTGAGGAGGGCGTTCATAATTCCGTTTCTGTTTCGAACAACAGCATGGTGAAGGGAGTTGTAACCGTAGTGATCTTTGGCAAGTGGGTTTGCTCCACTTGAGAGGAGTGTAGTTGCACCACAACGGCTTCCAGCTATGATGGCTGAGTGTAGAGCTGTCCGGCCATTGTTGTCGGTGGAGTCAATTTTCACTCCTTGTTCAAGCAAGTAGGCGATCATTTGTGTGCTGTTGATTGCTTGGGAGCTGCGATGAAGTGTGCTTTGGCCAAATTGGTCAGTGCAGTGAAGCACCTCCTTGCCGTTGTGTTTGACCATTGCACACACCATTTCAAGTTTTCCCTGGGTGCATGCGAGGTGGATGGGTGGAGGTTGCTCGTCTTTAGCCACAGTCGGTGAGGCTCCATGTTGGAGTAGGACCTCAACAACTTCTGGATGGCAACCATCTATTGCTGCATGAAGCGGTGTGCTGTTTTCTTCATCAAGCCAAGCAAGAACTTTCTCAGGTGGATACCCATGTGACTTGCACTTATCCATCATGAAACCAAGAACACGATGTGAGCCTTTGCGAGCAGCGAGATGAATCGGAGTGATATCATCCTCATCTGTAGCACAGAGACGGAAGCCTCCTTGACTTTTGAATGCATCTTGAACCAAAATTGAGTTGTGTAGCACCTCGCAAGCTTCAATGTTGTCATGTTCAGCGATTACATGCAGTGGAGTACGCTTGCGATATCCAAATATGACAAGCTCGATTGGATGTTCAAGAAATGCAGCAATTAGCTCCGTGTTGTTACTTCGGACTGCAATGTGGAGTGGGGCATCCATTTTGTGGTTATTAATGGTATCAGTGGCCCCACAATTGAGAAGGAGGTGCATGGCTTCAATATGGCCATTTTCAACAGCCATGTGTAAGGCTGTATTTCCGGCATTGTCAACTGCATTCAGACTTACCCCACTTTCAATGAGGTATTGCATGACTAGCACCTGGTTTGACTGGGTTGCACTGTGGAGCAACGTTGCTCCATTTTCATCACACTCTTTGAGTGTCAAACCAAAGGTCTCGATAAGGGCTTTCAGCTCTTCTAGGTTGCCTTCGGCAGCAAGCTCATGTGGTGAACTCATTTCTTCTCTGGAGAAATTTTTGAACAGTTCAAGACTGACCTGTTTCTTGTCACCACGTGAACGTTTTTTCTTTCGTCTTGGGACAGTGTTAATGTTTGGAGCTTCATTGGATACTCCATGGAATGCTGTTGCAGTAGCAGTCACCTTGAAAGGGTCAGTGTCATTAGATGTCATCTGGAGGAAGAGTATATGTAAGCACATGAAGGAGATGATGACAACACAAGTGTATAGCTACTGCACACATCACTGTTTGGTATAGTAGGAGTGCTCTATTTTTTGGTTTGTTTTCTATCCAAGAACCCACCATATAGGGCTAATGAGATGTCCAAAAATAGCAACTGAATGCTTATACTAACGAGTATCCAGCTTTGTATCGATACCCCTTTGAAGGTGCAGTGGAAAATCATTTCAGGTCAAGCTAACTGTAGCTAGCTAGGAGAGAAACAAAATCTCCTAGGACTCAAACCAGTAACCCTTGCCCACCAGCTACCAGGCTTACTACTGGCTTTATAAGCAAGTTGATATATGGGTCAGAAAACCTTTGAAGTGTATATGAACCGGCATAATTGTTTACTCTATCTTGTGCATTGTGATAATATGTACAACAGATGCCCACGCACATGTAGCATGCATAGTAGTGATAGGTTGCAGACTAATTCTAAGACCACTGCTTATTCCTGTAGCCTCTAGTTTCATTCCCAGACTACGATCCCTTCCCATGATGGGAGCTTGGGAACAAGACTCATCTTATTGTCCTCAACCCCAGGCAGGACCCTCTTCCCACCTTTTGTCACTCTTGCACATACTAGTGGTTTGTCCCACGGGCACAACAATGCAATTGCTGATACAAGTAATTAGTTCCAATAACACAGTCACATGAGCATTGCACATGCAACCTCATTCCCTGGCTCTCCCACACACGAACAAAAGTCCGACGAAAGCTGGGCGATGGCCTGGGAAGGAGGGCGATGGCCTGGGAAGGAGGGCGATGGCCTGGGAATGATGGCGATGTGCCTGGGTACGGAATTTCTAGAAGCTTCTGCACAAAATGCATGCAGGTGGGTCTGTCAGAGTTATTGAGCCTGCTTCTGCAGCTGGACCTGTTTTAGAACCTACTGACAGATTAATCACTGCAATAGAACTCTTCTTTGTGCTGATGATCTGCATGGGCCTGCGACTGCTAACTGCAAAGCATGCGATAGTCACATATTGCTAGGGTGTACCTCCAATGGCCAAGTAGCCTCGTTCCCAGGCCGTGTACTGTACCTACATGGCCTGGGAATGAGCCAAGTTGCTAGGGCACTGACATGTCAATGTTACTGCATTTTGCATACATATCCGATAAATGTTGTACTCAGAAATTTGCTTAATATAGGCCACATATACAGCTAGTGCAGGTCACATGACAAGAATCGGGCCACATACAGCTAGTGCAGGTCACATGACAAGAATCTTTCTAAGGGAACAATGCCCTTTTGCCCCTGTCTGTGGTCCAAGTAAACCTCACAGCCCTTTATGACTCAATTGTTGCTGTACTCCACGTGCATATATAGCATTGCATGTCCATAGCTGGCTGTCACATGAGACTAACATCCCTTAAAACAATTGCGATTCTGGTTGTCGACTCTTTTTGCAGAGACTATACAGTGGTGCTTCTTTGTTTGGAACTTAGAGAGCAAAGTAGTTAGGTATATAACAGAGTGCTTGAGTCATTGAGAGACTAGCCAGGCTACAGCATAGGTGAAAAATACTTAGTTAAAACATGCAGTCCTTGTTGCAAAATGTATAGTATCATATCAAGGATTGCATAGTGAAGTACGTACACATTTCATTCATAGCAACAATTTGTTCATGTACTATGGTATGTCTAAGATGTATGAGTTATGGCTGTGTTGATACGTACTTCAAAGTATCATTTCACTATACAATTCTAGGTATGATTCTTGAGGGAATACAATTTATTCATGAGGCATTAACTCCTACATAGCTACGACATGTAAAGGAACATGTAAAGTCTTGCAACAAGGACTCATAGGAACTGCACTAACCGCTCTTGGGTTGTTTTAAATAAGCATTTTTTACACTTGACCAAAGGTATGACTTCTTCCTGTATGAATAAATGAAGGACTATTTTTGGGCCAAATGCAGTCCAGGTTTCCGCTGTAGAAATGCATGACTGTGTGTGTGGCAGTAAATCATGCGTGTCTCATGGTGTGACTAAACCATACCATTTAAGGCAGTTAGTATCAACAGGAAATTGCTCAGGTGAGAATCATGCCTCAAGCTGACGATGTGATATTCGAATTCCCAACCCTTTTATTGTTGTACAACTGCTGGATTCAACAGCTCAGTGTTACATCGTACTGCACTCGTAGTGCCAGCCACTTAACACCCTATATGCACATGTAAGTGCGTAGGTCACATGGAAATGATCAATGTATATGATGCGTAACAGATAGACAGGTTATCTATGGTGGAATGCTGAGAGTAAAATTTTGCTGCTATCATGGAGGCTGGGGTACAAGATATGACAACAATGTACATGTAGCTAGTGCGTGGTGTGATCTTCATGAAAGGCCTTCATTCACTCCTTAGCATCTAGCTACACGTACAACAGGAAGAGGGAACGCCTGTTACGTTACTCAATTAAGTTGGAGCGCAGTGGCATTAGAGTAGCCTCGTTCCCACTTCCGCCAGGCCTTCTACATGCACCTACATCGCTTGCAGTATTATACTGCAAGCGATCAAAAAAGCATTAGAGGCCAGGCCACACACATGGTTTCCATTGCTCGTGAGTCTGCAGCACAGAGCTCTAACAAACAGTGTATGCAGCCAGCCATCGATCGCCAATGCTTGTACATGTAAGTGTGTGTGCCCAACTCTCAATTCATCCAATCGCAGTGATCCTAGTCTCCAGGCAAAACTTTCTGCATGTCAATAGCTAGCTACTGAGATTAAAGGATTGGTGCTGTAGAAGGGGGCTGGCTTGCGAGACAATTTTAATGTCTATACATGCAGCTAGCAACTACAACATAGCTATAGTGGTCACAATATTAGTTACTTTGGACACCGACAGTACGGTGCCTAGCTCAACCTACGTACGTGCTAAGCAGCGCTATGTACAGGCTATCCACGTAGGTCTATGCATTTAATATACGCACCTTTGATCAGTGCTTTGCTTCACAACCTCGATCCAGGTTTCACGCTGCTTGCACGACTGAAGTTCACTGTTCAGAAGGGTTTTTTTGTCGAATTGCAGACTGAGCAGCACTGCCATGTGACCCAGCTATGCCAGGGTATCCGGTAGCAGATGAGTACGTGACAGCGAGCGGGAAGTGAGATAGAGGCAGCGAGATTATATTGGGCCAGGGCCGGTGTTTCCGGTGTCAAGTGAAAATAGGCATCCCCGAAAATAGGCATCCCGGATGCCCATTTTCACGCAAATATAGGCATCCCGATGCCCATATTTACGTGAATACAGGCATCCGGATGCCCATATTTACGGTGAATATGGGCATCCCGCCGTGAAAATAGGCATGCATCTGTGATTCTCATCCAGATGCTCAATGTCACCTGATGCCCATATTCACCAACACCAAAGTTCATCTCCTAGGATATTTGCATGGGGTGCCAAGTATCCTAGGATGTGTTTGGCATGGGGTTTGCAAATATACTTTGCACCCCAAGCCAAAAATCAAACCAAGAATTCAAGAACAATAAAAGTTATAGGGTAGGTGTGGGTATTATGAGACAGCACCAATTATGGGTTTCATACTTTACTACAAATTTTATAGACATCGTCACTTTGCCTGAACATTGTCAAATGTATCCTCTACCGTTTGATAGAATGAATGGTGCAAAGCATTTGGTATTCATGATTTGGACAGTATATAAAATTGTGATGAAATTTTATGGGTAGTTCTGATTGTCCTAATACAAAATGCATTGCCAGAATACCAACAAGCATGCTTGCATGGAAATGGTTCTAGCAGAATCTTCTATGCTGGTAGGGTGTAGCTACCTAGCCAAATGATGATCAGGTATGAAACATACAGCAAAAAACTGGGGTGTCTCATAATACATACCCTGTCTCATAATTGCCTCATTAACGTGTGTGATAAAAATGCAGCCAAACTGCAGTACATCAACAACACTGAAACTTTGCCTACCATGGATTGTTAGTACAAAGTATTATCTTGTTAAATTTATACCACAGTACAATCGCATCCTGTTGACAGCTTGTTGGTTAACTTGAAATGGTTATGTGTCTAAATCGGGGCGGCTACCCTACTTGCATGGCATACAATACAAGTAACAGTGCAACAGTATGAATATTATAGTTAACAGTATAATAATTATAGGTTTCTAAGTAACAGTACAACAGTATATGTACAAAGATGAATAAAAGTTATACTTTGCATACAGAGCAATACTACAACTTCCTTAGCTCCTCTTGCTGCACTACAAGTCTTGGAGATGATGCTGGCACTTTACCTGAAGCAGAATACAAATGCTTGCAAAGTCAACGTAGGCAGCCCCCCAAAAAACATAATCACAACTGCACAGCTATTGCTCAATGCAAGAGGTAAGTACATTATGCATCTTTCAAAAGTCATACACAGGAGCCTACCCAATATCCAACGTCAAAACACGAAACGCCATTGCAAAGTCCCGGCCCATCAAACTTATAACGACGTGGTTGGTCCAAGTATAGGTACCGGGTAGCCTACGCATGCGCATTCAGCACTGGCGGCCCTGGACCTAATCCATCGCCCTATATACTTCCTGCCGGACCAATAACCACTTCGATAATTATTAGAAGGGCGTAGAGTCATAGACAAGATTGTAAGCGGTGGGGGGGGGACGTGATCAGAATTGTGTAAACGTAAACTGGAGCATGATTGTTCATGTACTTAAGGACAAAACCAGATAAGGTAGAGCGGGGTAATTCGGGCCACGTGGTAATTCGGGCCACTTCAACGTTGCAACAGGAAAGAAGCATCCATTGGATTCTTGCTTCTAGTGAGTTGTAGGCAGGTTGAGTCCCTGGATATACATGGCCAGAAGTTTGCCTAAAGTCTGTCCGTTTTTAGTTACCGTTGACCTGAAGTTGAAGTGGCCCGAATTACCCGTGGCCCGAATTACCCCGCCTTACCTTACTCTTCAGTTGCAAAATTTGTATCACGCAAATCAAGTGTGCAGCTATAGCTAGTAGTTATTAGCAACAAAAGTTTAACTGTAGCATTACTGAGGCAATTAAAAAGACGAAAATAGACAAACTAAAAAAACAAAACTACAATGCATGTAGCTAGCTACTACAATAAGACAAGATCCAAAAGAGTGGTTCATATAATATCAGAGTCGAAACTCAGTGCAGACTGGGGTCTTGATTGTTGCTGTGTAGTATTTAGATGCTTTACTAGTTCAGTAAGTTCATCGACAGACTGCCGCATTCCAGCAAACTCCTGGTACATCGAATCGGAATTTTTCAGAGTGAACGTGCTCCCTGTGTCTTGTTCATTGTCATCGTCATCATAAAAACTGTTATCTTTGAACGACTTCCATATATATCGGAATGGACTTTTGATCAAAGAAACATGTTCATTGGGGTATTTCTTGTAGAAGGGCACGTCAACTTTTTTAATGACTCTCTCTGGAATGCCACCGTCTATTCTCGTGAAAAACAGCACTTCAAGTCGTCTTTTTTCAGCAATTGCGTTTCTTTTAATTGTCTCAATGTCACCAACAGCTAAACCGATTAGCAAGTTTGCCAATACAATACTCATAAGGATAGCCAATGCAATCACAAACAAAAAGGTAAGGATACCATTTGGAAGATTTCCAGCTATATCTTCCGCTACAAAAAGATCATATTGTACTGCCCCCAACATGTATCCAAACATAGAGAAGAGAGAAAAGCCAAAGTTTGAGAATTCTGGGACTGTGTGAGCCAGAATGTAAAGAGAGAGAGCAAACCCCGTAAGAAACAGGATGCTAATGAGAAGAACCTGACAAGCTGTGCGAGTGATTGTCAGAAACATCCTGACATAAATCCCAAAGATGTCGAAGAACTGCAATGAAAGGACTACACCAAACCATGTAAAGAAGGTTGCAAGAGCACCAGCTCCCCAAATAGGAGGAGATGGAATGAGAAAGATAAAGTTGAAAAGGGAGGTCAGGGTCATGATGAGCACTGTGAAGCTAATAAAAACAAATTGCTTGCGGCCAAAAGCTACTGAGAATAAGTTAATGGTACCGATAGTATTGAGGATGAGGGTGAGTATGCGGAGGGTATTTGCTGCTGCACCAAAACTTGCAGTACCAGAATCGGAATTGCTGGCATTCAAAGCTGTGTGGTTTGCTAGCAGGTGTTCGGTGTTGTTGGGGGAAATTAATGGGGAGTCCCGAGCAACAATGACGAAGGCAGCCAAGAAGATGGCATGAATGATGTTCAAGAGAAGAAGACCTAGGTGTATCCATCTGCCATAGCTCCTCCATTTGCACATGAGGTAGTTCTCCACAACAGGATGGATCAGCAGAGGAGTACGTTTGTACTTCACCATGTTGGTAAGGACCTCCATTCTACCAACCTGCTTCTTAGCCTTGCTAGGAGAAATGTTTTGATGCACACTACCCTTGTATCTGACTATTGGAGATTCGATATCCATTGAACTGTCCTCCTCAAAATCTAAGTCTTCACTTTCACTGCCATCTTCCTCTATGAATTCAGGAGGCCCTGACTGCAGACGAAGGTATTTGAAGTTAAAACTCTCCCAGTAGTCCGGATGTGCCTTGTCAATAGAAGCTTTTGTGTGGCAACGGTTCAAAACAGCCCTAGCTACGTCTGGCATTTGAGTCACCAGCCCGATCATGGGATGTGGGCAACAGGAAGAGCTAAGATCGAGACATTCCTGCCACCTGTCGTGGTTGACAACAACCACTGCACATTCTGTATCCACCCTCTCTATCAAGATGTCAAAGAAACTCACACCAGCATAATTACGGGTGACTTGCACTCCGATATCAAGAACAGCATTTACGCATGAAGGATTTCCACTTAGAGCTGCCGCGTGCAGAGCTGTATTGCCTTGGTCATCTGTCCAGTCTTTCTGGAATGGATGAGCATTATAGAGAGCTCTGGCACTCTCTTCGTGGCCTTTCCAGCAGGCAGCCATGAATGGTGTTCCACCAGCGTGGCACTTGTGCAGCATTGCTCCGTGACTGAGCAAGATCTCAGTGCACTTGACACATCCAGACATAGCTGCGTAGTGAAGTGGTGTCATTCCACAAACGTTGTTGGTCTCGTTCAGAAGAGTGAGGCAGCTTGGGATGTCCAGGAGCACTGACAGAGCTCTCCAATTCTTACTGTCTGCAGCAAGGTGGAGGTAGTTGTTTCCGTTTGCATCTCTGATATTTTGCAGCTGGGATCTGATGACGGATATCATGGGAGCAACTAGCTGACTGTGGCCTAGCTTGAGAGCTAGATGAATTGGTGAATCACCATTGTGATCTACATCCATGACAAGCTGAGCGGCATATGGAAGTTCCATCAGGTAGTTGAGGATTGCCTTTCGGTTTCGAATCACAGCAAAGTGTAGGGCATTGAATCCCCTTTGCTCTTTGATGAATGGATTTGCTTTATGTGAAAGCAGCTCCTTTACAGCCTCATGACTCCCTGATGCAATAGAAGAATGGAGAGGAGTTCTACCCAGTGAATCAACCGCATCAACCTCTGCTCCGCTCGCGAGGATGTACAGTATCATTCGTGCACTATTGATGGGGTGGGTACTGTAGTGAAGGGGGGTCCTTTTGTGCTGATCGGGATGGGTGAGTATTTGCTTGCCACAGTGTTTCACCATTGACTGCACCATTCCAAGTTTCCCCTGGGAGCATGCAAGGTGCAGTGAGGGAGGCTGGTTATCTTTGCTTGATAGAGGACATGCCTGATGCTTCAGCAGCACCTCCACCACTTCAGCATGACCTGCATCTACAGCAGCATGTAGGGGAGTGCTGTTTTCTTCATCCAGAAATCCAAGAACCGTTTCTTTTGGGTATCCAAACTCTTCGGTTTTAGATATCATGCTGTCCAGGATGTGATATGAGTTGCATCGAGCTGCAAGGTGGATCGGAGTCAATTCATCAGCATCAGCAGCGCACAGACGAACAGGACTTTTCTTGGTGCAAGCTTCAACCACACGTTGAGAATTTATGACAACCTCAAAGCCTTCCCTGTTGTCGCATTCTGCAAGGACATGGAGTGGTGTGCGTTTTCTGTACCCTTGAACTGTAAGATCAACCGGATGCTCGAGAAATCCTGCAATGAGATCAGTGTTACTGCTGCGCATCGCGATGTGGATAGGGGCATCTATGTTTTTGTTGAGGATTGTATCGTCAGCCTCATATTTGAGAAGCAAATGCATTGCCTCAATGTGGCTGTTTTGAACAGCCACATGCAAGGCTGTGTTTCCATCGATGTCAACCAAATTCAGACCAGCCCCACTTTCGATGAGGTACTCCATTACCTGCACCTGGTTGTTTGCAGTAGCATGGTGAAGGAGACTTGCCCCACTTTCATCAATCTCCTTGAGTGTGAGACCAAAACTTTCAATAAAAGCTTTCAGATCATCTAATCTGCCTTTGGCTGCAAGCTCCTGGGGTGAATTCGATTCGTGATTTTTGAAAATTTCAAGGCTGTTGCTCCGACGAAATGTTTTCTTTCTTCGGTACCTGGTGTCACGTTTGGGAGATTCGATTTCAATTGTGGTGTCAGTTGCTCTGAATGCCAATGATGCCATTGCGTGTTTGGAATCCATTTCTGGTAGGCAGCTTGAATACTGGGATAATTAGGAAGACAATGGTTTCATGTTAGCAGTAACGTATAGATATTGTTCTGGCAGGAAGTACATACTTTAGGTACCGGAAACGCGCGCTGCTGCCTGCATGGTGAATTTGACACACGAGTCGTTTTTTTTTGTTTGGTATATCGCTGTGCATTGCCTTTACCTCATGCGTCGTTTCGCATTTTGTTTCGCGGATCATCGAGAACATGCGCTTCAACTAGTGGGCCTTGCAGCCACGGTAGGCTCTCAACGGAAACGACGAAGGCGGCTCGAATCCGTTCGATTGCGTGCATCCTTTGTAGCAGCGGAGCTAACGGAAGACCCATTAAGAGCTAGATGAGCGTTGTACGGTCTTGAAACAACGATATATATGGCCAGTTCACTCGTTCGTGATCGTATGCGTTAACCGTACGCGCGTCGCTCTCGCGAAAATTAGCACCACGCTAAAATTTCCTGTTGCGAATCTTGAGGTTGCGATCAAGGTTTTGGAGGTTGAACATATAGCCAGTAATATTAGCTAGCTAGCTAGCTAGCTAGCTACATGCTAGCTATATACCCATGCATTAGAGAACTAGACCATGTACAAGTGTTAACTTACCGCGTCACAAAAGACAGTTCACTACAATTATATCTGCTATGGTCAACACGTAAACTTGTCATGCTGTTGCAGTTTTTACGTGACTTTTATAGGCGATGTCCTCGGCAGTCTTTGGCGTGTATGCCTGCGCGCGCGCGCATGAATAATATCGCGCATAATTATGTCACTTGCACAATGTTGCATAACATTTTTCTGACCAGGCAAGGAAGGCTTTTCCTTCAGCTAATGGTCAACTTCACAATGCTACATGTAGGTCTAATTTCACGTGATATAGCTAAGACATATTAGTTCTGCAGGGAGTCGATTTAAATGACAGTGAGTTTGTAGGTGAGTCCTCTGTTAGCGTATGATGGACTGTTGTTAACTTATCTGTTGTGCTCTGCGGTGATTCAGGTAGCTATTCATAACTATCTGTAATTAGAACTAGAATAATACATTCATTGAAAGAGCGGCAACCATGACAAACCATGCTGAGCCACCTGTTTTGCTGAGTGTAGCTGCATCATAGCTAGCTAAAAGTTAATGAGCCACCCAACACTTGTAAAATACTTTTATTCACAGCTGTAATGTCAAGATGATTGGCTAGAATAGTACATTCATTGACGTAATCATTCTGTCAATGTCAGTCACCCAGCAGGGGGTGCATGGGTACAGTTGCTGAACTTGACTACTCGGAACTGGAGTGGACAATGAGTCACAGGACTAGCTATAGCTAGCTACTGAATTGGACTACGGCTACACTGTATGTGGGTGCAGTTCTGTTCTTCTCCACAGACTTCACAAGTCAGTCTGATCCTCGTAATCTGGTTTTTGGAACACTACGTTCCGATTCCTAATTGTCATTGATGAATTGCACATTAAATCTTCATGAACGTGGTGGCATCATACATTGCATAACCTAGACCATGTACATGTAAGAACAATCACATTCAGCATAGCTACAGAATGGAGATATTTGCAGCACTATTCCTGAAAGTCACACATTTTATGCCACACAGATTTCTCTAACTGTGGGTGAGCATGTTTGGTTCTCACATGCAGGTGATTAGGCACAATTGCTGTGTGTCATAATTAAATACAGCCCACTCATTGGTCAGCTTTTCTGATTACATCATTGTAGCTAGCTAGCTATATGCTCACGGTTTCAGCATCCACGGCTAGTGATCACTGACAGTCAAACCAGATAATTAATGACTTGACCTACAGAATCATTAGACCATGTCAGACAGACTGCAGAATGTATAGCTACTAAGATAGCTATACCTCTCTTCAATAAACACGTGTATTGCATACATAGGATATGCAGAAGCCTCAAGGGAAGCAATTGCATTTAGAATTGCCAATCTGTTGCATGTAGCTATATCTAAATTTATCGAAGTGCATGCATCATGCTGAACGTGATTGTTCACGGATGGCTTGTCACATGTCTAGGTTTAGTGACAGTATGAAAAATATAGCTAGTAGCTAAGTCTTCCCTTTTGTTCACTAATCAGCTTGAACATGAAGATGCAGACAGCAGCATGCTATCAAACCTGTGTCAGCAAGTGCACGCTTCTGTCATTTGATTTGTTCCATCATTTTTCATAGAATGCAGCTCTAGACTATAGACTCTGCACCTGCGTGCATGCTGGGCGGCCGGTGGCTGATCATGACTACCTTATACCACATGTAGCTACACTCAGCAGTACAGGTGATTGGCTGTTTATTTTCATTCAATGAATGCATTATTCTACCAATTTGTCTTGCCGGTTATAGCTGTGAATAGAAGTATTTTGGGTGGTTTATCATGTACACTCAGCAGAGACACCTCTGTTTAGGTGGTGGCTGTCCAATGAATGTATTATTTTAGCCTTTAATCTTGACATTACAGCTGTGAATAAAAGTGTTGGGTAGCTCATTGCCTTTTATCATGTGGATGCGTACACTCAGCATAACAGATGGCTCTGGCTGCATCCAGAGCCATGGCTACCCAAAGAAGCACCCTCGGTATAATTAATTTCAATACCGGTAGATCCCCATTCATATCCGGTCGGCTGTCCCAATGATGCTAGCAGTATCATGGTTTTGGCATCCAACTTTGGCTCAAAACAGTGTGCACTCTACTCATGCAGACGGGCCAAGTGATATGGAACATATCCTACCTCTGTAGTGAGACTAGATAGACACATAATATTGCAGTACATACACAGAATATGCAGGCAGCACTTCAGGTGGGACAGTTGCACTTCAGGCTAAATTTTTTTGGCAGAGATGGTTGTATTATAATGGTAGCTAGTAGCTACTGCATGCATGAAACAGATGGGTAATACTAAAGCACACGTCACATGCATCATGCAGTGGCCTTGATATAGTCACCTGTGAATAGAGGTGAACAAGCACCTGTCACCTTAGCCTCGTTCCCAGGCCTGAGACAGGGCCTTGGAATGAGGCTACTCTCACCCGTACATGTAAGTAGCTACTGTGCTCAGACTTTTAATTAGCTTGAGAGTCCTGTTCAGGATATTCGATATTCATGAAACAATGAAGCTTTGTAGTGCCATCGCGATTTGCTGCAAGGCCACAACAATTGCATGCATTCCTACAATTTTAGTTATTAACCATGAGATACATTAGCACAGGATCCACCCCATACAGAAGAATATTTGGTCTGGATTGTTGCTGAGTGTTGGTGTATTGCTATGCATGTTCGAATTGTTCATCACCTTCTGATCACAACATTGTTCATTCAATCTTGTAGCAGGCACGACAACGACAAATTATTAATGACTCATTCTGGAATGAAATGATCTACTTTACCTTTTGTTGTAGCTACATTATGTTCGTGGTATGTTTAAACTATGCTGAGTGTAGCTACATGGTAAAAAGTAATCAGCTGCCCAACACTTTTGAAGTACTTATATTCACGGCTATTAGTGACCTAATCATCTGTATAAGGCTGAGTGTACTTGATAATCAGCCACCAAGCATGCAGTGAAGTCTAATGGATGCCAACGGATACTAGTATATAGCTAGGTATACATTAATACTTTATGAAAATGGGTGAGATTGCAGAAGCATGTACTAGTACTGACCCTACTTTGGCAGCATGCATATGCATCTTCTTATTCAGCATGATTGGCGAACTTCAGAAGCATTATATACATCGTATTACCTATAGCCTAGAGCATATACAAGATGAATGCACAACCACATTCAGCATATAGAATGGAGACAGTGAGAATTTGATTACACTTTTGAGCATGCATTCTCTGCTCCTGAAAGTCACACAATATGCCACCGATTTCCTACTGTCGGCTATAGATCATGCTCAAATTGCTTTTGAGATTCATTTCTCATGTATTGAAATTAGGTGTGGGGTGATATTAGGTGTGGAGTGATATGACTATGCTTCTGACCAATGAAATCATAGTCGATGGAATCAAGGATGAAAGAAGTACAACTGAACCCATGCGTGCAGACACTGGCTAAGAAAGACATTGCTTCTTGATCACCTAGCCTGTGAGCACATGCACCAAAACAAGACTGGACGGTGGTCTTATGATCATAGCTAACTCACCCCAGCCTGCAGCCTCACTCACGTCTAGTCAGCATTTTCAAGTATAGGTTTTGGCATCATAATAGCTAGCTAACTAAGTGTTAGCTAATTGGAACACACCGCAAACTGGCTGCCTATGAGCATTTCGACTGTGAGTTGGCAGCTGCAGTCACAGGTATCCGCAAGGTGAGAGTATGACATGGGGCATGATTCTGAAGGGTGAGCTTGTCTTATGGCCTGCGAGTTACACCGGCTACCAGTAGTGGGGTTTCTACATGTACCAGTGATTGTAACATGTTGCAACCTCTTCTATTATCTCTACTCAGCAATCTAAAGATACAACCTCATGCATCCAGATATTATAGTGTCGAAGTTCCAACCTCTGATGTATAGTCCGTGCCAACTTGTTATTGGTGGTACATGTACAGGAAATCAGTGTGTTGCACATGTAATTAAAAAACGTTTTCCAACTTGTATTGCATTCTTCACATAAAATTATATAAAACTTATATTCATATATGCACCAAGTGATGTTAGACACTTGTACATAACATACAACCCAAAAACACACCAAGGGATGAGTTCATATAATATCAGAGTCGAAACTCAGTGCAGACTGGGGTCTTGATTGTTGCTGAGTAATATGCAGGTCCTTTAGCTGCTTCACTAGTTCAGTTAGTTCATCGACACGTTGCCGCATGCCAGCAAACTCCTGGTACATTGAATCGGAATTCTTCAGAGCAAATATGCTCCCTGTTTTCTGTTCATCGTCATCGTCATCATAAAAGCTGTTATCTTTGAAGGACTTCCATATATATCGGAAAGGACTTTTGATCAAAGAAACTTGTTCGTTCGGGTATTTCTTGTAGAAGGGTATGTCGATTTTTTTAATGACTCTTTCCGGAATGCCATCATCTATTCTTGTGAAAAACAGCACTTCAAGTCGTCTTTTTTCAGCAATAGCGTTTCTTTTAATTGTCTCAATATCACCAACAGCTAAACCGATTAGCAAGTTTGCCAATACAATACTCATAAGGATAGCCAAGACAATCACAAACAAAAAGGTAAGGACACCATTTGGCAGATTTCCAGCTATATCTTCCGCTACGAAAAGATCATATTGTACTGCCCCCAACATGTACCCAAACATAGAGAAGAGAGAAAAGCCAAAGTTTGAGAATTCTGGAACTGTGTGAGCCAGAATGTAAAGAGAGAGAGCAAACCCCGTAAGAAACAGGATGCTAATGAGAAGAACATGACAAGCTGTGCGAGTGATTGTCAGAAACATCCTGACATAAATCCCAAAGATGTCGAAGAACTGCAACGAAAGGACTACACCAAACCATGTAAAGAAGGTTGCAAGAGCACCAGCTCCCCAAACAGGAGGAGATGGAATGAGAAAAATGAAGTTGAAAAGGGAGGTCAGGGTCATGATCAACACCGTGAAGCTAATTAAAGCAAATTGCTTGCGGCCAATAGCTACCGAGAATAGGTTAATGGTACCAATACAATTCAGAATGAGTGTGAGTATGCGGAGGGTATTGGCTGCTGCACCAAGACTTGCAGTACCGGAATCAGAATTGCTGGTGTTGAAAGCTGTGTGGTTTGCTAGCAGGTGTTCTGTGCTGTTGGGGGATGTTGATGGGGAGTCACGAGCAACAATGACGAAGGCAGCCAAGAAGATGGCATGAATGATGTTCAAGAGAAGAAGACCTAGGTGTATCCATCTGCCATAGCTCCTCCATTTGCACATGAGGTAGTTCTCCACAACAGGATGGATCAGCAGAGGAGTACGTTTGTACTTCACCATGTTGGTAAGGACCTCCATTCTGCCAATCTGCTTCTTGCCGTTGCTAGGAGAAATGGCAGGGCTTCGATGCACACTACCCTTGTATCTGACTATTGGAGATTGGATATCCATTGAACTATCATCCTCAAAATCTTCGTCCTCAATGCTTTCACTGGCATCTTCATCTAGGAGTCCGGAAAGCCCTGATTGCAGACGAAGGTATTTGAAGTTAAACCTCTCCCAGTAGTCCGGATGTGCCTTGTCAATAGAAGCTTTTGTGTGGCAACGGTTCAAAACAGCCCTAGCTACATCCGGCATTTGAGTCACCAGGCCGATCATGGGATGTGGGCAACAGGAAGAGCTAAGATCGAGACATTCCTGCCACCTGTCGTGGTTGACAACAACCATTGCACATTCTGTATCCACCCTCTCTATCAAGATATCGAAGAAACTCACACCAGCATAATTATGGGTGACTTGCACTCCGATATCAAGAACAGCATTTACGCATGCAGGATTTCCACTTAGAGCTGCCGCGTGCAGAGCTGTATTGCCTTGGTCGTTTTTCCAGTCTTTCTGGAATGGATGAGCATTATAGAGAGCTCTGGCACTCTCTTCGTGGCCTTTCCAGCAGGCAACCAGGAATGGTGTTCCACCAGCGTGGCACTTGTGCAGCATTGCTCCATGACTGAGCAAGATCTCAGTGCACTTGACACATCCAGACATAGCTGCGTAGTGAAGTGGTGTCATTCCGCAGTTGTTGGTCTCGTTCAGAAGGGTGAGGCAGCTTGGGATGTCCAGGAGCACTGACAGAGCTTTCCAATTCTTACTGTCTGCAGCAAGGTGGAGATAGTTGTTTCCGTTTGCGTCTCTGATATTTTGTAGCTGGGATCTGATGACAGATATCATGGGAGCAACTAGCTCACTGTGGCCTAACTTGAGGGCTAGATGAATTGGTGAATCACCATTGTGATCTACATCCATGACAAGCTGAGCGGCATATGGAAGTTCCATCAGATAGTTGAGGATTGCCTTTCGGTTTCGAATCACAGCGAAGTGTAGGGCATTGAATCCTTGTTGCTCTTTGATGAACGGATTTGCCTTATGGGAAAGCAGCTCCTTAACAGCCTCATGACTCCCTGATGCAATAGAAGAATGGAGAGGAGTTCTACCCAGTGAATCAACCGCATCAACCTCTGCTCCGCTCGCGAGGATGTACAGTATCATTCGTGCACTATTGATGGGGTGGGTACTGTAGTGAAGGGGGGTTCTCTTGTGCTGATCGGGATGGGTGAGTATTTGCTTGCCACAATGTTTGACCATTGACTGCACCATTCCAAGTTTTCCCTGGGAGCATGCAAGGTGCAGTGAGGGAGGTTGGTTCTCTTTGCTTGCTAGGGGACATGCCTGATGTTTCAGAAGCACCTCCACCACCTCAGCATGACCTGCATCTACTGCAGCATGTAATGGAGTGCTGTTTTCTTCATCCAGAAAGCCAAGAATAGTTTCTGTAGGATAACCAAATTCCTCAGCTTTGGATATCATGCTGTCGAGAACATTATACGAGTTGCACCGAGCTGCAAGGTGAACTGGAGTCAGTTCATCTACATCAGGAGCAGACAGACGGGCGCCATCCTTACTGTGGAAAGCTTCAAGGACATGTTTAGAATTCATGAAAACCCGGAAGCCTTCCTTGTTGTCACATTCAGCAAGGACATGGAATGGCTTACGTCTTCTATACCCTTCAACTGCAGGATCAACTGGATGCTCGAGAAATCCTGCAATGAGATCAGTGTTACTGCTGCGCATCACGATGTGGATAGGGGCATCTATGTTCTTGTTGAGGATTGTATCATCAGCCTCATATTTGAGAAGCAAGTGCATTGCCTCAATGTGGCTGTTTTGAACAGCCACGTGCAAGGCTGTGTTTCCATCAATGTCAACCGAATCCAAAGAGCCCCCACTTTCGATGAGGTACTCCATTACCTGCACCTGGTTGTCTGCAGTAGCATGGTGAAGGAGACTTGCCCCACTTTCATCAGTCTCCTTGAGTGTGAGACCAAAACTTTCAATGAAAGCTTTCAGATCATCCAATCTGCCTTTGGCTGCAAGCTCCTGGGGTGAATTTGACTCACGATTCTTGAAAATTTCAAGGCTGTTGCTCCGACGAAATGTTTTCTTTCTTCGGTACCTGGTGTCACGTTTGGGAGATTCGATTTCAATTGTGGTGTCAGTTGCTCTGAATGCCAATGATGCCATTGCGTGCTTGGAATCCATTTCTGGTAGGCAGCTTGAATACTGGGGTAATTAAGAACACATACTAGTCAGTCGGCTTCAGAAAAGTAGCTATTCTGGTAGCTATAAACGACACTGATTCGCATTCATAGGTATTGCTTATTTTCGCGCATTAGCCTGGACGAGGTCTTCGACGGTGCCTTTAGGTGTCATGTTCCGTCCCACATCGTTTATAGCAGCGGAACTAACGCAAGGAGACTGCTGGATGAACGTTTTACGGTTGTGATCTTCAAGTTCAAAGTTCACTAGTGTGCGTTTACCACGAAAGCGCAGTATATATATATATATATATAGCGACTGTACGCGAAATACTTGCAGTTCGCGACAATATTTCCAGACGAAAATCTGATGTTGAACATAATAGCAGAGCTGCACAGAACCGGTACATGCTAACCATGCAGTTTTCGCACAGCATATATATAGGTCCTAGAGCATGCCACATCGCGCATACACAGCGGTCGACATCGATGAGACCATGCACAAATAATATTAACTTACCGCAGCCTTCACTGTCCTGTCCGCTATATAGTCAGCAGGTATAGTTTGCATGCAGTTATAGTTTTTGACGTGATTTTTATAGGCGATGTGACGAGTCGCCCTGCATGAATTCGCGCATGTCATGTGCACCATATGTTGCGTAACGTGACATATATAACCACACAGTGCTGTGTCTTTAGTGGGCAGGCTTCTTCGGCTATTGGTGCATGGAAACGTGAAAATTCTAGGTAAGGCCTATTCTGCTGAGAGACAAATTTAGAATGCCAGTGAGTTGCCTGTAAGTCCTCTGCATCAGTGCATGCATTATGACAGATTGTTGTTTATCCGTTCTGCTCTTGCAACTGTCCGTGCAAAAGATGATTGGAACTATAGAATAATACAATTCATTGAAAAACAACAACCAGAGCCATCTGTTTTGCTGAATGTATACATGTACATGATAATGCTATAGCTATATATAATGAGTTACTCAACACTTTTATTCACACTTATAATGTGCACTAGAATAATACATTCATAGAAAGAAAATGACCTATCTGTTGTATTATTACGAAATGTGTCATCAACCACCCAGCAGTGCAAGGAGGCTGTAGCTAATTAATAGGCATTCATAGTTGCAACTAGCTATACAATACATTCTTTGTTGACACTATAACTACTTTTACAGCAGCTGCAGGCTGCATCTTCTTGTTGAAGCTCATTGGTGAACTTCTCAAAAAGGACTCCTGATAACATTGATTGAATGTGCTGTCGCCATACCATAGACCTTGTACATACAAGATGACTGAACAATCACATTCAGGGTATGCATTCTAGTTTTACGAAATAGGGGTAGGTAACTGCAGCGCTGTTTGTACGCTAGCCTACGTAGATAAGAGTTTAGAAATAAATGATTCATCATGTCAGTTACAAAATAATATTATATTATGGCAATGTTATAGCTACATTTGCTGTTAGCTACACGACAATTCACACAAACTGAAATTTGTCGCAGTGAGCCATTCTTCCTGTTCCCTTTCTGCAACTTCTCTTTGTCCTTTTTACCCTTCAGCATGAACATCCCTGATATTTCCTCCTCCACATAGGACAGGTATAATGGTATTCCTTTCTGGCATGCGCATATGGCCTCTAGCGTTTGCTGGCTAGACATGCAGGTTATTTGAAAGGAAATAAACAACACGTGACCAACCAGTCATCTGACTCATCTGGTGTGCATGCTAAACGCAATGATCCATGCACCTAACACTTTTTCATGGCTAAAATCTAGACTAGAATATTACATTCATTGAACAATCAAGTCCTAGTCAGAGCCATCTCTTTTGCTGAGTGTAAGGTAATGAGCCACCCAATACGGTTACAAAATACATCTATTCACAGCTGTAGTGTCAAGACAAATGGCTAGAATAGTACATTCATTGAAAGTCATGATCAGAACAGCCATGACATAATATCTGTGTTGCTGAGTGTATACATGATAAACATTATAATCAGCCACCCATGCGCAGAAGGTGCATGTGGAGTCTTCAAAAAGGAATTTTAGCTACATCATTATACATTATGATACAGTCACCATAGTGTAGACCATGATTGTACAAGCCTGATGACTGAACAGTCACATTCAGAATAGAGTCACTGAGAATTGGATGCTGAAGTCACACACATTTTCTTAATAATTATATACATCTGATTATGCTGAAACTACCTTTGGACTTCATTTCCAAGGTCAAAACAGAATTATACCTTAAGAGAAATGTAGTCTGCATGCTTTCCTGCAGTATTCGTTCTGAGGGATGGCTATATATAGTACTACTACAAACAAGGTATTGCATGGGTCACTGTTCTTGAGCTATTCTATCTGTTCTCTTCATGCTTCCCATCGTCCTTCTTTGGTGAGTTATGATGTGGTGTGTGGTGCTCACAAGTGAGCAAGAACCATGAGTACATTGTCTGGTTCAGCTGTGGCTTCTTTACTTTTCATTCTCGATATCGATGTCATCAACGGAGACATCAGAGGCACCATACTGCATCACTCGCCACCCTTAAACAACCTTTCGATTAGCAGTCAAATGCTTTAGTTAAGGTCAAAACAAAATCCATTCAGAATTAGCTATACCTTAAAGAGAAGTGCATAGTCTGCATTCTTTCCTGCAGTACTCTATTCTTTGGTTCTGAGGGATGGCTATATATAGTACGTACTACCACAAACAAGGTATTGGGTCACTGTTCTTGAGCTATTCTATCTGTTCTCTTCATGCTTCCCATCGTCCTTCTTCAATGGGAACATTTCCTCTTCCACATATAGGACAAGGAATCTCATCTTATAGCACCTGGCCTTATGTGTTTGCTGGCTGGCTTGTTCATTGAAAAACTGTGACCTAATCAGAGTCGTCCGGTATGCTGAGTGTAGCTACATGATAAAAAGTAATCAGCCACCAACACTTTTGAAACACTTTTATTCACAGCTGTAATATTAATGTCAAGATAGTTAGCTAGAATAGTATATTCATTGAAAGAAAATAAGCAACTGCGACATACTCAAACGTAATGCTGAGTGTACATGACAAACGTGATCAACCACCCAGCAGCAGTTGAGCCTAATAGGCAATTGGTAGCTACAGCTACCTTCTTGGTAGTGAGGCTGGAACTGATCAGATGTACTGTGCTTAGCACAGTTGTGCATGCGCATGGTGGGTATATTCATAGAGCATCAAAGCCCATTATCACTTCAGTAGAGCCATCTCAATTAGTTGTATTCGTAACCATTCTCTGGAATGCGCATGATGCCATGATCTCTGTAGCTACATTGTATAAAAACCTGCACTTCCAAGCTGTCTTTTTTCAGCAATTGCATTCCTCTTAAACTGCATGGTGGCACTAATTTGTCGCTATATAATCAACCCTAGTAGCTATAGATCAGGGTTTATGTCTACAATGTTACATTTGCTGTTACTGTGTTACAGCACTTTTAGTGACAATCTAGGAGCCCATAAGGGAACGGTTAGGTTGCTGCTGTTTGACAGAACATGTTCTGTTGCTATAATGCTAAGTTGGACGCTCCTTCTTGTTATGGGCTCCTGATGAGTGCAAATCTCACATAGCTACATACGAAGATAATGTACAACAGGTGCCACAATTAATCGTATTGTAAACTGCACTGTCAGTTTTTTTAAACATGTTTAGTGGTTTGTAATGTACAGTCATACATTGAAACTCGGTGGGAAATTCATAGCTCATGAACTGTAATTATAGTTAAGGTCAAGGTGGTTGTATTCAGAGTGAGTCCCATGCATTCAGAACAGAAAAGCTGTATTATAATTGTCTGAGACAAACAGGTCCTGAAGAGTCGGATGGGTGGCTACCCCAAGCTTGGGGTAGCCGATCTAGGTATTGGGCCACTGCATGGGGGTTGAGTGATTCCTTCTCTTCCCTTCCTGCTTCTCTTTGTCCTTCCGTCTGAACGTCTCAGACATGTCCTCCTCCATGTAGGACAGAGATTCCTTATCTTTCGAGACGTCAGGGGACCTAGCGTTTTGTTTGCTGGTGTCCTTGCTCATCTACGTGGGAAGGTAATGAGCAATGCATAACTGCTCTAGATTGCTTAGATTCATTCCAGGTTCTCTGCTGCAGAAGGAGGTGACTGCACCCACACCTACCTCTGCTGCCATTGTTCCTTGTTTCCATGCATTCTGGAAGGCTGAAGCAAGGATGGACGGGGTTGACCGGTTTTTCCTCATCGATCCAGTCTGAGGTTCTTGCAGGAGCGGTCCGGAGATAGAATGACCACCACTAGTCCCCACTCTCAATGTCTCGGGTGCTGCAAATGGACAGAAGAAATACAATAGCATATACCGGTAGCTAAGCTCATGTTGTGTTGTACCTACGTATGCAGCTAGCACCACATGCACATAGCTAATGTCATTGCTAAAAAGCAAACACAATTGCAGTGAAAGCCGCAGTGAATGCATTATGCCTTTGTGTACCAACAGCTTATGGTATACTATTTTATATTTTGCTGGTAGCTACAATGTGGTCTTAACAGTGTTCACACTTCCAGATAATGCATGCATCTGACTAGAGTTGGTTTGGTTATTACCACGTGGAATTAGCTACATTCGCTGCAGCTGCATGCTACTCTGAACACAATTGTTAAGACACTGACGTAGGATTCAAAGCTAGAGTGAATAGCTTATCACTAAACTAAATTCCTGCCTTAATATGTAATGTCGTACCAACCCAGGCCATGTGCAGTGCTACTTGCGTACGAACAGTGAAACGTCATGGTGCTATCTGAAGAAAGGAGTTGTAGCTACTTGCCTACACACCCTCTTTTCAGCATAAGTATCGAGCGTGTTTCTGCACATCACGTCACATGCAGCATAAGGATGCTCGGGAGCTACTCTCTTGCACATGTTAGTTGATCTCTCACAGTAAGTCTATTATATTGAAGCACAATGGCCTTAAACATAGCTCTCCACCTCAAGTGTTCCCACCCTGATTCACACAAATACAGCTATAGCTACTATGTTTTTGCATGCGATTTGTTAGCTACAAGTGCTCTGGCATCTTGGTAGCTATACGTATGTACATACCTGGTCTAGTAATCCATGGCAACAGTAACATACTGCTCACCCGATTGGAACGTCCAGACATCGCCGACTACAGCTGCAGAGTCACTGTACTTCAACAGTAATACACTTCAAATTCTGCTGCTTTTTATTCACAACTAAACTATGGAATTTTTGTACTCCAACAGAAGGTGGGTATGTCAGGAAGTAGTAACACACACCACCATCAGCTGTAGGCCCACATGCAGCACAGGAGTGGCTTCATTGGCTGAAAACACTTCGAAAGTAGCAACACACAGCACCATAGATGTAGACCAACATACAGCACAAGGGTGGCTTCATTGGCTGAAACATTTTCCAAATTTGTTTTAGCCACACTTGGCTGCAAAGGGATGGGCAAAGTGATTGCATTGAGTTGGCACTGAGTTGCATGGTACAGAATGACCACCATATTTGGACACATTAAACTTCTGCAATTGTGTGAAGGCCGCATGATATGTTAAGGCAGGAAATGCCGGTTTTCAGGATGCCAGAGTGCTGAACAAAGGTTTCTTGATCTGGTTGTCACGTGATGTAAGGAGGAAGGAAGGAGGGCGGGAGAGGGAGGAAGAAAAGGAGGGAGTGAATGGTGAAGAGCGGTTTGTTGTTGAAGTCCAAGCTACGGTCAGACTTCTGGATGGTCACGCTATCGTGTCTCAGACTAAACAGACTGTTTATCTCACATGAATGGTGGATGATGGCTATTCATAGGCTCTATACAAGACTGAAGGACCAGATCACGGCTCTCAATGCCATCAATCACTGCACGCATTGTGAGCAAAGCTGATCTGTATGAACATTACGTATCTGTCTTGATGCTTGACATAGCACACTGTTCAGAAATGTATTCCAGGTAACTCAACCATTTCACACACAACACCCCCCGCCACACACACACGCACATACGCATACGCATACTCATAAACACACCTTTGCATGTCTAATGTCAGCTATCCAGCGGATGTATCTTCACGGCATGGTCAGTCCGCTTCTCCACCTCCTCCATATTAAGCTGTGCCCTTTGCTTTCTTGCAGCATGTAAAACAGGGGAAGGCCTGGTAGCTACATTAAATCATAGTGTGACATATGCATAGAAATGCTGGTAGCAGAGGTTGTATGTGGGTCTTTCCGGAGGTTCAAAACGTTAAGGTTTCTCACTGCATATCCAGATACTGAAATGAAACCATTTGAAAGGACATGCACATACATCTGGCATAATTCTGTGCTCTAGAAGGTTGAAAGGTGAGAGTGAAGGATAACCCTCCTCTGAGCCGTGGTCACCCTATACCTCCACTATACCACACAACCTCCTCTGTGCCGTGGTCACCCTATACCTCCACTACCACACAACCTCCTCTGTGCCATGGTCCATCCTATACCTCCACTACAATGCAACCTCCTCTGTGCAATGGTCCATCCTATACCTCCACTACCACACAACCTCCTCTGTGCCATGGTTCATCCTATACCTCCACTACCACACAACCTCCTCTGTGCCATGGTTCATCCTATACCTCCACTACCACACAACCTCCTCTGTGCCGTGGGCACCCTATACCTCCACTGGTCCATCCTATACCTCCACTACTATGCAACCACCTCGATCTGTGCCATGGTCTAAATGCATCCTGCAGCTCCCCTACAACACCATCCCCCCTACCCCCACCAATCCTTCAGCTGTGATGGATATCTTCAACATAGTACACTGAGTTTCTTCACCAGTCATTGAGCAGGCATAGCCTCATTCCCAAGCCACGTCCTGGAAATGAGGCTAGAGCAGGCATTACTGAAACAATGAAACATACCAGGCAGGACAAAGATACTAGCTAATCAACCATGACCCAATGTATAATTATATTGTTATGATGTACAACCCAACAGGAGTGGCGTCAAATAGGAAATCAATCGATAGGCGGAAAAAGGTGGAACAAAATAACTGTGACAGAAGTGTGAAAAGTATATCATTAATTGTTATGACCAAAGAACTAAACACTGTAATAATATATAATTGCATGTAGCGGGGAGAACCCAACCAAAATATGGCTAGGTTTTCGTATAAGGATTAATCTGAGTCAAAACTCAGTGCAGACTTGGGTCGCTGAGTAGTATGTAGGTCCTTTAGCTGCTTCACTAGTTCAGTTAGTTCGTCGATACGTTGTCGCATTCCAGAAAACTCATGGTACGTGCAATCGGAATTTTTCAGAGCAAATATGCTCCCTGTGTTCTGTTCATCGTCATCGTCATCATATAAGCTGTTAGCTTTGAAACACTTCCATATATATCGGAATGGACTTTTGATCAAAGAGACTCGTTCATTTGGGTATTTCTTGTTGAAGGGAACATCAAATTGTTTGATGAGTCTTTCTGGAATGCCACTGTCTATATTGGTGAAAAACCTCACTTCAAGTTGTCTTTTTTCAGCAATTGCATTTCTTTTAATCTTCTCAATGTCACCAACAGCTAAACCAATTAACAAGTTTGCCAATACAATACTCATAAGGATAGCCAAGGCAATCACAAACAAAAAAGTCAGAACACCATGCGGCAGAACTCCAGCTTTATCTTCTGCTATGAAAAGCTCGTATTGTACTTCTCCCATCATGTACCCAAACATAGAGAAGAGGGAATAGCCAAAGCTTGAGAATTCTGGGACAGTTTGAGCCAGACTATGAAGAGAGAGGGCAAACCCTGTAAGAAACAGGATGCTGATGAGAAGAACCTGACAAGCTGTGCGAGTGATTGTCAGAAACATCCGGACATATATCCCAAAGATGTCGAAGAACTGCAATGAAAGGATTACTCCAAACCATGTAAAGAAGGATGCAAGGGCACCAGCCTCCCAAATAGGAGTAGATGGAATGAGAAATATGAAATTGAGAAGGGAGGTCAGGGTCATGATCAGCACTGTGAAGCTAGTGAAAGCATGGTGCCTATGGCCTACAACTACCATGATTAAGTAAATGGTACCAATAGTGTTGAGGATGAGGGTGAGTATACGGAGGGCATTTGCTGCTGCACCAAGACTTGCAGTACCAGTATCGGAAATGCTGGTGTTCAGAGCTGTGTGGTTTGGTAGCAGGTGTTCTGTGCTGTTAGGAGATATTGACGCAGAGTCTCGAGCAACAATGACAAAGGCAGCCAAGAAGATGGCATGAATGATATTCAAGAGAAAAAGACTTAAGTGTATCCATCTGCCATAGCTCCTCCATTTGCACTTGAGGTAGTTCTCCACAACGGGATGGGTCAGCAGAGGAGTGCGTTTGTACTTCACCATGTTGGTAAGGACCTCCATTCTACCTACCTGCTTTTTGCCGTTGCTAGGAGAAAGGGCTGGGTTTCGATGCACACTACCCTTGTATCTGATTGTTGGAGATTGGATATCCATCGGACTATTATCCACAAACGTTGTGTCCTCATTCTCACTGGCATCATCTTCCTCTATGAACTCAGGAGGCCCTGACTGCAGACGAAGGTATTTGAAGTTAAAACTCTCCCAGTAGTCCGGATGTGCCTTGTCGATAGAAGCTTTTGTGTGGCAACGGTTCAAAACAGCCCTAGCTACTCCTGGCATGTGAGTCACCAGCCCGATCATGGGATGTGGGTAACAGGAAGAGCTAAGATCGAGACATTCCTGCCACCTGTCGTGGTTGACAACGACCATTGCACATTCTGTATCCACCCTCTCTATCAAGATATCGAAGAAACTCTCACCAGCATAATTATGGGTGACCTGCACTCCGATATCAAGAACAGCATTTACACATGCAGGATTTCCACTCAGAGCTGCCGCGTGCAGAGCTGTATCGCCTTGGTCATTTGTCCAGTCTTTCTGGAACGGATGGGCATTGTAGAGGGCTCTCACACTCACTTCATGGCCTTTCCAGCAGGCAACCATAAATGGTGTTCCACCAACATGGCACTTGTGCACCATTGCTCCATGACTGAGCAAGGTTTCAATGCACTTTACACTTCCTGAACGAGCTGCAGAGTGAAGTGGTGTTTCTCCTTTCTTGTTTATCTCATTTAGAAGAGTGTGGCAGCTTGGGATGTCGAGGAGCACTGACAGAGCTTTCCAATTCTTACTGTCTGCAGCAAGGTGGAGATAGTTGTTTCCCTTTGCGTCTCTGATATTTTGCAGCTGGGATCTGATGACGGATATCATGGGAGCAACTAGCTCACTGTGGCCTAGCTTGAGAGCTAGATGAATTGGTGAATCACCATTGTGATCAACATCAATCACAAGCTGAGATGCACATGGAAGCTCCAGGAGGTAGTTGAGAATTGCCTTTCGGTTTCGAAGGACAGCAAAGTGCAGGGCATTGAATCCTTGTTGCTCTTTGATGAACGGATTTGCCTTATGGGAAAGCAGCTCCTTAACAGCCTCATGACTCCCTGATGCAATAGATGAATGGAGGGGAGTTCTACCCAATGAATCAACAGCATCAACGTCTGCTCCATTGTCAATGATGTACAGGATCATCCGTGCACTATTGATGGGGTGGGTACTGTAGTGAAGGGGGGTTCTCTTGTGCTGATCGGGATGGGTGAGTATTTGCTTGCCACAATGCTTGACCATTGACTGCACCATTCCAAGTTTTCCCTGGGAGCAAGCAAGGTGCAGTGAGGGAGGCTGGTTCTCCTTGTTTACTAGGGGACACGCCTGATGCTGCAGAAGCACCTCCACCACCTCAGCATGACCTGCATCTACTGCAGCATGTAAGGGAGTGCTGTTTTCTTCGTCCAGAAATCCAAGAACCGTTTCTGAAGGATATCCAAACTCCTCGGCTTTGGATATCATGCTGTCGAGAATGTGATAGGAGTTACATCGAGCTGCAAGGTGGATTGCAGTCAGGTCATCTGCATCAGCAGCACAAAGACGGACGTCTTTCTTTTTGCAAGCTTCAGCAAAATGCAGAGAATTGTGGAAAACATCGAAGCCTTCCTTGTTGTCGCATTCTGCAAGGACATGGAGTGGTGTACGTTTTCTATACCCTTGAACTGTAAAATCAACTGGATGCTCGAGAAATCCTGCAATGAGATCAGTGTTACTGCTGCGCATCACGATGTGGATAGGGGCATCTATGTTCTTGTTGAGGATTGTATCGTGAGCCTCATATTTGAGAAGCAAGTGTATTGCCTCAATGTGGCTGTTTTGAACAGCCACGTGCAAGGCTGTGTTTCCATCGATGTCAACCAAATTCAAGCCGACCCCACTTTCGATGAGGTACTCCATTACCTGCACCTGGTTGTTCTCAGTAGCATGGTGAAGGAGACTTGCTCCATTTTCATCGGTCTCCTTGAGCGTGAGACCAAAAGTCTCAATGAAAGCTTTCAGATCATTCAACTTGCCTTCGGTTGCAAGTTCCTGGGGTGATTTTGTTTCGAGATTCTTGTAAATTTCGAGGCTTGCATTACAACCGATTGGTTTCTTTCTTCGGTACCTGGCCTCATGCTTTCGAGGTTCGAATGCTGTGGTGGCTATGGCAGTTGTTCTGAATGACAATAGTGGTGCTGCATACCTGGAATCCATTGCTGGTACACATGTAGGTTGCCACAGTTCAAACGCTGGGTAATTAAGAAGACATGTTACTAGTCAATATAATAGTGGCCTCACATAGCTGTTTCCTTCCTACTCTTCCTTTACTATTATTCTCAATGTAGAATCATATTTCAGCATCATATCTTACCGAACCATTGTGCCATAAAGACAACAAATGTTGCAAGCTCAAGCCAGCTAAGTTAGACATGCATGCGTGTATAATTGTTAGTGCTTAGATGAAGTTCATTGATTGGCATGGTATACATTCCGCCTGCATTCCAACATGCGCGCATTCATGCACTGGCCATGCAATAGCCAGCTATTTTGATACTGAGGTAAACCATAGCTAACATGCCGAAAACCCAATGGCTTTATCCCCTAGCTACCGTTGCCCTGCATGCAGCCTGCCTGACCACTTACACTTCGCTTCTTTTACTGGCAGCACTCGCTGTCCTAGCTCTGAGTGTAGTATTACTACTAGTGCTTTGCACTTTCCTCGAGTTGGATGCAGCCGAAGGTGCAAGTAGCTAATTGTGTGTCACTATTCAAACATGATCTATCTAGGGACCTCTAGTACATTTTAGGCCGCATGCAGTTCGGATGCTCATGTCTGAGTGTTAGTAATGTCAGCGTTGTTGTTTCAAAGTAGGAAAGTTCAGTCAGCTCTGCCAACCTGTAATCCATGCACTTCCCGCACAGTGCCTAGCTAACAGTGTTACTAATGAAGAACATACATTTTGTGTACTTGTGCACACGGACAAAGGCGTACCCCCGCAGTCCAACATTTCTTCTCGAAATCTGATTGCGCCGGGCGAGCTTTCAGTAACTGCGGATTCTCCGAACGCAGCTACGCGCATGAGCTTAGCGGGCTCATATAGTCACGTGTGTCAAACAAATCTTACACTGTGCATGCAGCCGCGATCCAAAGGTTGAACATCTGGCTAGGTACACACAAATTAGCTACTAGTTTATGCTAGCTAGCTACCCACGCATGGAGCATGCACAAATATAAACTTACACGTCACGGTTGTTTTCTGCAGTCCTTGGCCACTGCTATGGTCGGCACGTTAAAACTGTAGTTGCACTTTTGACGTGACTTTTATATACGGCGTCGAAGGCCTGCCAGGCGGTAGGCTAGGTATGCATACAGGCATGCATATTGGCCTAGCGCTCATGGTGCACGTGACGCACGGAGCCATGCAATTGCGCAACATCATATAGCTGAGGTCACGCTCGCCCCAATTAAATTATCTGGCACAAAGCAGCAAATCTAGCTTTCTAGCTGGCTACATGACCCTTGTTTCCAGCCCATCACCATCTCCAAAGCTTACCTCATGCACTGAGTCTTCAGTCATATTTGATCGCTTGCAGATTGGAAGGCCTGCTGGGGAGCATGGCTAGCTAGCTGACCTGATTGGTTATAAGCTCATATGCATGCTCTTGAGATATATAGCTATATAATAGCAGCTATGTTATAGCATCATCCCCCAAACCTACTTATCATGCTGACCATTGAAAAGTGGACTAGGCACATTGAAAAAACTGAGTTGACCATGGTCAGACACAGCCTAGCAACGATGACCTAGCTAATTATAATAGCTGTTACACGATAGCTAGAACATTATGAAAATTAATGTGCCACCCAGCAGGAATGGCCGGCCCCACACCCAAATGGGCATTGATATCTAAGGTATACATTCATGCGCCCAATTGGGAATTGGTATTTAATTGATATAGCTACAGCTGTATAAACCTGATGACAGAATTGATTGACACACCTGGCAACTGCTTAATTTTTTAGAATGCCTCTCATGCTCATGCTTTACAAACATGTCATCAAAGGTATCCATTGGAAACAGCTACATGTAGCTACAATTAATGAAGCAGACGTACTAGCAGGTGGTTAGCTAACTAGCTATCTGGATATGATTGTTACAGCTAGCTATCCAGACTGCATGGTACACAGTTGTGCATGTTCCTGCATGATACTTCATGTGTGTGTGTGTGTGTATGCGATCATACGTGTGCATATATGTGTGTCTGTGTGTGTACATAGCTACGTGTGCATATATGTGTGTGCATGCATGTGTGTGGCCTTGTATATACATGCACCAACTTGCTACGTATCAGCTTGCTCACAGTCAGTAGCTATATAAGACTGAGGACATTGAGAGCCATGAAATGCAATCTTGGGACGTGACCTGGGTTCAATAATCCAATACCGACTTGTGTGGAGCCTAGCTAACAGTAGCCATCATCCAATGACCATGTGTGATACATATCGTGTATGGCGTGAGAAAGTAGAATCTGATATGAGTCATACCAAGGGCGTATCGAGCCACCGAAGGTGGCGAGAGGGCATGTAACTAGTGTAAACGGCAAAATTCAAAGTAGCGTTATTTATAGAACGTCGCTACTATTATTAGCAACACCGGATGTTCGCGAGATACGCGGCGCTACTACCAGTGTGGACAACTCAGCCTTCCACTGTCGTCTTCTAGCCTTCCAAGTTTCGCCAGTAAACTCTGACGAACCGGGCCGCATCATTCAGTGGTGATGGTCGTGTGCGAAGCCTACGTCACCGGCTACGGTACCTGCGAGCTATACCCGCGGCTCGCAAGACAGATGGCGACGTCGCTACCAGCCGGGGACCCTTGGATGGCGTATTATACTCACTCAGTGACAGTCCTTCGCGCTTCCTCTCATGTCTCTCCCGAGTCTCCATCGATCTATATAGCTAGCTAGCTGGCCGGCCGGCTTTAGACAATAATTTCGCAAAATTCGCATAATTGCATCCTTTTTCAGTATACGGTTGTACTAACAATAGTAGCGTCGATCTAATAATAGTATATCCGGTCTGCGGTTTTGAATTTTGCCGTTTACATTGTGAGTACGAGAGTTACATGCCCTCTTCCCTTTAGGGTTTATGCGCCCTTGGTCATACGAGATGAACAGTCTGTAGCTATAGTCTGAAACGTTACAGGTGCCACGGAGAAAGCTGACTAACATTGTGCTCTTCGTCATTCAACCCCCTCTCTCCTGTTCATGGTGAGAGCTGTACTGCCAAAGACAGTATAGCGCTTGAGTAAAGGTGGCCAATGGGAAGACAAAAGCGCTCATAGCTCCACCACTAGTCCTGTTAAGATCACATTACATGTAGCTAGCTAGCTACCATCATAATTTATGCTCATGCAGGCCAGTGGTAGGGGAAAAATTGTGCCTCATCGGATAGCTACAGCCATCGGGAATGGCCTGCAAAGATTCTGACTATAGCACGTGGACTATAGCTACCATTACGGTCATTGACCAAACATACGATAAAACTTCCCTCATGACTATGGTCAAAGAGGACAATCTTTATAAGGATTCTGTATAATACTTGGTCCGGCAGGAAGTACATACTTTAGGTATAGGTACCGGAAACGCGCGCGCATCTACCTGGCCCTAATATACCCTAACCCATTGCCCTACTTCCTGCCGGACCAATATCCACTTCGTAAGGTATAACATTATATTAGCTACATGCAACCATTCAGTAACACATAATCTGTTGATAGTACACACATTTCTTGAGAGTGAACTGCTGCCTGCTCACTGCAACTGGACTACACCAAAATCGCAATTTCAAACAACAGCAATAATTGGGGCGAGCCTGAGCGAGCCCCACACTAGCGTGACTTCATTGCGCTGTGTGTATACGTATGTGTCTTGTGTGGATCTTGCAGTTACCGTAAATTTTAAATCAGCGAATTTCACTTGCAGGTGCACAATAATATTCAAATTCAACGAACTCGACGAATACCTATTCGACGAACGATGGCGACAACAAAGATTTTCTTGACTACCCTTGAGGGGTTTACCACGATGGTGGCTAACGAGGGCCTGGAGAAGGCAGAGCCTATGAACCCAGGTCCCCCGGGACCGACGGCTTTACATCCCCTCCGAAGGATGCGGTGTGAACTGTTTCAGGTGAAACGCCTTCAAGAACACACCTACTCATTTTTGTCTCGGCACCGAAGTGCCGAGACACAGTGCTGGATGCGTAGGTACGTGGTACGTGGTACGTGGTACGTACGTCGCTTTTCGCAATGCGCCCGCGCAAGTGCTGCATGCATGCTCTACACCCTTAATAGGGTGTCAAACGTATTTATAACGTGCAAGTAGATCTTCAAATATGATTATGGGTTTGCATGGCTGCTCATGAATCCTCTTACCAAGACTGCTGCTACGTAGCTCTAATACTTAATTCAGGACAATGAATACTCACCCATCCAGTGTGCTGCACTCAGCCATCCCAAGTGCATACTAAAGCTCACTCAGCTCTAGCTAGCTAGCTATATGCCTATAGATAAGTGCTGAAAGAATTGGCCAAGGTGTTGACTAAACATCAAGCCCAGACACGACCATACTGCTTTCACCCTTTGTCCTGACCCACCCCTTGCTCACACAGAACCTCCAAGGATATTGACGCTCACTTAAGCTGAAAGTCTCATAGCTAACAGATTTTGCAGTCATAATAAAGGGTTAAGCAGCTGCCATGTCCTCTGCATGATTCTAGCTGATACCAAGTCGTGCCGAGACACATCAAGTCTTTTAAAGACTCACTTGTTAGGGTAGAGCTGAGTCAACTCCTAGGCAGGGGCGGAGATATAGGGGGGGCCTGAGCCCCCCCACTTTCAAAAGCAGGGGGGCTGACCCCCCCAAAACAACAGACTGGACGGTACTATCCCACGAAATCTAGCACTAACTTATAGCTATGTCACCTCGTTTCTTGGGGGCTGGCGTCTCTAACTTGCAGTACAAAGCACGAAGGTGCCACGAGAGCCCATCCTGATAACTGAAAAATGAAGGCGAAAAAAATTTCCGCGCTTCGCACGGACTGATCGGCGCTACGCGCCTCTATGAAATTCGTGTTATAAACACAAGGCAACATGAGTAGCAGTAATGCTAATGTGATACATGAGCCTTAAGGTGAAAACAAACATTATATACCTACCTACATAGAATGTAACAATCTTTTAAACACAGAGATAGATGATGCGTGCTTAACAGAATTAGGTAAAGCATTCCACAGAGTAATGACACTAGGTACAAATGATGAAAGTCATGTACTGTGTGCGAGCAAATGGCCTACTAAAGTTAGTGTGTTGGTTGGTGCTATAATGTTGTACAAATACTCCTGGAGGAAAGTAGGAGAAGTTGCCGATACTTTTGTACATAGTGGTAAGTTTCAGAAAGTTGCGGCGAGTGGAAAGTGGTGGAAAGTTCAAAAGTTGTAGCATACTGTCATAGTCAAGGTTCCATTGTTGCAGACAGACCTTACATGCAAATTTTTGCACTGATTCCAGAGACTGGATGCCTTTGTTTGTGTATGGGTCCCATAGTTGAGATGCATATTCTAAATGAGGCCTTATGCAGGTCAGATAGAGACATCTCAAAGTATTAGTGTCAGCCCAGCTGGAAAACCGTCTATGTAACATACCAATGAGTTTCCTGGCTTTACTACAGATATGTTGAATGTGGTCGTTCCAGTTGAGTGTAGAAGTCACTGTAACTCCTAAGTATCGATACCTGTCCACCTGCTCCATGATACAGCTACCCAGGAACAATCCACTAGATGGATAAAGGGGGTGTCTCTTCTTTGAAGCAATAATGTATTTGCATTTGGATGGATTCAGTTTGAGATGACAAGCTCGTGTACATCCATTGATGGCATCAATGTCTTGTTGTAGGTATCGATAGTCTTCGGGACAGTAGATGGGCTTGAAAAGCAGGATGTCATCCGCATACATTGTTAGTTTAGATCCACTAGTAAGTGGCAGAGAGCACGCACAATTTATACACACTAGGAATAATAGTGGACCTATAACCGAGCCCTGGGGTACACCAGATGTTACAGGAGTAGTATCAGAGGATGCACCGTCGACAACAACAAATTGTTTCCTGTCACAGAGGTAACTTGTGATCCATTGAAGAATGTGCGGATTCAAACCGTGATCCCTTAGCTTTTGTAGAAGAGGTAGATGTGGTACTGTATCAAAAGCTTTTTGTAAGTCGAAAAAGACAAGGGCGATGTCGGCACCAGATTCCAGCATCTGGAGAATTTCATTAAAAGTGGATATAAGAGCAGTCACAGTAGATTTTCCGGCAGTAAATCCCCATTGATCTTTAGCCAGCAAGTTATTTTCTGTCAGATGATTGTACACCACACTGTGGATATGCCGTTCCAATAGCTTGCTGATGACTGGGAGAAGTGAAATAGGTCTATAGTTACGAGGATTATCTGTGTTTGGTGAAGCCTTAGGAATTGGTACAACAGAAGAAATCTTCCACTGATGAGGTACTTTTCCCGTTTTGATGGATAAATTGAACAGTCTTGTTACAAGGGGAGAAATTGTGTGGGCTGTGTTCTTCAGCATTGTTCCGGATATTCCATCCGGTCCTGATGCCTTGCTGGTATCAATTGCAAGAAGTAGGCCAAGGACCTCATCCTCTGAGCAAAAAATATTTTCAGGCAGTTCTGCTGAGGAGTTTACGGAAAAAGTCTGGGAGTCAGCTTCAGTTAGAGGAGGAACATTTGAATTGAAATTTTGGGAGAGAACCTCATTTAGCACTGAGGCCTTGTCAACATTTGTGGAAGCAATAATTGAACCATTGTTCAGTCTACGCACTGCCTTCGGCAGCGTGCAATTGTGCTATTAGCCCCCCCACTTTTCGGTAGCTGTCTCCGCCCCTGCTAGGTGAAAGAAAATCTCCTATGGCAATGGTGGGATTCGAACCTGCAACCTTTCGATTAGCAGTCGAATGCTTTAACCACTCGGCCACCAGCCACCCCCACTTACAGGATATCCACTACTCATTGGCGTACAGTCAACAGAACCACTTATCAGGCAGCGCAGTTGTACAGATACTGACAGCCCATACCATGCACACCAGATAGGCCTGAATATTGGTAGTGGTATGGATGGACTCATACAACCCAGTGTACAAATGTACAATCATTGAAGTTATGGCAGACTGGCTTCCAAATGATCATGACCAGTAAAAGTGTAAGTGGGTAATTTAAGGTCAAAGGTGGATGTCAGGCGGATTTTCGCCCAGCATTTCCCTAAACTTGGGCCAGATCTGACTGATGGCACACCTTACACCACCAATTTGCATGTTTTCTAGGGGCCCTGGGTGGGGTCTATGAATATCATTAAAATCAAAAATCCTCGGGTCGATGAATCTCATTAAATTTAAAAAAACGCCCACGACATGCGAAGCGGGGTTACCGCCCCCCCTTTCGATACCCCCCCCCCCCCCCCCCCCCCCCCCCCCCCCGCTTCTACATTTAGTGGGGGGTGTGTGCCGAAATCTGACCAAATTTTTGGGTTCGTCCCTCAAAGTTGTCCCTAGGCCCTCTGAAGCCTTTTTGATCTCTTTTTGGACTGACGAGAAGCCCTACAGGTGCATAGGGTCTAAATGACGTCTATAGACGTCAATGGGGCTTAAAGGGTTAACTTAAAGGAGGGACTGCCCTCTATGACTTCCACATATCCCATGTTGTGCGCATGATACCATTCGCTGCCTAGTGCAGTATGATGATATGAGCATCAACTCTCCACCCTTCATACCAGGAAGTATATACACCTAGCCTGTCACTTTGAATCGCTCACATGCTTCATGTAGCTACATCACATTTATCCTTAGTAAACTGACCACTCCAGGAAGGATAATGCTCAAGCTACACCTGACATTGAAACCGGGGAAATCTAATCATCTGATATGCTGAGTGTACATGAATGTGCAGCTGCTGCCCAGTATAGGAAGGGAGTCAAATGGGCAATTAATACATTCTTTGTGGAACAAATCGATACATTCTTTGTGGAAAAGGATGGAACAAATCAATACATTCTTTGTGGAAGAAGGTGGAACAAATCGATAGCTACATTCTTTGTGGAAAATGGTGGAACAAATCTTTGTGGAAGAGGGTGGAACAAATCTTTGTGGAAGAGGGTGGAACAAATCCATACATTCTTTGTGGAAAAGGTGGAACAAATCCATACATTCTTTGTGGAAAATGGTGGAACATTGCAAATCTTTGTGGAAAAGGGTGGAACAAATTGATACATTCTTTGTGGAACAGGGTGGAACAAATCGATACATTCTTTGTGGAAAGCACTGTACATGTAACTGACAATCAATCCAAAACACACCAAAAGAAGGGTTCACATAGGTATAAGATTACTCAGAGTCAATACTCAGTATGGTCTTGATTGTTGCTGAGTAGTATGTAAGTCTCTTAGCTGCTTTACCAGTTCCGTAAGCTCATCAACACGTTGCCGCATGCCAGCAAGCTCTTTGTACATGTGATCGCAATTTTTCTGAGCCAATATAGTCCCTGTGTTCTGTTCATCATCATCATAATCATCTAAGCTGTTAGCTTTGAAGGACTTCCACAAGTATCGGAATGGACTTTTGATCAAAGAGATCCGCTCATTCGGATTCAAATTGTTTGATGAATCTTTCTGGAATACAACAGTCTATATTGGTGAAAAACTTCACTTCAAGACGTCTATTTTCAGCAATTGCGTTTCTTTTAATCTTCTCAATGTCACCAACAGCTAAACCAATTAGCAAGTTTGCCAATACAATACTCATAAGGATAGCCAAGGCAATCACAAATAGGAAAGTCAGGACACCATGCGGCAGAACTCCAGCTTTATCTTTTGCTATGAAAAGCTCGTATTGTATTTCTCCCATCATGTACCCAAACATAGAGAAGAGGGAATAGCCAAAGCTTGAGAATTCTGGGACTGTTTGAGCCAGACTATGAAGAGAGAGGGCAAACCCCGTAAGAAACAGGATGCTAATGAGAAGAACCTGACAAGCTGTGCGAGTGATTGTCAGAAACATCCGGACATATATCCCAAAGATGTCGAAGAACTGCAATGAAAGGATTACTCCAAACCATGTAAAGAAGGATGCAAGGGCACCAGCCTGCCAAATAGGAGTAGATGGAATGAGAAAGATGAAATTGAGAAGGGAGGTCAGGGTCATGATCAGGTCCTGAAGAGTCGGATGGATGGCTACCCAAAGAAGCAATTCTAGGTATTGGGCCACTGCATGGGGGTTGAGTGATTTCTTCTCTTCCCATCCTGCTTCTCTTTGTCCTTCCGTCTGAACGTCTCAGACATGTCCTCCTCCATGTAGGACAGAGATTCCTTATCTTTCGAGACCTCAGGGGACCTAGCGTTTTGTTTGCTGGTGTCCTTGCTCATCTACGTGGGAAGGTAATGAGTAATGCGTAACTGCTCTAGATTGCTTAGATTCATTCCAGGTTCTCTGCTGCAGAAGGAGGTGACTGCACCCACACCTACCTCTGCTGCCATTGTTCCTTGTTTCCATGCATTCTGGAAGGCGGAGGCGAGGATGGACTGGTTTGACCGGTTTCTTCTCATCGATCCAGTCTGAGGTTCTTGCAGGAGTGGTCCGGAGATAGAATGACCACCACTAGTCCCCACTCTCAATGTCTCGGGCGCTGCAAATGGACAGAAGAAAATACAATAGCATATAGCTAAGCTCATGTTGTGTTGTACTTACGTATGCAGCTAGCACCACATGCACATTGCTAAAAAGCAAACACAGTTGCAGTGAAAGCCACAGTGAATGCATTATGCCTTTGTGTACCGACAGCTTATGGTATACTATTTTATATTTTGCTGGTAGCTACATTGTCATGTAATGTGATGTTAACAGTGTTCACACAATGCATGCATCTGACTAGAGTGGTTTGGTTATTACCACGTGCAATTAGCTACATTCGCTGCAGCTGCATGCTACTCTGAACACAATTGTTAAGACACTGACGTAGGATTCAAAGCTAGAGTGAATAGCTTATCACCAAACTAAATTCCTGCCACAATATGTAATGTCGTACCAACCCAGGCCATGTGCAGTGCTACTTGCGTACGAACAGTGAAACGTCATGGTGCTATCTGAAGAAAGGAGTTGTAGCTACTTGCCTGCACACCCTCTTTTCAGCATAAGTATTGAGCGTATTTCTGCACATCATGTCACATGCAGCATAAGGATTCTCGGGAGCTACTCTCTTGCACATGTTAGTTGATCTCTCACAGTACCCATTATATTGAAGCACAATAGCCTTAAACATAGCTCTCCACCTCAAGTGTTCCCACCCTGATTCACACAAATACAGCTATACCTACTATGAGTTCTTGCATGCCGAGATTTGACTCTCACTTAGCTACAAGTGCTCTGGCATCTTGGTATACGTAGCTATGTACATACCTGGTCTAGTAATCCATGGCAACAGTAACATACTGCTCACCCGATTGGAACGTCCAGACATCGCCGACTACAGCTGTACAGAGCCACTGTACTTCAACAGTAATACACTTCAAATTCTGCTGCTTTTTATTCACAACTAAACTATGGAATTTTTGTACTCCAACAGAAGGTGGGTAAGTCAGGAAGTAGTAACACACACCACCATCAGCTGTAGGCCCACATGCAGCACAGAAGTGGCTTCATTGGCTGAAAACACTTGGAAAGTAGCACCATAGATGTATATAGACCAACATACAGCACAGGGGTGGCTTCATTGGCTGAAACATTTTCCAAATTTGTTTTAGCCACACTTGGCTGCAAAGGGATGGGCAAAGTGATTGCATTGAGTTGGCACTGAGTTGCATGGTACAGAATGACCACCATATTTGGAAACATTAAACTTCTGCAATTGTGTGAAGGCCACATGATATGTTAAGGCAGGAAATGCCGGTTTTCAGGATGCCAGAGTGCCGAACAAAGGTTTCTTGATCTGGCTGTCACGTGATGTAAGGAGGGAAGGAAGGAGGGCGGGAGAGGAAGGAAGAAAAGGAAGGAGTGAATGGTGAAGAGCAGTTTGTTGTTGAAGTCCAAGCTATGGTCAGACTTCTGGATGGTGGCTATTGTGTCTCAGAGTATTTATCTCACATGAATGGTGGATGATGGCTATTCATAGGGCTCTATACATGACTGAAGGACCAGATCACATTTCATGGCTCTCAATGCCATCAATCACTGCACGCATTGTGTGAGCAAAGCTGATCCGTATGAACGTTACGTATCTGTCTTGATGCTTGACATAGCACACTGTTCAGAAATGTATTCCAGGTAACTCAACCATTTCACCCCCCCCCCCCCCCCCCCCCCCCCCACACACACACACACACACACACACACACACAAACGCACATACGCATACGCATACTCATAAACACACCTTTGCATGTCTAATGTCAGCTATCCAGCGGATGTATCTTCACATTGTCAGTCCGCTTCTCCACCTCCTCCATATTAAGCTGTGCCCTTTGCTTTCTTGCAGCATGTAAAACAGGGGAAGGCCTGGTAGCTACATTAAATCATAGTGTGACATATGCATAGAAATGCTGGTAGCAGAGGTTGTATGTGGGTCTTTCCGGAGGTTCAAAACGTTAAGGTTTCTCACTGCATATCCAGATACTGAAATGAAACCATTTGAAAGGACATGCACATACATCTGGCATAATTCTGTGCTCTAGAAGGTTGAAAGGTAAGAGTGAAGGATAACCCTCCTCTGAGCCGTGGTCACCCTATACCTCCACTATACCACACAACCTCCTTTGTGCCGTGGTCACCCTATACCTCCACTACCACACCACCTCCTCTGTGCCATGGTCCATCCAATACCTCCACTACCACACAACCTCCTCTGTACGATCAGTGGTTCATCCTATACCTCCACTACCACACAACCTCCTCTGTGCCATGGTTCATCCTATACGTCCACTACCACACAACCTCCTCTGTGCCATGGTTCATCCTATACCTCCACTACCACACAACCTCCTCTGTGCCGTGGGCACATTATACCTCCACTGGTCCATCCTATACCTCCACTACTATGCAACCACCTTGATCTGCGCCATGGTCTAAATGCATCCTGCAGCTCCCCTGCAACACCATCCCCCCTACCCCCACCAATTCTTCAGCTGTGATGGATATCTTCAACATAGTACACTGAGTTTCTTCACCAGTCATTGAGCAGGCATAGCCTCATTCCCAAGCCGCGTCCTGGGAACGAGGCTAGAGCAGGCATTACTGAAACAATGAAACATACCAGGCAGGACAAAGATACTAGCTAATCAACCATGACCCAATGTATAATTATATTGTTATGATGTACAACCCAGCAGGAGTGGCGTCAAATAGGAAATCAATCGATAGGCGGAGAAAGGTGGAACAAAATAACTGTGACAGAAGTGTGAAAAGTATAGAACAAATCATTAAATTGTGATGACCAAACAACTAAACACTATAATTGCATGTAGCGGGGGGAACCCTCCGACCAAATATGGCTAGGTTCGTATAAGGATTAATCTGAGTCAAAACTCAGTGCAGACTTGGGTCGCTGAGTAGTATGTAGGTCCTTTAGCTGCTTCACTAGTTCAGTTAGTTCGTCGATACGTTGTCGCATTCCAGAAAACTCCTGGTGCGTGCAATCGGAATTTTTCAGAGCAAATATGCTCCCTGTGTTCTGTTCATCGTAATCGTCATCATATAAGCTGTTAGCTTTGAAGCACTTCCATATATATCGGAATGGACTATTGATCAAAGAGACTCGTTCATTCGGGTATTTCTTGTTGAAGGGAAGATCAAATCGTTTGATGAGTCTTTCTGGAATGCCACTGTCTATATTTGTGAAAAACCTCACTTCAAGTTGTCTTTTTTCAGCAATTGCATTTCTTTTAATCTTCTCAATGTCACCAACAGCCAAACCAATTAACAAGTTTGCCAATACAATACTCATAAGGATAGCCAAGGCAATCACAAATAAGAAAGTCAGAGCACCATGCGGCAGAACTCCAGCTTTATCTTTTGCTATGAAAAGCTCGTATTGTATTTCTCCCATCATGTACCCAAACATAGAGAAGAGGGAATAGCCAAAGCTTGAGAATTCTGGGACTGTTTGAGCCAGACTATGAAGAGAGAGGGCAAACCCCGTAAGAAACAGGATGCTAATGAGAAGAACCTGACAAGCTGTGCGAGTGATTGTCAGAAACATCCGGACATATATCCCAAAGATGTCGAAGAACTGCAATGAAAGGATTACTCCAAACCATGTAAAGAAGGATGCAAGGGCACCAGCCTGCCAAATAGGAGTAGATGGAATGAGAAAGATGAAATTGAGAAGGGAGGTCAGGGTCATGATCAGCACTGTGAAGCTAGTGAAAGCATGGTGCTTATGGCCTACAACTACCATGATTAAGTAAATGGTACCAATAGTATTGAGGATGAGGGTGAGTGTACGGAGGGCATTTGCTGCTGCACCAAGACTTGCAGTACCAGTATCGGAAATGCTGGTGTTCAGAGCTGTGTGGTTTGGTAGCAGGTGTTCTGTGCTGTTAGGAGATATTGACGCAGAGTCTCGAGCAACAATGACAAAGGCAGCCAAGAAGATGGCATGAATGATATTCAAGAGAAAAAGACTTAAGTGTATCCATCTGCCATAGCTCCTCCATTTGCACTTGAGGTAGTTCTCCACAACGGGATGGGTCAGCAGAGGAGTGCGTTTGTACTTCACCATGTTGGTAAGGACCTCCATTCTACCTACCTGCTTTTTGCCGTTGCTAGGAGAAAGGGCTGGGTTTCGATGCAAACTACCCTTGTATCTGATTGTTGGAGATTGGATATCCATCGGACTATTATCCACAAACGTGGTGTCCTCATTCTCACTGGCATCATCCTCTATGAACTCAGGAGGCCCTGACTGCAGACGAAGGTATTTGAAGTTAAAACTCTCCCAGTAGTCCGGATGTGCCTTGTCGATAGAAGCTTTTGTGTGGCAACGGTTCAAAACAGCCCTAGCTACGCCTGGCATGTGTGTCACCAGCCCGATCATGGGATGCGGGTAACAGGAAGAGCTAAGATCGAGACATTCCTGCCACCTGTCGTGGTTGACAACAACCATTGCACATTTTGTATCAGCCCTCTCTATCAAGATATCTAAGAAACTCTCACCAGCATAATTATGGGTGACTTGCACTCCGATATCAAGAACAGCATTTACGCATGCAGGATTTCCACTCAGAGCTGCCGCGTGCAGAGCTGTATTGCCTTGGTCATTTGTCCAGTCTTTCTGGAACGGATGGGCATTGTAGAGGGCTCTCACACTCACTTCATGGCCTCTCCAGCAGGCAGCCAGGAATGGTGTTCCACCAACATGGCACTTGTGCACCATTGCTCCTTGACTGAGCAAGGTTTCAATGCACTTTACACTTCCTGAACGAGCTGCAGAGTGAAGTGGTGTTTCTCCTCTCTTGTTTATCTCATTTAGAAGAGTGTGGCAGCTTGGGATGTCGAGGAGCACTGACAGAGCTTTCCAATTCTTACTGTCTGCAGCAAGGTGGAGATAGTTGTTTCCCTTTGCATCTCTGATATTTTGCAGCTGGGATCTGATGACGGATATCATGGGAGCAACTAGCTCACTGTGGCCTAGCTTGAGAGCTAGATGAATTGGTGAATCACCATTGTGATCAACATCAATCACAAGCTGAGATGCACATGGAAGCTCCAGGAGGTAGATGAGGATTGCCTTTCGGTTTCGAAGGACAGCAAAGTGCAGGGCATTGAATCCTTGTTGCTCTTTGATGAATGGATTTGCCTTATGGGAAAGCAGCTCCTTAACAGCCTCATGACTCCCCGACGCAATAGATGAATGGAGAGGAGTTCTACCCAATGAATCAACAGCATCAACGTCTGCTCCATTGTCAATGATGTACAGGATCATCCGTGCACTATTGATGGGGTGGGTACTGTAGTGAAGGGGGGTTCTCTTGTGCTGATCGGGATGGGTGAGTATTTGCTTGCCACAATGCTTGACCATTGACTGCACCATTCCAAGTTTTCCCTGGGAGCAAGCAAGGTGCAGTGAGGGAGGCTGGTTCTCCTTGTTTGCTAGGGGACACGCCTGATGCTGCAGAAGCACCTCCACCACCTCAGCATGACCTGCATCTACTGCAGCATGTAAGGGAGTGCTGTTTTCTTCGTCCAGAAATCCAAGAACCGTTTCTAAAGGATATCCAAACTCCTCAGCTTTGGATATCATGCTGTCGAGGATGTGATAGGAGTTACACCGAGCTGCAAGGTGGATTGCAGTCAGGTCATCTGCATCAGCAGCACACAGACGGACGTCTTTCTTTTTGCAAGCTTCAGCAAAATGCAGAGAATTGTGGAAAACATCGAAGCCTTCCCTATTGTCGCATTCTGCAAGGACATGGAGTGGCGTACGTTTTCTATACCCTTGAACTGTAAGATCAACTGGATGCTCGAGAAATCCTGCAATGAGATCAGTGTTAGTGCTGCGCATCACGATGTGGATAGGGGCATCTATGTTCTTGTTGAGGATTGTATCGTCAGCCTCATATTTGAGAAGCAAGTGTATTGCCTCAATGTGGCTGTTTTGAACAGCCACGTGCAAGGCTGTGTTTCCATCGATGTCAACCAAATTCAAGCCGACCCCACTTTCGATGAGGTACTCCATTACCTGCACCTGGTTGTTCTCAGTAGCATGGTGAAGGAGACTTGCTCCATTTTCATCGGTCTCCTTGAGCGTGAGACCAAAAGTCTCAATGAAAGCTTTCAGATCATTCAACTTGCCTTCGGTTGCAAGTTCCTGGGGTGATTTTGTTTCGAGATTCTTGTAAATTTCGAGGCTTGCATTACAACCGATTGGTTTCTTTCTTCGGTACCTGGCCTCATGCTTTTGAGGTTCGAATGCTGTGGTGGCTATGGCAGTTGTTCTGAATGACAATAGTGGTGCTGCATACCTGGAATCCATTATTGATACGCATGTAGGTTGCCACAGTTCAAACGCTGGGTAATTAAGAAGACATGTTACTAGTCAATATAATAGTGGCCTCACATAGCTGTTTCCTTCCTACTCTTCCTTTACTATTATTCTCAATGTAGAATCATATTTCAGCATCATATCTTACCGAACCATTGTGCCATAAAGACAACAAATGTTGCAAGCTCAAGCCAGCTAAGTTAGACATGCATGCGTGTATAATTGTTAGTGCTTAGATGAAGTTCATTGATTGGCATGGTATACATTCCGCCTGCATTCCAACATGCGCGCATTCATGCACTGGCCATGCAATAGCCAGCTATTTTGATACTGAGGTAAACCATAGCTAACATGCCGAAAACCCAATGGCTTTATCCCCTAGCTCTCGTTGCCCTGCATGCAGCCTGCCTGACCACTTACACTTCGCTTCTTTTACTGGCAGCACTCGCTGTCCTAGCTCTGAGTGTAGTATTACTACTAGTGCTTTGCACTTTCCTCGAGTTGGGTGCAGCCGAAGGTGCAAGTAGCTAATTGTGTGTCACTATTCAAACATGATCTATCTAGGGACCTCTAGTACATTTTAGGCCGCATGCAGTTCGGATGCTCATGTCTGAGTGTTAGTAATGTCAGCGTTGTTGTTTCAAAGTAGGAAAGTTCAGTCAGCTCTGCCAACCTGTAATCCATGCACTTCCCGCACAGTGCCTAGCTAACAGTGTTACTAATGAAGAACATACATTTTGTGTACTTGTGCACACGGACAAAGGCGTACCCCCGCAGTCCAACATTTCTTCTCGAAATCTGATTGCGCCGGGCGAGCTTTCAGTAACTGCGGATTCTCCGAACGCAGCTACGCGCATGAGCTTAGCGGGCTCATATAGTCACGTGTGTCAAACAAATCTTACACTGTGCATGCAGCCGCGATCCAAAGGTTGAACATCTGGCTAGGTACACACAAATATGCTACTAGTTAATGCTAGCTAGCTACCCACGCATGGAGCATGCACAAATATAAACTTACACGTCACGGTTGTTTTCTGCAGTCCTTGGCCACTGCTATGGTCGGCACGTTAAAACTGTAGTTGCACTTTTGACGTGACTTTTATATACGGCGTCGAAGGCCTGCCAGGCGGTAGGCTAGGTATGCATACAGGCATGCATATTGGCCTAGCGCTCATGGTGCACGTGACGCACGGAGCCATGCAATCGCGCAACATCATATAGCTGAGGTCACGCTCGCCCCAATTAAATTATCTGGCACAAAGCAGCAAATCTAGCTTTCTAGCTGGCTACATGACCCTTGTTTCCAGCCCATCACCATCTCCAAAGCTTACCTCATGCACTGAGTCTTCAGTCATTGATCGCTTGCAGATTGGAAGGCCTGCTGGGGAGCATGGCTAGCTAGCTGACCTGATTGGTTATAAGCTCATATGCATGCTCTTGAGATATATAGCTATATAATAGCAGCTATGTTATAGCATCATCCCCCAAACCTACTTATCATGCTGACCATTGAAAAGTGGACTAGGCACATTGAAAAAACTGAGTTGACCATGGTCAGACCACAGCCTAGCAACGATGACCTAGCTAATTATAATAGCTGTTACACGATAGCTAGAACATTATGAAAATTAATGTGCCACCCAGCAGGAATGGCCCCACACCCAAATGGGCATTGATATCTAAGGTATACATTCATGCGCCCAATTGGGAATTGGTAGTTAATTGATATAGCTACAGCTGTATAAACCTGATGACAGAATTGATTGACACACCTGGCAACTGCTTAATTTTTTAGAATGCCTCTCATGCTCATGCTTTACACACATGTCATCAAAGGTATCCATTGGAAACAGCTACATGTAGCTACAATTAATGAAGCAGACGTACTAGCAGGTGGTTAGCTAACTAGCTATCTGGATATGATTGTTACAGCTAGCTATCCAGACTGCATGGTACACAGTTGTGCATGTTCCTGCATGATACTTCATGTGTGTGTGTGTGTGTATGTGATCATACGTGTGCATATAGCTATGTGTGTCTGTGTGTGTACATAGCTACGTGTGCATATATGTGTGTGCATGCATGTGTGTGGCCTTGTATATACATGCACCAACTTGCTACGTATCAGCTTGCTCACAGTCAGTAGCTATATAAGACTGAGGACATTGAGAGCCATGAAATGCAATCTTGGGACGTGACCTGGGTTATAATCCAATACCGACTTGTGTGGAGCCTAGCTAACAGTAGCCATCATCCAATGACCATGTGTGATACATATCGTGTATGGCGTGAGAAAGTAGAATCTGATATGAGACATACGAGATGAACAGTCTGTAGCTATAGTCTGAAACGTTACAGGTGCCACGGAGAAAGCTGACTAACATTGTGCTCTTCGTCATTCAACCCCCTCTCCGACTCCTGTTCATGGTGAGAGCTGTACTGCCAAAGACAGTATAGCGCTTGAGTAAAGGTGGCCAATGGGAAGACAAAAGCGCTCATAGCTCCACCACTAGTCCTAGCCTGGATCACATTACATGTATAGCTAGCTAGCTACCATCATAATTTATGCTCATGCAGGCCAGTGGTAGGGGAAAAATTGTGCCTCATGATAGCTACAGCCATCGGGAATGGCCTGCAAAGATTCTGACTATAGCACGTGGACTATAGCTACCATTACGGTCATTGACCCAAACATACGATAAAACTTCCCTCATGGCTATGGTCAAAGAGGACAATCTTTATAAGGATTCTGTATAATACTTGGTCCGGCAGGAAGAACATACTTTAAGTATAGGTACCGGAAACGCGCGCGCATCTACCTGGCCCTAATATACCCTAACCCATTGCCCTACTTCCTGCCGGACCAATATCCACTTCGTAAGGTATAACATTATATTAGCTACATGCAACCATTCAGTAACACATAATCTGTTGATAGTACACACATTTCTTGAGAGTGAACTGCTGCCTGCTCACTGCAACTGGACTACACCAAAATCGCAATTTCAAACAACAGCAATAATTGGGGCGAGCCTGAGCGAGCCCCACACTAGCGTGACTTCATTGCGCTGTGTGTATGTGTCTTGTGTGGATCTTGCAGTTACCGTAAATTTTAAATCAGCGAATTTCACTTGCAGGTGCACAATAATATTCAAATTCAACGAACTCGACGAATACCTATTCGACGAACGATGGCGACAACAAAGATTTTCTTGACTACCCTTGAGGGGTTTACCACGATGGTGGCTAACGAGGGCCTGGAGAAGGCAGAGCCTATGAACCCAGGTCCCCCGGGACCGACGGCTTTACATCCCCTCCGAAGGATGCGCCGGGTGTGAACTGTTTCAGGTGAAACGCCTTCAAGAACACACCTACTCATTTTTAGGGTAGAGCTGAGTCAACTCCTAGGCAGGGGCGGAGATATAGGGGGGGGGCCTGAGCCCCCCCACTTTCAAAAGCAGGGGGGCTGAGCCCCCCCAAAACAACAGACTGGACGGTACTATCCCACGAAATCTAGCCTAACTTATAGCTATGTCACCTCGTTTCTTGGGGGCTGGCGTCTCTAACTTGCAGTACAAAGCACGAAGGTGCCACGAGAGCCCATCCTGATAACTGAAAAATGAAGGCGAAAAAAATTTCCGCGCTTCGCACGGACTGATCGGCGAGGCTACGCGCCTCTATGAAATTCGTGTTATAAACACAAGGCAACATGAGTAGCAGTAATGCTAATGTGATACATGAGCCTTAAGGTGAAAACAAACATTATATACCTACCTACATAGAATGTAACAATCTTTTAAACACAGAGATAGATGATGCGTGCTTAACAGAATTAGGTAAAGCATTCCACAGAGTAATGACACTAGGTACAAATGATGAAAACATGTACTGTGTGCGAGCAAATGGCCTACTAAAGTTAGTGTGTTGGTTGGTGCTATATGGGAAGTTATGTTGTACAAATACTCCTGGAGGAAAGTAGGAGAAGTTGCCGATAATTTTGTACATAGTGGTAAGTTTCAGAAAGTTGCGGCAAGTGGAAAGTGGTGGAAAGTTCAAAAGTTGTAGCATACTGTCATAGTCAAGGTTCCATTGTTGCAGACAGACCTTACATGCAAATTTTTGCACTGATTCCAGAGACTGGATGCCTTTGTTTGTGTATGGGTCCCATAGTTGAGATGCATATTCTAAATGAGGCCTTATGCAGGTCAGATAGAGACATCTCAAAGTATTAGTGTCAGCCCAGCTGGAAAACAGTCTATGTAACATACCAATGAGTTTCCTGGCTTTACTACAGATATGTTGAATGTGGTCGTTCCAGTTGAGTGTAGAAGTCACTGTAACTCCTAAGTATCGATAGCTGTCCACCTGCTCCATGATACAGCTACCCAGGAACAATCCACTAGATGGATAAAGGGGGTGTCTCTTCTTTGAAGCAATAATGTATTTGCATTTGGATGGATTCAGTTTGAGATGACAAGCTCGTGTACATCCATTGATAGCATCAATGTCTTGTTGTAGGTATCGATAGTCTTCAGGACAGTAGATGGGCTTGAAAAGCAGGATGTCATCCGCATACATTGTTAGTTTAGATCCACTAGTATAAGTGGCAGAGAGCACGCACAATTTATATACACTAGGAATAATAGTGGACCTATAACCGAGCCCTGGGGTACACCAGATGTTACAGGAGTAGTATCAGAGGATGCACCGTCGACAACAACAAATTGTTTCCTGTCACAGAGGTAACTTGTGATCCATTGAAGAATGTGCGGATTCAAACCGTGATCCCTTAGCTTTTGTAGAAGAGGTAGATGTGGTACTGTATCAAAAGCTTTTTGTAAGTCGAAAAAGACAAGGGCGATGTCGGCACCAGATTCCAGCATCTGGAGAATTTCATTAAAAGTGGATATAAGAGCAGTCACAGTAGATTTTCCGGCAGTAAATCCCCATTGATCTTTAGCCAGCAAGTTATTTTCTGTCAGATGATTGTACACCACACTGTGGATATGCCGTTCCAATAGCTTGCTGATGACTGGGAGAAGTGAAATAGGTCTATAGTTACGAGGATTATCTGTGTTTGGTGAAGCCTTAGGAATTGGTACAACAGAAGAAATCTTCCACTGATGAGGTACTTTTCCCGTTTTGATGGATAAATTGAACAGTCTTGTTACAAGGGGAGAAATTGTGTGGGCTGTGTTCTTCAGCATTGTTCCGGATATTCCATCCGGTCCTGATGCCTTGCTGGTATCAATTGCAAGAAGTAGGCCAAGGACCTCATCCTCTGAGCAAAAAATATTTTCAGGCAGTTCTGCTGAGGATTTTACGGAAAAAGTCTGGGAGTCAGCTTCAGTTAGAGGAGGAACAGTTGAATTGAAATTTTGGGAGAGAACCTCATTTAGCACTGAGGCCTTGTCAACATTTGTGGAAGCAATAATTGAACCATTGTTCAGTCTACGCACTGCCTTCGGCAGCGTGCAATTGTGCTATTAGCCCCCCCACTTTTCGGTAGCTGTCTCCGCCCCTGCTAGGTGAAAGAAAATCTCCTATGGCAATGGTGGGATTCGAACCTGCAACCTTTCGATTAGCAGTCGAATGCTTTAACCACTCGGCCACCAGCCACCCCCACTTACAGGATATCCACTACTCATTGGCGTACAGTCAACAGAACCACTTATCAGGCAGTGCAGTTGTACAGATACTGACAGCCCATACCATGCACACCAGATAGGCCTGAATATTGGTAGTGGTATGGATGGACTCATACAACCCAGTGTACAAATGTACAATCATTGAAGTTATGGCAGACTGGCTTCCAAATGATCATGACCAGTAAAAGTGTAAGTGGGTAATTTAAGGTCAAAGGTGGATGTCAGGCGGATTTTCGCCCAGCATTTCCCTAAACTTGGGCCAGATCTGACTGATGGCACACCTTACACCACCAATTTGCATGTTTTCTAGGGGCCCTGGGTGGGGTCTATGAATATCATTAAAATCAAAAATCCTCGGGTCGATGAATCTCATTAAATTAAAAAAAACGCCCACGACATGCGAAGGGGGGTTACCGCCCCCCCCTTTCGATACCCCGCTTCTACATTTAGTGGGGGGTGTGCGCCGAAATCTGACCAAATTTTTGGGTTCGTCCCTCAAAGTTGTCCCTAGGCCCTCTGAAGCCTTTTTGATCTCTTTTTGGACTGACGAGAAGCCCTACAGGTGCATAGGGTCTAAATGACGTCTATAGACGTCAATGGGGCTTAAAGGGTTAACTTAAAGGAGGGACTGCCCTCTATGACTTCCACATATCCCATGTTGTGCGCATGATACCATTCGCTGCCTAGTGCAGTATGATGATATGAGCATCAACTCTCCACCCTTCATACCAGGAAGTATATACACCTAGCCTGTCACTTTGAATCGCTCACATGCTTCATGTAGCTACATCACATTTATCCTTAGTAAACTGACCACTCCAGGAAGGATAATGCTCAAGCTACACCTGACATTGAAACCGGGGAAGGTAATTAAATCTAATCATCTGATATGCTGAGTGTACATGAATGTGCAGCTGCTGCCCAGTATAGGAAGAGAGTCAAATGGGCAATTAATACATTCTTTGTGGAACAAATCGATACATTCTTTGTGGAAAAGGATGGAACAAATCAATACATTCTTTGTGGAAGAAGGTGGAACAAATCGATAGCTACATTCTTTGTGGAAAATGGTGGAACAAATCTTTGTGGAAGAGGGTGGAACAAATCTTTGTGGAAGAGGGTGGAACAAATCCATACATTCTTTGTGGAAAAGGTGGAACAAATCCATACATTCTTTGTGGAAAATGGTGGAACATTGCAAATCTTTGTGGAAAAGGGTGGAACAAATTGATACATTCTTTGTGGAACAGGGTGGAACAAATCGATACATTCTTTGTGGAAAGCACTGTACATGTAACTGACAATCAATCCAAAACACACCAAAAGAAGGGTTCACATAGGTATAAGATTACTCAGAGTCAATATTCAGTACGGTCTTGATTGTTGCTGAGTAGTATGTAAGTCTCTTAGCTGCTTTACCAGTTCCGTAAGCTCATCAACACGTTGCCGCATGCCAGCAAGCTCTTTGTACATGTGATCGCAATTTTTCTGAGCCAATATAGTCCCTGTGTTCTGTTCATCATCATCATAATCATCTAAGCTGTTAGCTTTGAAGGACTTCCATAAGTTTCGGAATGGACTTTTGATTTAAGAGATCCGCTCATTCGGATTCAAATTGTTTGATGAATCTTTCTGGAATACAACAGTCTATATTGGTGAAAAACTTCACTTCAAGACGTCTATTTTCAGCAATTGCGTTTCTTTTAATCTTCTCAATGTCACCAACAGCTAAACCAATTAGCAAGTTTGCCAATACAATACTCATAAGGATAGCCAAGGCAATCACAAATAGGAAAGTCAGGACACCATGCGGCAGAACTCCAGCTTTATCTTTTGCTATGAAAAGCTCGTATTGTATTTCTCCCATCATGTACCCAAACATAGAGAAGAGGGAATAGCCAAAGCTTGAGAATTCTGGGACTGTTTGAGCCAGACTATGAAGAGAGAGGGCAAACCCCGTAAGAAACAGGATGCTAATGAGAAGAACCTGACAAGCTGTGCGAGTGATTGTCAGAAACATCCGGACATATATCCCAAAGATGTCGAAGAACTGCAATGAAAGGATTACTCCAAACCATGTAAAGAAGGATGCAAGGGCACCAGCCTGCCAAATAGGAGTAGATGGAATGAGAAAGATGAAATTGAGAAGGGAGGTCAGGGTCATGATCAGGTCCTGAAGAGTCGGATGGATGGCTACCCAAAGAAGCAATTCTAGGTATTGGGCCACTGCATGGGGGTTGAGTGATTTCTTCTCTTCCCTTCCTGCTTCTCTTTGTCCTTCCGTCTGAATGTCTCAGACATGTCCTCCTCCATGTAGGACAGAGATTCCTTATCTTTCGAGACCTCAGGGGACCTAGCGTTTTGTTTGCTGGTGTCCTTGCTCATCTACGTGGGAAGGTAATGAGTAATGCGTAACTGCTCTAGATTGCTTAGATTCATTCCAGGTTCTCTGCTGCAGAAGGAGGTGACTGTACCTACACACCTACCTCTGCTGCCATTGTTCCTTGTTTCCATGCATTCTGGAAGGCGGAGGCGAGGATGGACTGGTTTGACCGGTTTCTTCTCATCGATCCAGTCTGAGGTTCTTGCAGGAGTGGTCCGGAGATAGAATGACCACCACTAGTCCCCACTCTCAATGTCTCGGGCGCTGCAAATGGACAGAAGAAAATACAATAGCATATAGCTAAGCTCATGTTGTGTTGTACTTACGTATGCAGCTAGCACCACATGCACATTGCTAAAAAGCAAACACAGTTGCAGTGAAAGCCACAGTGAATGCATTATGCCTTTGTGTACCGACAGCTTATGGTATACTATTTTATATTTTGCTGGTAGCTACATTGTCATGTAATGTGATGTTAACAGTGTTCACACAATGCATGCATCTGACTAGAGTGGTTTGGTTATTACCACGTGCAATTAGCTACATTCGCTGCAGCTGCATGCTACTCTGAACACAATTGTTAAGACACTGACGTAGGATTCAAAGCTAGAGTGAATAGCTTATCACCAAACTAAATTCCTGCCACAATATGTAATGTCGTACCAACCCAGGCCATGTGCAGTGCTACTTGCGTACGAACAGTGAAACGTCATGGTGCTATCTGAAGAAAGGAGTTGTAGCTACTTGCCTGCACACCCTCTTTTCAGCATAAGTATTGAGCGTATTTCTGCACATCATGTCACATGCAGCATAAGGATTCTCGGGAGCTACTCTCTTGCACATGTTAGTTGATCTCTCACAGTACCCATTATATTGAAGCACAATAGCCTTAAACATAGCTCTCCACCTCAAGTGTTCCCACCCTGATTCACACAAATACAGCTATACCTACTATGAGTTCTTGCATGCCGAGATTTGACTCTCACTTAGCTACAAGTGCTCTGGCATCTTGGTATACGTAGCTATGTACATACCTGGTCTAGTAATCTATGGCAACAGTAACATACTGCTCACCCGATTGGAACGTCCAGACATCGCCGACTACAGCTGTACAGAGCCACTGTACTTCAACAGTAATACACTTCAAATTCTGCTGCTTTTTATTCACAACTAAACTATGGAATTTTTGTACTCCAACAGAAGGTGGGTAAGTCAGGAAGTAGTAACACACACCACCATCAGCTGTAGGCCCACATGCAGCACAGAAGTGGCTTCACATTGGCTGAAAACACTTGGAAAGTAGCACCATAGATGTATATAGACCAACATACAGCACAGGGGTGGCTTCATTGGCTGAAACATTTTCCAAATTTGTTTTAGCCACACTTGGCTGCAAAGGGATGGGCAAAGTGATTGCATTGAGTTGGCACTGAGTTGCATGGTACAGAATGACCACCATATTTGGAAACATTAAACTTCTGCAATTGTGTGAAGGCCACATGATATGTTAAGGCAGGAAATGCCGGTTTTCAGGATGCCAGAGTGCCGAACAAAGGTTTCTTGATCTGGCTGTCACGTGGTGTAAGGAGGGAAGGAAGGAGGGCGGGAGAGGGAGGAAGAAAAGGAAGGAGTGAATGGTGAAGAGCAGTTTGTTGTTGAAGTCCAAGCTATGGTCAGACTTCTGGATGGTGGCTATTGTGTCTCAGAGTATTTATCTCACATGAATGGTGGATGATGGCTATTCATAGGTTCTATACATGACTGAAGGACCAGATCACATTTCATGGCTCTCAATGCCATCTATCACTGCACGCATTGTGTGAGCAAAGCTGATCCGTATGAACGTTACGTATCTGTCTTGATGCTTGACATAGCACACTGTTCAGAAATGTATTCCAGGTAACTCAACCATTTCACCCCCCCCCCCCCCCCCCCCCCCCCCCCCCCCCCCCACACACACACACACACACACACACGCACATACGCATACGCATACTCATAAACACACCTTTGCATGTCTAATGTCAGCTATCCAGCGGATGTATCTTCACATTGTCAGTCCGCTTCTCCACCTCCTCCATATTAAGCTGTGCCCTTTGCTTTCTTGCAGCATGTAAAACAGGGGAAGGCCTGGTAGCTACATTAAATCGTAGTGTGACATATGGATAGAAATGCTGGTAGCAGAGGTTGTATGTGGGTCTTTCCGGAGGTTCAAAACGTTAAGGTTTCTCACTGCATATCCAGATACTGAAATGAAACCATTTGAAAGGACATGCACATACATCTGGCATAATTCTGTGCTCTAGAAGGTTGAAAGGTGAGAGTGAAGGATAACCCTCCTCTGAGCCGTGGTCACCCTATACCTCCACTATACCACACAACCTCCTTTGTGCCGTGGTCACCCTATACCTCCACTACCACACCACCTCCTCTGTGCCATGGTCCATCCTATACCTCCACTACCACACAACCTCCTCTGTACCATCAGTGGTTCATCCTATACCTCCACTACCACACAACCTCCTCTGTGCCATGGTTCATCCTATACGTCCACTACCACACAACCTCCTCTGTGCCGTGGGCACATTATACCTCCACTGGTCCATCCTATACCTCCACTACTATGCAACCACCTTGATCTGTGCCATGGTCTAAATGCATCCTGCAGCTCCCCTGCAACACCATCCCCCCTACCCCCACCAATTCTTCAGCTGTGATGGATATCTTCAACATAGTACACTGAGTTTCTTCACCAGTCATTGAGCAGGCATAGCCTCATTCCCAAGCCGCGTCCTGGGAACGAGGCTAGAGCAGGCATTACTGAAACAATGAAACATACCAGGCAGGACAAAGATACTAGCTAATCAACCATGACCCAATGTATAATTATATTGTTATGATGTACAACCCAGCAGGAGTGGCGTCAAATAGGAAATCAATCGATAGGCGGAAAAAGGTGGAACAAAATAACTGTGACAGAAGTGTGAAAAGTATAGAACAAATCATTAAATTGTGATGACCAAACAACTAAACACTATAATTGCATGTAGCGGGGGGAACCCTCCGACCAAATATGGCTAGGTTCGTATAAGGATTAATCTGAGTCAAAACTCAGTGCAGACTTGGGTCGCTGAGTAGTATGTAGGTCCTTTAGCTGCTTCACTAGTTCAGTTAGTTCGTCAATACGTTGTCGCATTCCAGAAAACTCCTGGTGCGTGCAATCGGAATTTTTCAGAGCAAATATGCTCCCTGTGTTCTGTTCATCGTAATCGTCATCATATAAGCTGTTAGCTTTGAAGCACTTCCATATATATCGGAATGGACTATTGATCAAAGAGACTCGTTCATTCGGGTATTTCTTGTTGAAGGGAAGATCAAATCGTTTGATGAGTCTTTCTGGAATGCCACTGTCTATATTTGTGAAAAACCTCACTTCAAGTTGTCTTTTTTCAGCAATTGCATTTCTTTTAATCTTCTCAATGTCACCAACAGCCAAACCAATTAACAAGTTTGCCAATACAATACTCATAAGGATAGCCAAGGCAATCACAAATAAGAAAGTCAGAGCACCATGCGGCAGAACTCCAGCTTTATCTTTTGCTATGAAAAGCTCGTATTGTATTTCTCCCATCATGTACCCAAACATAGAGAAGAGGGAATAGCCAAAGCTTGAGAATTCTGGGACTGTTTGAGCCAGACTATGAAGAGAGAGGGCAAACCCCGTAAGAAACAGGATGCTAATGAGAAGAACCTGACAAGCTGTGCGAGTGATTGTCAGAAACATCCGGACATATATCCCAAAGATGTCGAAGAACTGCAATGAAAGGATTACTCCAAACCATGTAAAGAAGGATGCAAGGGCACCAGCCTGCCAAATAGGAGTAGATGGAATGAGAAAGATGAAATTGAGAAGGGAGGTCAGGGTCATGATCAGCACTGTGAAGCTAGTGAAAGCATGGTGCTTATGGCCTACAACTACCACGATTAAGTAAATGGTACCAATAGTATTGGGGATGAGGGTGAGTGTACGGAGGGCATTTGCTGCTGCACCAAGACTTGCAGTACCAGTATCGGAAATGCTGGTGTTCAGAGCTGTGTGGTTTGGTAGCAGGTGTTCTGTGCTGTTAGGAGATATTGACGCAGAGTCTCGAGCAACAATGACAAAGGCAGCCAAGAAGATGGCATGAATGATATTCAAGAGAAAAAGACTTAAGTGTATCCATCTGCCATAGCTCCTCCATTTGCACTTGAGGTAGTTCTCCACAACGGGATGGGTCAGCAGAGGAGTGCGTTTGTACTTCACCATGTTGGTAAGGACCTCCATTCTACCTACCTGCTTTTTGCCGTTGCTAGGAGAAAGGGCTGGGTTTCGATGCAAACTACCCTTGTATCTGATTGTTGGAGATTGGATATCCATCGGACTATTATCCACAAACGTGGTGTCCTCATTCTCACTGGCATCATCCTCTATGAACTCAGGAGGCCCTGACTGCAGACGAAGGTATTTGAAGTTAAAACTCTCCCAGTAGTCCGGATGTGCCTTGTCGATAGAAGCTTTTGTGTGGCAACGGTTCAAAACAGCCCTAGCTACGCCTGGCATGTGTGTCACCAGCCCGATCATGGGATGCGGGTAACAGGAAGAGCTAAGATCGAGACATTCCTGCCACCTGTCGTGGTTGACAACAACCATTGCACATTTTGTATCAGCCCTCTCTATCAAGATATCTAAGAAACTCTCACCAGCATAATTATGGGTGACTTGCACTCCGATATCAAGAACAGCATTTACGCATGCAGGATTTCCACTCAGAGCTGCCGCGTGCAGAGCTGTATTGCCTTGGTCATTTGTCCAGTCTTTCTGGAACGGATGGGCATTGTAGAGGGCTCTCACACTCACTTCATGGCCTCTCCAGCAGGCAGCCAGGAATGGTGTTCCACCAACATGGCACTTGTGCACCATTGCTCCATGACTGAGCAAGGTTTCAATGCACTTTACACTTCCTGAACGAGCTGCAGAGTGAAGTGGTGTTTCTCCTCTCTTGTTTATCTCATTTAGAAGAGTGTGGCAGCTCGGGATGTCGAGGAGCACTGACAGAGCTTTCCAATTCTTACTGTCTGCAGCAAGGTGGAGATAGTTGTTTCCCTTTGCGTCTCTGATATTTTGCAGCTGGGATCTGATGACGGATATCATGGGAGCAACTAGCTCACTGTGGCCTAGCTTGAGAGCTAGATGAATTGGTGAATCACCATTGTGATCAACATCAATCACAAGCTGAGATGCACATGGAAGCTCCAGGAGGTAGTTGAGAATTGCCTTTCGGTTTCGAAGGACAGCAAAGTGCAGGGCATTGAATCCTTGTTGCTCTTTGATGAACGGATTTGCCTTATGGGAAAGCAGCTCCTTAACAGCCTCATGACTCCCTGATGCAATAGATGAATGGAGGGGAGTTCTACCCAATGAATCAACAGCATCAACGTCTGCTCCATTGTCAATGATGTACAGGATCATCCGTGCACTATTGATGGGGTGGGTACTGTAGTGAAGGGGGGTTCTCTTGTGCTGATCGGGATGGGTGAGTATTTGCTTGCCACAATGCTTGACCATTGACTGCACCATTCCAAGTTTTCCCTGGGAGCAAGCAAGGTGCAGTGAGGGAGGCTGGTTCTCCTTGTTTGCTAGGGGACATGCCTGATGCTGCAGAAGCACCTCCACCACCTCAGCATGACCTGCATCTACTGCAGCATGTAAGGGAGTGCTGTTTTCTTCGTCCAGAAATCCAAGAACTGTTTCTAAAGGATATCCAAACTCCTCAGCTTTGGATATCATGCTGTCGAGGATGTGATAGGAGTTACACCGAGCTGCAAGGTGGATTGCAGTCAGGTCATCTGCATCAGCAGCACACAGACGGACATCTTTCTTTTTGGGAGCTTCAGCAAAATGCAGAGAATTGTGGAAAACATCGAAGCCTTCCTTGTTGTCGCATTCTGCAAGGACATGGAGTGGTGTACGTTTTCTATACCCTTGAACTGTAAGATCGATTGGATGCTCGAGAAATCCTGCAATGAGATCAGTGTTAGTGCTGCGCATCACGATGTGGATAGGGGCATCTATGTTCTTGTTGAGGATTGTATCGTCAGCCTCATATTTGAGAAGCAAGTGCATTGCCTCAATGTGGCTGTTTTGAACAGCCACGTGCAAGGCTGTGTTTCCATCGATGTCAACCAAATTCAAGCCGACCCCACTTTCAATGAGGTACTCCATTACCAATACCTGGTTGGTTTCAGTGGCATGGTGAAGGAGACTTGCTCCATTTTCATCGGTCTCCTTGAGTGTGAGACCAAAAGTCTCAATGAAAGCTTTCAGATCATTCAACTTGCCTTCGGTTGCAAGCTCCTGGGGTGATTTTGTTTCAAGATTCTTGTAAATTTCGAGGCTTGCATTACGACCGATTGGTTTCTTTCTTCTGTACCTGGCCTCATGCTTTTGAGGTTCGAATGCTGTGGTGGCTATGGCAGTTGTTCTGAATGACAATAGTGGTGCTGCATACCTGGAATCCATTGCTGGTACACATGTAGGTTGCCACAGTTCAAATGCTGGGTAATTAAGAAGACATTGGCTTCATGTTACTAGTCAATAGTGGCCTCACATAGCTATTTCCTTGCTATTCTTCCTTTACTCAATGTAGAATCAAATTTCAGCATCATATTTTAGTGAACCATTGTGCCATAAAGACAACAAATGTTGCAAGCTCAAGCCAGCTATGCATGCGTGTATAATTGCTTGGTGCTTAGATGAAGTTCATTGATTGGCATGGTATACATTCCGCCTGCATTCCAACATGCGCGCATTCATGCACTGGCCATGCAATAGCCAGCTATTTTGATACTGAGGTAAACCATAGCTAACATGCCGAAAACCCAATGGCTTTATCCCCTATCTTAGCCTCGTACCCAGGCCTTCAAATCGCGGGGGGGAAGGCCTGGTATACACTGTTTGCGCATGCGCTTAATTTCCCCCAAAATCTTGGAAAATAGGATATCTCGGTATTCTTCCGTGAAACGATGATGTCGAATGACGTCTACGTTTACATTCCTACAACCGCAACGAACGACGAGTAGCAATCACGGCGTGCAAAAGTTCCGGTGGTAGTAGTTTCTCTGAGGCTCTTTCCTATGCTTTGCGAAGGCTGAAAATGACACGGATGACTGTGAAAGAAGAGCAGCGCTCCTCCATGAGAGCTGTGTATGAAGGCAGCGACGTGTTCGTGTGGCTAGCTACCTACTGGCTATGGCAAGAGCCTGTGCTACCAAGCGCTCCCTTTCCTCATGGACTAGCTACAAGAAGGGACTTGTAGACAGTGGAAAGAGCTGTTGTGTGCTTGTTGTGAGCCCTTTGATCGCTCTCATGCACGCTACGCGTGTTTACGCAAACGTCATCGGTTAAGCCCAACCCATTCGCAAATGTCACAATTAAAATTGACGTAATATTCACATTTAAATTAAACGCATGCGCAAACAGTGTATACCAGGCCTTCCCCCCGCGATTGAAGGCCTGGGTACGAGGCTACCCCTACCTTAGCCCTGCATGCAGATTACTTCCTGCCTGAACAACTACATACACTTTGCTTCTTTTACTGGCAGAACTCGCTGTCCTAGCTCTGAGTGTAGTATTACTACTAGCTAGTGCTTTGCACTTTCCTCGAGTTGGGTGCAGCCGAAGGTGCAAGTAGCTAATTGTGTGTCACTATTCAAACATGATGTATCTATAGGGACCTCTATAGTAGGTACATTTTAGGCCACATGCAGTTCGGATGCTCATGTCTGAGTGTTAGTAGCTAATGTCAGCGTTGTTGTTTCAAAGTAGGAAAGGGTTAACTGTTAACGTTGGATCAAAGAAAGAGTTTGAGTGCTGGATGAAGCAGTCGGCTCTGCCAACTAATCCATGCTCTCCTAAGCTGTATGTATACGCACACGGACAAAGGCGTATCCCCGCAGTCCAATAGCCCACCATTTCTTCTCGAAATCTGATTGCGTCGGGCCCGGGCGAGCTTTTATTAAAACAGTAACTGCGAACGCAGCTACGAGCATGAGCTTAGCGGGCTCATATAGGAGTGTGTCAAACAAATCAGGGCTAGCTACATCAGGACCCGCTACGTCACTGCGGCTAGCTACTAGCTAGCTATAGTTAGTTTATGCAGGGGCGTCGGAAGCAAATGAGTGTTGGTGCGGCGATGGTTTGCGCGCGGAGCGCGCGCGAATTTTTTTTACGTAACATTAATTATTCATGAGCAGTCGCGCACGTATTACGTGGTATAGCTGGGCCTTTTACCAGCTGTTGCAGCACGCAGAGCCCAGCCACTCACGCAAAATTACACTAAATTGACTTGTGCAACCACAATCCAACCCACTGCATGGTAATTGGATTCATAAGGGTTCGGTTTGTGGTCCTGCTATCGCGCGACTACTGTACACTACAGGGCCGGCGCCACCGGTACGGCCGGTACGGCCATGGCCGTACCAGTTTTTGAGGAGGCAAAATGGCGTTGCTGGGATTCTGACTTACGAGCGCGTAGCTAGCTACGTTTCCACCTTGAGGCTTCCGCCGGTCAAAGCCGCGACCATGAGGCCAGGACAGACTGCTCCAAAGTCATCACGAGTCTTGGTTTCGAATCAAGGGACGAGACCAACACACACGGAATGGAGACAGGACTAACGCGCCGTGACGGCAATTCGAGATGCTCGTGATGTACATGTAGCTACCCTTCGATCCAGCCAACTTACATTTTCCTTTCCACGTCGAGAGTGAGACAGTCACGGTAAGTAGTGGCAGTGCAGTGCAAAGCACGAAGGTGCTACGGAGAGCTCATCCTGCTAACCGAAAAATGAAGGTGAAAATTTTAATCCGCGCTTCGCGCGGATTGATCGGCGCTACGCGCCTCTATGCACTGCCTTCGGCAGTGGCCGTACCACTCCAAAATACCTGGCGCCGGCCCTGCACTATGAATTTTAAATAAGCACTTGGTCAAGCATTGGTCCGGCGGCCACGGGACCTGCGGGACCGGTTCCGGCGCCCCTGTTATGCTAGCTACCCACGCATGGAGCATGCACAAAATTAATAGCTAGCTATAAACTTACACTTCACGGTTCTTTTCTGCTGTCCACGGCCACTGCTATGGTCAGCACGTTAAAACTGCAGTTGTCACTTTTGACGCGACTTTTATATACGGCGTCGCCGGCCGGCCGGCCTGCCAGGTGCACGTGACGGATTACCGGTATGCGCGCGCCGCGAAGTACTTCGCCTATTAATTTTTGGGCACTGAGCGCGCACATGTGCACACTCGTACTCAGCCATGCAAAATAATTTGGCCCGCAAATGGTTTAATAATAATTTATGGTCACGCTCGCCCCAATTCAGAGCTAGCTACCTCATTGGTTACAGGGGCGGCAGCGGCATAAAAGAAGTGGTACGGCCCACTATCGTAGCGCACTGCGGAAGGCGGTGCCCAGAGGCGCTCTGTGTGTTGACAGAGGTGCGAAGCGCGGAAAAAAATTTTCGCATGTATTTTTAGCCGGATGAGGAAGCGCTCTCGTAGCATCAAAATGGCCGTTTTGGGAAAGAAAAGACCTTGGCTGCTGTGGAGTTACAATGGTAGGCCCACAACTAGGACGAGGAACGGATGCCATTGCCGAGTCTGCATATAAGATCAAGCGTAGATTATGCGTGACTACACTGCACGTGATATTATAATCAGGTCGGCTGGAAAAGTGGTCCGGCCAAAGCCGGACCGGCCGGACCGGCGGCGCCGCCTCTGCGGTTATAAGCTCATGCTCTTGAGATATAGCTAATAGCACTATTGGCTATATAGCATCATCCCCCAAACCTAATCATGTTGACCATTGAAAATTGGACCGTATAGCTATCCCTTAATGTGCCACCCAGCAGGAATGGAGTCACAAATGGGCATTGATATCTAAGCTACATTCCATGGGCCCAATTGGGAATTGGTATAGTTAATTGATATAGCTAGCTACAGCTGTATAAATCTGATGCCAGACACACCTGCCAACTGCTTAATTTTTTAGAATGCGTCTCATCAAGGGCGCATCGACCCTAACGGGAAGAGGGCATGCAACTCTCGTACTGACTCTGCAAACGGCAAAATCCAAATGCGGCCACCGGATATACTATTTTTAGACATTGGTAGCTATGAATGAATGAATGAATTTTATTTTTCGGTCTCGTCACATGACAGCAGGCCATAAACTTTGACCTATGGGACCACACAACAGAGTACAAACTGAGTTAATACATGTATATGGAGGCTACATTGTGATAAAAACACAGTCATAATGCAGATGAGATTGTCAACTTATTAAAATTTGGGGTAGGAGGGGGGTTAGAGGTTGGGGGGGGGGGGGGGGGGGGGGGAGTTTTGTCTTTTTTTCCCCTTTTTTTGCTATGTAACCGTATAATTATGTGAATGAATGCAATTATCCGATTACGTGGAATATCGCAGAGCAGGCCAGAGAGCTAGATCGAGTGCGAAGAGTGGATGAATGGACGCCATCCACGTTTTGACGATTAGAAACAACGTGCCCGTCCGTCCTACATGCGGCAGCCATTGCACGCAGGTGCCATAGGCTTCGCTCGGGACCGTCTTCACTGAATGACATGGTTCGTTGGCGAAACTGAGGCAAGGAGAAGGCAGTGGTAAGCGCCGTCCAGGGTAACAGCAGTGAGTTTAGATAGAAGTTCATTGACTTACTAGAGAATGGATATTTTCAGGAACTGTGGCTGTGACTAGCGCGGTTAGCGTGCCAGAGCTGCGCGCGCCGCGGATCTGAAATAAACAATGTAGCACGTGATTTCTAAAAATAGAATCGATTTGGATTATGCCGTTTGCGGAGTTACATGCCCTCTCGCCGCCTTCGGCGGCTCGATACGCCCTTGGTCTCATGCATGTCACCATTGGAAACAGCAGATAGCTAAAGGGTTAATGAAGCAGACGTACAGGCAGTTAACTAACTGGATATATGTTAGCTACAGCTATCCAGAGTTCCAGACTGCATGGTACACAGTTGTGCATGTTCCTGCATGATACTTCATGTAGGAACATGCACAACTGTGTACCATGTGTGTTCTGTGTACAGAGGTTTGCATAAAGCTTGCAACAAACACTGCTGAGCACTGCTGAGACTAGAAAACCACAAGTCCCACCCTGTGTACATAGTGACCTATTACAGCTAGGAAGCGCTAAGTGGGTTCATGTAGGAAGCAAATTAAAGGTACTGCAGTTTTCATGAACCTTGCAAAGTGGAGCCGGTAAACGCAAAACGCAAAACGGTTACACAATAATTCAATCAGCAACAAGAGTACTACTGATCTGACCCTGTATGTATGTACCTGACGTTCTCCGTTTACCGTCTCCAAGTTGCAAGGTTCATGAAAACTGCAGTACCAGGTAATGGCACAGGGTGGGACTTGTGGTTTTCTAGTCTCAGCACTGTAAGCAGGGCTTGTTGCAAGCTTTATGCAAACCTCTGTAACATGTGTGTGTGTAACATGTGTGTGTGTGTGTGTGTGTGTGTGTGTGTGTGTGTGTGTGTGTGTGTGTGTGTGTGTGTGTGTGTGTGTGTGTGTGTGTGTGTGTGTGTGTGCAGTGTGTGTGCAGTGTGTGTGTGTGTACATGTGTGTGTGCAGTGTGTGTGCAGTGTGTGTGTGTGTGTGTGTGTACATGTGTGTGTGTAGCTAGCAGTATATATATGTGTACATACGTGTGCATATAATATGTGTGTGGCTTTGTAGCTACGTAGCTATACACATGCACCAACTTGTATACGGATCAGCTTGCTCACAGACATGAAGTAGACTGAGGAAATTGAGAGCCATGAAATGCAATCTTGGGACGTGACCTGGGTTATAATCCAATACCGTCTCGTGTGGAGCCTAGCTATCATCCAATGACCATGTGTGCATGAGGTATAGGTATACGTATTGTTATGGCGTGCGAAAGTAGAATCTGATAGGAGTCTCTCGAGCCTCTTCGTGGCCCCGTTTTCCAGAGAGCTGTACTGCCAAAGACAGTAGCGCTTGAATATAATGGCAATGGCGGCCAATGGGAAGACAAAAGCACTCATAGCTCCACCATTAGTCCTGTTAAGGTAGGAAACATGGGTACCGCGATCTCCGAAACCAAGTTGATGGATAAATGGGCAGCATCAAAGCGTACACAAGTTTCAGCAATACTTTGCATCAAACTGCTCCCTCTGCTTGAAAATGCCCTAAAACTCAATTTTAAGGCCCTCTACGAAACTGAAAATGTGGACCCTCTCCAAGGCCCCACCCACACTCTGACCCCATCATCAATACACACACAAAACAGGCCCAAAAACTACGGATGGATTTACCACCTGCTCTCCTCACTTGCAGGCTACAGCCCAAAACTCACTGCCGCCCTCAAAAACAGAGGTTTGGCTACCCTAGGCTTTCAAAAAAAATTCCACGCACACCAACTGAAACAGACCAAAGCCAAGGCCAGTTTCCAAAACGTCAACCTACCCCCTGCAAAACTAGGGATGCTTTTCCACGTTCACCTCTCGGTTACAGAGTTTTGGCCACACATCTACTGCCTCTCACCAGCCCAGTCCAGCTACCAAACCAGCCAAATTCGCCGTAACACGAAAATGGGCGGGGCCTGTAATGCCAAAAGGTCAACTCTCTAGAGAACCTTGGCCAGGGAGCTGTCGGAGGCTGTTCACTTTCCAGGCTGTTCTTCGGTCACTTCAGCAGACCCACAAACATTCCTGCTCACTCCACCTAGCTATTCACACTCAGATAGCCCATCGCTACATTCAATAAGCTAGAATAGCTAGCTTCTTACTTAAAAAAAAAAAAGGAAAAAAAAAAAGAGTGTTCAAACAAATCTTCAAAGTACCGCACGGCCACATCAGAGTACCGATTTGAAACTTGAAAGGGCCGCTAGTCGCATCAAAGAGAGAAGCCCCCCTTGTTCATTCCGGTTGCCGCCATGGGAAAACGTAAACAGATGAATAACTCTATATAACCGTATGCGAGTGATGTCATCTCATTAATTATTCATGAGCAAAATTGTGCGATTTCGCCGATGCCGTGCTTCCTACCTTAACCCAAACCCCTAACTAAAACTCATGAATATTCCAGCTTACTAGCCTTCACTTGAACCCAAGCCACACTACATGGGAACTGAAAGCACATCACTAATGATATTCATGAGAGTCAACACAAGCCAAACTTCCCTCCAAACAGCAAACTACAAGCAATCTTGCTCATGACTGCTACACACGGCTACCTGAAAATGGCTCATTGCTTATTCATGAAGCTGACAGACAAGCTGAATCTCAGCCAAAGCTGAAGGCTTTAATGAGATTCATTGACCTCAATTTGGACAACAATGCCAGTCATGAGTCCCAATTTAGGGCTAATGATATTCATGATCCCTGGTTGTCAGGGTTAGGAGAGAGTGGAGTCTCAGGGTGAATTTACGAATATTGCATCCCACAACACACAATGCTTTCAACCCCATGCTACACCACCAAAGATCTGACAGGTGGTCACTAATGATATTCATGAGCGTCAACATAAGCCAATCCTCCCATCGGACAGCTGACTAAAGTCCAACAAGCTCACGAGCACAGCATGGAGCTATCTAATCCTAACTCATTATTATTCATGAGCAGACAGAAAGACTGGGTTCTATCCCATGCCCACTGGGTTTTAATGAGATTCATAGGCACACCAAGGTTAGTGGGATCACCCTAACCCGTTAATGATATTCATAGGGCTAGGATCTAGAGAGTTAGGCGAAACTCCAGTGTTAGGATTTGTCATTGCACTAGCCTAATTAAAGCCTTGAGATGGCCCTTAACTCTTTAGGGGCCAAATTCTTTCTCTAGGTCATTTTCAGTCTATAGAACACTTAAACATACCCTAATTTCTGTTCCCTGGCATTGCTGGGCTCGAAACTGCTCACACAGGTAATTTCAGCTGTACTGAGCATATACGTGACTTAACCACACCCACCAATTAACGAGCTTGCAATCAAGCCTCCCGAGAAATGCCAACCTGCCGTAGCTGAAAAACGGGCGATGTATGCTGGAAATGGAGGCCCTACAAGGCAAGACAGCTACTTTCTAAGTCCATTTATGCCAAAAACGGCGGAAATGGCCCTCCCAGTGCCGACCAAGACCTTTCTATCGCGGAGCCCAGACACGGCCATGCTGATCGCGGAGCCCAGACACGGCCATGCTGTTTGCACCCTTCGGGTGCACCCACCCACCTCCCCCTGCCCCGCCCTCTCTGCTGGCGCAGAGCCTATCTCTCAAGGACATTGCCGGATGTGACATCATGAAGCTGAAAGTCTCATGACACCTTAAGGCGTCATTAGCTGGTAAACGGCGGCGAAATCGCGCAATTTTGCTCATGAATAATTAATGAGATGACGTCACTTGCATACGGTTATTTAGAGTTATTCATCTCTTTACGTTTTCCCATGGCGGCAACCGGAATAAACAAGGGGGGGCTTCTCTCTTTGATGCGGCTAGCGGCCCTTTCGAGTTTCAAATCGGTACTCTGATGTGGCCGTGCGGTACTTTGAAGATTTGTTTGAACACTCTTTTTTTTTTTTCTTTTTCTTTTTTTTTTTAAGTAAGAAGCTATTCTAGCTGATTGAATGTGGCGATGGGCTATCTGTGTGTGAATAGCTAGGTGGAGTGAGCAGGAATGTTTGTGGGTCTGCTGAAGTGGCCGAAGAACAGCCTGGAAAGTGAACAGCCTCCGACAGCTCCCTGGCCAAGGTACTCTAGAGAGTTGACCTTTCGGCATTACAGGCCCCGCCCATTTTCGTGTTAGGGCGAATTTGGCTGGTTTGGTAGCTGGACTGGGCTGGTGAGAGGGAGTAGATGTGTGGCCAAAACTCGGTAACCGAGAGGTGAACGTGGAAAAGCATCCCTATTTTTGCAGGGGGTAGGTTGACCTTTTGGAAACTGGCCTTGGCTTGAGTCGGTTTTAGTTGGTGTGCGTGGAATTTTTTTTGAAAGCCTAGGGTAGCCAAACCTCTGTTTTTGAGGGTGGCAGTGAGTTTTGGGCTGTAGCCTGCAAGTGAGGAGAGCAGGTGGTAAATCCATCCGTAGTTTTGGGGCCTGCTTTGTGTGTGTATTGATGATGGGGTCAGAGTGTGGGTGGGGCCTTGGAGAGGGTCCAAATTTTCAGTTTCGTAGAGGGCCTTAAAATTGAGTTTTAGGGCATTTTCAAGCAGAGGGAGCAGTTTGATGCAAAGTATTGCTGAAACTTGTGTACGCTTTGATGCTGCCCATTTATCCATCAACTTGGTTTCGGAGATCGCGGTACCCATGTTTACTACCTTAAGGTAGGAAACATGGGTACCGCGATCTCCGAGACCAAGTTGATGGATAAATGGGCAGCATCAAAGCGTACACAAGTTTCAGCAATACTTTGCATCAAACTGCTCCCTCTGCTTGAAAATGCCCTAAAACTCAATTTTAAGGCCCTCTATGAAACTGAAAATTTGGACCCCCACCCACACTCTGACCCCATCATCAATACACACACAAAACAGGCCCAAAAACTACGGATGGATTTACCACCTGCTCTCCTCAGTTGCAGGCTACAGCCCAAAACTCGCTGCCGCCTTCAAAAACAGAGGTTTGGCTACCCTAGGCTTTCAAAAAAAATTCCACGCACACCAACTGAAACAGACCAAAGCCAAGGCCAGTTTCCAAAAGGTCAACCTACCCCCTGCAAAACTAGGGATGCTTTTCCACGTTCACCTCTCGGTTACAGAGTTTTGGCCACACATCTACTGCCTCTCACCAGCCCAGTCCAGCTACCAAACCAGCCAAATTCGCCCTAACACGAAAATGGGCGGTGCCTGTAACGCCGAAAGGTCAACTGTCTAGAGCACCTTGGCCAGGGAGCTGTCGGAGGCTGTTCACTTTCCAGGCTGTTCTTCGGTCACTTCAGCAGACCCACAAACATTCCTGCTCACTCCACCTAGCTATTCACACTCAGATAGCCCATCGCTACATTCAATAAGCTAGAATAGCTTCTTACTTAAAAAGAAAAAGAAAAAAAAAAATCTTCAAAGTACCGCACGGCCACATCAGAGTACCGATTTGAAACTTGAAAGGGCCGTTAGCCGCATCAAAGAGAGAAGCCCCCCTTGTTTATTCCGGTTGCCGCCATGGGAAAACGTAAACAGATGAATAACTCTACAAGTAATAAAAAACATTACAAATGTAGCAGGATGTAGGGATACCAGAACGGCAAAAAGTAAGGAAACAAGAGGGATGATCGAACATAACAGTGAAGTATACATCTGGTCAGGGGGGGTAGGACAAGATCACGTGCACTGTCATTTTGTATGACGTAATGCAAAGTCGTTCTACTGCTTTTCTCCGTGAAAGAAGGCTGCATTGCGCTTTCAAAGCATCCTGAAGAGTAACCTCCATGCAAAGACTGTGACCGAACTGGGTATAAGCCACTACACACTACTACGTGCCTGTACTGAGCAGTTATGTAAGTGACCATGCAGACTCACCGAGAATATCAGCGAATGCAGACTTGTCGACCACACTCAAGTGTTTAGCATCAGGTAGGAAGTCAATAAAGCGATCGAACCCCATCGAACCCCAGCGATAAGTCAGCGCTAGAGCTGTTACTAGTCTGCTAGTTCCGCATACAATTTCCCCGTTTTGCGAGTGCCTGGTGTGGTACTTTCGCGACGGGTTTTCGCGATGCGAGGAGTCTTGTTGGTCATGAAAACACTCAAAGATGAACGGTATGTGGTTATAAAGGCTTATAAGTGTACCGTTTCTGAGATTTGGAGAGATTGTTTTGTATTGGCATGTATTGCGTGTACGTCGTATCCCTACCGAGTCTATAGCCTTATGACGCGCCGTTAGCCTAGCCCGTTTACACTAGGTACCTAAACTGGTTCCCAAACCGCTTCGTAGTAAACCGCTTTGCAGTCTAAACGCGCTAAATCGATTTGCAAACTGGTTTACGTAAACCACATCCGGCATGTGGTTTGAAGCCGCTTTGAAGTCGGTTTAAGCGGTTTGCGCGTTGCGTGCAAACAGCTGTAAGTGGATTATGCAGGAAGCCATCATGAATCCTGGTGCTGCATGGACTGATGAAGAGATAAAGGCTCTGATAAGTATTTGGGGAGACAGCAAGGTACAACAAGAGCTTGATGGAGCTGTGAGGAATAAAAGTATTTTTGTAAAAGTGCAGAATGAGCTAGAAAAACAAGGCTACAAACGTTCGTGGCAGCAGTGCCGATCAAAAATCAAAAATCTGAAAACTCAATACCGAAAAGTGAAAGATCACAATGGGGGGACAGGGAGAGGAAGGACAACATGCAAATTCTTCAAGGAGCTGGACCAGATCCTTGGCCACAGACCAGCATCCACTCCCGCCATTCTTGTAGACACCGGCATTGCCACAGCTGGCAGTTCATCCGAGTCCCAGCTGAGTGAGCCTGAAGAAAAGGAGGATTGTTTGACTGGTAAGGAGGGAATAGACATAGCAGTAATCAACATTAAATTTTGCCACTTTGTACAGCACTGATTGCCTTGAGAGTATAATGATGATTGTGTATGTACAGCAGTGCACTGCATATCTATTCTGATTGTGTAACAACCAAGTGATATAGCTGTGATGCCACCAGAGGATCGATGCACAATAATCATATACACATGTCGGGCATGTGAGGATTCAAATGGTTGTGCACAGTCTGGTGACGTCACAACAGTTTAATTTCCCAATCTGGCCACTTTCAGCAATAAGAATTTGAATACACAAACTTATCTTGTTCACAGATGACAGTGACGTCCAGGCTCAGTCTTCAGTGGATAGCACCCTGGTTGCCAAAGCTACTACAGATTCCACTGAAGACTCCACTCAAGATACCTGCAGTGTGGGCCCATCAGGTTCGTAATGTGATTCTTTAAAGTGCATGTGAATCGTAATTATGGTGGCCAACAGAGTCCTTTATATGAACTGTAAGTGATTAACTTATGACGAAACATAATACTAATAGGGCTGAAAAGGCTAATTAGGGTGGAGCCGAAATCAGTTAACACATGGCCGGCCTGTATTGGTGCAGTCTCTATCCCCTTACAATTAATGTAGCCATTCTCCTCCCCCCCTCTCCCATAAAGAAAAACTAGTTACGTGTATGTATCTCTTTGCTCGTAAGATCAAGTTCAAGCTAAGAAAAAGTGCAAGGTGGAGAAAGAGAAGAAGAGCAAAGGAGAAAAGGCTATAGAGAAGGCGATTTCCACATTCATGAAGTTCCAGGCTGAGGCAGATGAGAGGTACCAGAAGTATGAGGAAGAACGTTGGAAAAGAGAGACTGAAACAGAGGAGAAGAGAAGAAGGGATGAGCGGGAGCATGAGATGAGGCTGTTCCAAATGTTGGGACAAATGATAACGCCCAGAGAGAGGAGAGTTCAGGACAGCTACACTACCTTTACCTCACCCCCCAACCAACCATTCAACTATGATTATGAGCCATATTAAGCTATGTATGTAGATGGTAACACTCTTCCTGCATTATTAACAAGGCAACAGTATACACGTTTGAAGAGCACACACAGTCTAATCCCGGCAGTTACCCAGCTATGCAGGCAGCTAGGTTGTGTTTTGTGAGCACAGAGATGTGAATGATAGGCTTGTCAATTTTGTTCAGGGGACCCAAGTCAGTTTTTCATAAAATAATTGCAGCTAAATCTTGTATTACGGTACATGCAGTGCATGCAATATAACACACTATGAAGAAAAGAATCCCAACCTCCTCTGTCAGTGTGCTGTGGGGGTCTATCAATGTGGATATCCATGTTTGCAAGTAAAAGGTGAATCAGTGTTTTTGGTTAAGGGGGAAATACTTGTGTGTGTGTGTGTGTGTGGGGGGGGGGGGGGGGGGGGGGGGGGGGGGGGGTTATAATGGACTACATGGCGCAGAGGAGGTTGTGTGGAAGTGGATGGACCATGCACATTAAAGGAGGGACTGCCCTCTATGACTTCCACGTATCCCACGTTGTGTGCATGGTACCATTCGTTGGCTGGTCCATGCCAGTGAGCATCAACTCCACCCTTTATACCAGGAAGTATATACACCTCTCTCTTTGAATCACCCACATGCTTCATGTGTAGCTACATCACATTTACCCTTAGCAGACTCACCGCTCCAGGAAGGATAATGTTCAAGCTACACCTGAGATTGAAACATCGACCGGGGAAGGTAACTATATCTAATCATCTGATATGCTGAGTGTACATGAATGCGCAGCTGCCGCCAAGTAGGAAGGGAGTCAAATGGGAAATTGATGCATTCTTTGTGGAACAAAATTATAATAGATACAATCTTTGTGGAAAAGGATGGAACAAATCGATACATTCTTTGTGGAAGAGGGTGGAACAAATCGATAGCTACATTCTTTGTGGAAAAGGGTGGAACAAATCAATACATTCTTTGTGGGAACAAAATCGATACATTCTTTGTGGGAATAAATCGATACATTCTTTGTGGAAAAGGGTGGATACATTTTTTTGTGGAACAGGGTGGAACAAATTGGTACATTCTTTGTGGAAGTAGCTACATAAGAAGCACTGTACATGTAACTGACAATCAATCCAAAACACACCAAAAGAAGGGTTCACATAGGTATATAAGATTAATCAGAGTCAATACTCAGAACAGACGTGGGTCTTGATTGTTGCTGAGCAGTATGTAAATCTCTCAGCTGCTTTACCAGTTCCGTAAGCTCATCAACACGTTGCCGCATGCCAGCAAGCTCTTTGTACATGTGATCGCAATTTTTCTGAGCCAATATAGTCCCAGTGTTCTGCTCATCATCATCGTAATCATCTAAGCTGTTAGCTTTGAAGGACTTCCATAAGTATCGGAATGGACTTTTGATCAAAGAGATCCGCTCATTCGAATATTTCTTGTAGAAGGGCACATCAAATTGTTTGATGAATCTTTCTGGAATACAACAGTCTATATTGGTGAAAAACTTCACTTCAAGACGTCTATTTTCAGCAATTGCGTTTCTTTTAATCTTCTCAATGTCACCAACAGCTAAACCAATTAGCAAGTTTGCCAATACAATACTCATAAGGATAGCCAAGGCAATCACAAATAAGAAAGTCAGGACACCATGCGGCAGAACTCCTGCTTTATCTTCTGCTATAAAAAGCTCGTATTGTATTTCTCCCATCATGTACCCAAACATAGAGAAGAGAGAATAGCCAAAGCTTGAGAACTCTGGGACCGTGTAAGCCAGAATGTAAAGAGAGAGGGCAAACCCTGTAAGAAACAGGATGCTGATGAGAAGAACCTGACAAGCTGTGCGAGTGATTGTCAGAAACATCCTGACATAAATCCCAAAGGTGTTGAAGAACTGCAATGAAAGAACTACACCAAACCATGTAAAGAAGGTTGCAAGTGCACCTGCCTCCCAAACAGGAGTAGATGGAATGAGAAATATGAAAGTGAGAAGTGAGGTCAGGCCCATGAACAACACTGTGAAGCTAGTGAAAGCCAATTGCTTGAGACATATAGCTACAACAAAATATGTGAATGGTACCAATGGCATTGAGGACGAGGGTGAGTACACGGAGGGCATTCGCTGCCACACCAAGACTTGCAGTACCAGTATCGGAAATGCTGGCATTCAAGGCTGTGTTGTTCACCAGCAGGTGTTCAGTGTTGTTGGAAAATATTAACGGGGAGCCCCGTGCAACAATAACAAAGGCAGCCAAGAAGATGGCATGAATGATATTCAAGAGAAGAAGACCTATGTGAGTCCATTTGCCATATTTCATCCATTTGTACTTGAGGTAGTTCTCCACAACAGGATGGATCAGCAGAGGAGTGCGTTTGTACTTCACCATGTTGGTAAGGACCTCCATTCTACCAACCTGCTTCTTGCCCTTACTAGGAGAAATGACCAGGTTCCGATGCACACTACCCTTGTACCTGACTGTTGGAGATTGGATATCCATCGGACTATTATCCACAAACGTGGTGTCCTCATTCTCACTGGCATCATCCTCTATGAACTCAGGAGGCCGTGACTGCAGACGAAGGTATTTAAAGTTAAAACTCTCCCAGTAGTCCGGATGTGCCTTGTCGATAGAAGCTTTTGTGTGGCAACGGTTCAAAACAGCCCTAGCTACGTCTGGCATTTGAGTCACCAGGCCTATCATGGGATGTGGGTAACAGGAAGAGTTAAGATCGAGACATTCCTGCCACCTGTCGTGGTTGACAACAACCATTGCACATTTTGTATCAGCCCTCTCTATCAAGATATCGAAGAAACTCACACCAGCATAATTATGGGTGACTTGCACTCCGATATCAAGAACAGCATTTATGCATGCAGGATTTCCACTCAGAGCTGCCGCGTGCAGAGCTGTATCACCTTGGTCATTTTTCCAGTCTTTCTGGAAAGGATGTGCATTGTAGAGAGCTCTGGCACTCTCTTCGTGGCCTCTCCAGCAGGTAGCCATAAATGGTGTTCCACCAGCGTGGCACTTGTGCAGCATTGCTCCATGACTGAGCAAGATCTCAGTGCACTTGAAACATCCAGACATAGCTGCAGAGTGAAGTGGTGTCATTCCACATTTGTTGGTCTCGTTTAGAAGGGTGAGGCAGCTTGGGATGTCAAGGAGCACTGACAGAGCTTTCCAATTCTTACTGTCTGCAGCAAGGTGGAGGTAGTTGTTTCCGTTTGCGTCTCTGATACTTTGCAGCTGGGATCTGATGACGGATATCATGGGAGCAACTAGCTCACTGTGGCCTAGCTTGAGGGCTAGATGAATTGGTGAATCACCATTGTGATCTACATCCATGACAAGCTGAGCGGCAAATGGAAGTTCCATCAGGTAGTTGAGGATTGCCTTTCGGTTTCGAATCACAGCAAAGTGTAGGGCATTGAATCCTTGTTGCTCCTTGATGAACGGATTTGCCCTATGTGAAAGCAGCTCCTTAACAGCCTCATGACTCCCCGACGCAATAGATGAATGGAGGGGAGTTCTACCCAGTGAATCAACCGCATCAACCTCTGCTCCGCTCGCGAGGATGTACAGTATCATTCGTGCACTATTGATGGGGTGGGTACTGTAGTGAAAGGGGGTTCTCTTGTGCTGATCGGGATGGGTGAGTATTCGCTTGCCACAATGTTTGGCCATTGACTGCACCATTCCAAGTTTTCCCTGGGAGCAAGCAAGCTAGGTGCAGTGAGGGAGGTTGGTTCTCTTTGCTTGCTAGGGGACATGCCTGATGCTTCAGCAGCACCTCCACCACCTCAGCATGACCTGTATCTACAGCAGCATGTAATGGAGTGCTGTTTTCTTCATCCAGAAAACCAAGAACCGTTTCTTTCGGGTATCCAAACTCTTCGGTTTTGGATATCATGCTGTCGAGAATGTGATATGAGTTGCACCGAGCTGCAAGGTGTATTGGAGTCAGTTCATCTATGTCAGGAGTGCACAGACGGACATTACTGTTGTGAGCTTCAATGGCACGCTCAGATGTTATGAAAACGTCAAAGCCTTCCTTGTTGTCACATTCTGCAAGGACATGGAGTGGCGTACGTCTTCTATACCCTTCAACTGCAGGATCAACCGGATGCTCGAGAAATCCTGCAATGAGATCAGTGTTACTGCTGCGCATCACGATGTGGATAGGGGCATCTATGTTCTTGTTGAGGGCTGTATCGTCAGCCTCATATTTGAGAAGCAAATGCATTGCCTCAATGTGGCTGTTTTGAACAGCCACATGCAAGGCTGTGTTTCCATCGATGTCAACCAGGTTCAAGCCAACCCCACTTTCGATGAGGTACTCCATTACCTGCACCTGGTTGTTTGCAGTAGCATGGTGAAGGAGACTTGCTCCATTTTCATCGGTCTCCTTGAGTGTGAGACCAAAAGTCTCAATGAAAGCTTTTAGATCATTCAACTTGCCTTCGGTTGCAAGCTCCTGGGGTGATTTTGCTTCATGATTCTTGAAAATGTCAAGGCTGACATTTCAACCAATTGGTTTCTTTCTTCGGTACTTGGCATCACGTTTTGGAAGTTCGAATGCCATAGTGGCTATGGCAGTTGCTCTGAATGCCAATGACGCTGCTGTATGTCTGGATTGCATTTCTGGTAGGTAAGTTCCTCAACTGAGATAGTAGGGTAATTGAAAAGACAATGGTAATTCGGTCAAATTGTTGCTATGCTTCATTCTCGTATTTTTTGCTTACTGAACTAGCGTCATCAGGAAAAATACAACTTAAGACTGAAGTTGCAAGCTCAAGCCAGCTTTGCCTGCCATGCGCGCAGGCATGCTACGTATGTTGTATATATGCCCTAAGGAATTTACCAATTTGTTTGATGACCAGTGCATCTCTGCACACTCGCTAGATAGATAGCTAGTACCGCTAGCGCGCTCATGCAAAATCGCACTTGCATGCTCGAGACCGGATCATCGACGTTTGAATATTTAGCTAGCAAGCTACACAGCAATCGTAGCTAGCTATAAATATTAGAGTGAAAGAACTTACCATTTAAGTCACAAAACTTTTATTAGCTATTCACTGCACTTGCGCTTCGACGTTGACTTTTATAGCAAACGCGCATTACGCGCGCGCGCCCAGTGCGAGCGGCCGGAGCTGGATGAACGTATATGCGTATCATATGCACATGCACATGCACCATGTACCACTGATCTAAACGCCCGGAAGTCGTCATTTATATTAGACTGCAGGTAGTGCATTTGGCCAAAGGTTTTGTGCAGCGCAGCATCTCACAATGCCCACTGTCACACATGGCCTGGCTCAATGCACATGTACAGCTGGTGCGTATTTGCTTTACTGTCAGCCACTGGTGCGGCACAGTGTGAAGAAAGCAAAACTGTGCAGCCATTGCATGCTGGCAAAAAAAAAAAAAAATTGTGCAGGTATTTGTAGCTAATGTGAACAGACGTCAGTGGAGCTATCTCAGTTTAGCAGTTAGTCTTGCCCCATGTCAGGTGACAGGATAGCCTCGTTCCCAGGCTGTTTGGGAGGGAGAAACATTTCTCCCTCCCAAAATGGCCTGGGAACGAGGCTAGGTGACAGGATGGAATACATTAGCTACCAGGGGTTTTTTTCTAACCAGGGGGGCAGGCAGGCTATTGCTATTAGTAAATCATAAACTTGAGTGATCTATAGTCATAGCCATTGACCAAGGCTAGCTATTCTGCAGGGAGTAGAGCATGTCACTGTGTGTATACGTGGTCTATCTGATGTTCTAGGTAAAACACTTTTATTCACAACTAGCTATAAAATAAATGGAACTATGATACAAAGTAAACAACCTATATCATCTCCTGCTCAGCTATGCTTTGTGTACATGATAAATAGGTATAAGGAGCCACACTTTATTTATTCTCAGGTGTGATGTCATAGTAATTGGCTCAAATGATTAAGCAACCATGACCTAATCTGCTGTTACGCTGAGTGTACATGATCAAAAGGTTAATGTTCCACCCAGCTGGAGTGGGGTCTAATAGGCAATTGATACATTCTGTGTGAAATAGGGTGGAACAAATCAAGCTGTTGTTGACACTACTTCGACAACAACACATCTTCTAGTTAGCTGAGGATGATCATTGGTGAAATACAACTATTTCTACAAGTTGTCCATTGTGTTGAATGGAAGTCTGCATAAACAATCAGTCTTGCAAGCGAAGATAGCACCTGTAATACATCATTGCCATAAATTATGATTGTTGGAATGGCATTATCTGTAACCTATCGGTCAGACAACTGGTTGGCAGTCTGCTTCATATTGTAGCTAGCAACCTAGTCTGCCAATATGATGCCAGATTATATAGCAGGCAATCTGTCATTTCATCAATCTGTCATCGGCATGTGTGTATGATAAGGTAGTTAACATTGCCGGGAGTTCTGACTTCAAATAGCTATCTACCCTTGGAGCTTTCGGTGGATAAACTGATCCCTCTTGTCCCTTCATCTGGGGATTCGAGCCATCTCTTTTCAGAGTGGAAGAGGAGGGATGATCATCCTTCCCCTTACATTCCCATTCATCTCTCCTCACTTATCGCTCCACTCTACATTGTACTTCCTCACTTGTCCCTCCCCCTTCTGTTCATCCACTCATCCTCATCAGTCTCTCCTCACTTTCCAGCTCCTCTGAACAAAAGTGAGAAGCACATTCTAATTCACATGTGTGCCCACCAAACTGCATGTTCCACATATAGCTCAGACTTGCGTGGATGTGAACTGTGTATGCATGCATGTTAGCCTGAGGGTGTGTGTGCATGTTAGGCTAGGGTGTGTGTGTGTGTATACGTACATGCGCATTGCATGTGCATGCAGGCCTGTGCAATCACCATAGCCTCGTCCCCAGGCCTCCGCCCAGATTTTATCTCGCAGCCGTGGAGAAAAATCTGGGCGGAGGCCACTGTCTGACTCCAGTGGGCCTGCAGCAAAATTGAGATGGACATGATTAGCTATATATGGGCTTTTCAAGCTACAGTCAGCCTCCTCCAAGTCATCATGTCATAGATAACAAGGGCTGTTTATCTCATATGACTCCTATCGGATTCTATGACTCACAACATGTCATACACATGGTAGCTTAGCTACCTCACCTCATAGGCACTGGCCACACAACACAAGATGGTATTGGATTATAACCCAGGTCATATCCGAAGATGGTATTTCCAAGCTACTATAGCTACAGTCTGAGTCAACATCCCCCGCGATGCATCGTGTCTTAGAATAGCATAATGATGATATCAAACTATAAGGGCTGTTTATCTCACTGGGTTATAATCCAATACCATCTTGTGTGATGCCTATGAATAGTCATCAGCATAATTATGTGAGGTAGCTACCAGATTTCAATGCATGCACACTTCAAGATTATAGCTAAGCCTCAGCAATCAGCTAATGTAGCTACAGGATAATCAATTCAGTGAAACTAGACTGGATGGTTGCTGAGCAGTATAGTATGCACGTATAGTCATTGACACATTGCTATAGCTACATTCTATAGTAAGCTAAGCTGCTCGTGTCCAATTTGAATTTTTTGGTTGATACACTAGCTATGTCAGAATGGACCTTTGATCAAAGAAACTTATTCATTCGGGTATTTCTTGTAGTGGTGCATGTCAAACTGTGACTTATTCTGGAATGCCATGATCTATAGCTATTGCTAACCTGCACTTCCTACTATCTGCACTTCATCTATAGCTAATTGTGTTGACCAGGCGAAATGTAGTAAATCAGAGTTTCACGGCAAAAAGCACTCTTTTAATTAAAAACTCATGCAGCAACATTGAAGCTAGCTAGCTACAGAAGTTCAAAAGCATCAATTTCGTAGGTACGCCTACGGAATCAATAGCTTTGAATCTGCATATGTAAGGCATTTCTTAACAGTAATGTATATAGTGCATGCATACACAGCTTCAAGCTTGAGTATCGAATAGGTACGGTACCTAGCTATAGCTTCCTCAAGTGTGGCTACTGCAATCCTACCAGAATTGCATAAATGAAATCAAGCAGTATATTCAATTCTTAGTAACAAGATTACTAAGAGGTGTGTATGACCACAGCTTCTGTTACTATAAAGGAGTGCTTCAAAAGTCATTATGCAATCGTTGGTAATACGTATACTCAGCAGTAGAGAGCTTACTGAAACTGCCATCCCATGCAGGTCGACACTTCCTATACTCCACGTAGGGCAGAGATTCCTTCCCTTTCAAGGTCTCTGCATGCTGCAATTGTTCCAAAATATTAATTGTATTCTGGAAGGCTAGGTAGTTGTTTAGGTACTGGTAACTACAGTCGCCCCTCCATGATATCATATGGGAGCATGCAACTAGCTCCATCACTGCATGTGGCCTCCTAGCTATATAGTAAAATCACCATTGCTAAAGTCATGATTGTATTATAGTGACAAGCTTAGTTGAATTATATAGCTAGCCTAGCAAGTTCCATCAAAATACCAGTAAATAGTTGAGGATTGCCTTGCAGTTTCGAATCACAGCAAAGTGTAGCTAAGGCATGCATTGAATCCTCTTTGATGAACAGATTTGCATGCATTTGTATGTACTCCTCATGATCATGACTCCCCAATGGTTCTACCCACTATAGTGAATTAACCGCTATAGAGCTCTGCATGGGCCATTCCATGTTTCCCCTGCATGGGAGCTCGAGCGAGTGCTCGTTCTCTTTATACTTGCTATAGATAATCTTCAGAAGCTGGTACATCAAAGGAGTCTTCAAACTCTGCTTAATTACGAGACGCAAAGTCCGTCTCCTGGGGTGGATGTACCACCTCAATGCAACCTGTATTCAGGTTCTTTTTTTTTGCATTCGTCTTAGCTATAGGGTTCCTATTCGGAATAGTGTATTCATCATAGCTAAGTCAGTTAGTTACATGTACAAACACACAATAATTCTACAATGGAGTTACAACACATCCAGTGACAAGCATACAAGCAAACTGAGGACAAAACACACACATGAAGATAATGTACAATAGGTGCCATGATTAATCGTACTGCAGCTACTTCCAGTTATTATTACTGCAAACAGCAGTTTTTTTCAAAAATAAAACAATGCTCTTGTAATTCAGTAGTTCGTACAGGTACATACATTGTAACGGGAATGAATTCAATACAAACGGTTTAAAATCGTGAATTGTGAATTCTTAAGGTCAAAGTGGTTGTATTCAGAGTGAGTATTACCCATAGTACAAGAGAAATCAGCAAAGCGTCGTCTGTATGCTTGCCTGCGACGTTCTATTCTTTGTCTCTGAGGAGTCTGCTGGATGGCTACCCAAAGAAGCAGTTCTAGGTATTGGGGTACTGGGGGAAGAACCATTCTTTTCCTGCTTCTCTTTGTCCTTCTTCCTCTTCAGTGTGAACATCCCAGACATTTCCTCCTCCACGTAGGGTAGAGATTCTTTGTCTTTCAAGGATTCGTGGGATCTGGTCTTTTGCTTGCTATCACGCTGGTTGAACACCGGCCATTTCTCTGTGTCTTGGCTCATCTACATGGAAAACAGAACACGTAATGAGCAGATGTATGTATGTTGCAGTACTGGTATGTTGGCTTAGCATTGTCTCTGCTGCAGAAAGGAAAGGAGGGGGTGACTGCACCCACACCTACCTCTGCTGCCATTGTTCCCTGTTTCCATGCATTCTGGAAGGCGGAGGCGAGGATGGACTGGTTTGACCGGTTTCTTCTCATCGATCCAGTCTGAGGTTCTTGCAGGAGTGGTCCGGAGATAGAATGACCACCACTAGTCCCCACTTTCAACGTCTCGGGTGCTGCAAATGGACAGAGAGGAAATACAAGTACCATGAACGTCATGATTCTTCCACTTATATACATAACCACTCCTAGAGCTCAGGTGCAACACAGAGTTTTAGTTTTTGTGTACCAACAGTTTGTGTTCTGCTGCACGGTAGATGTTAATAGTACATTCTCAACAGCTGCTTGTCCAGACGACGGATATGGAATGTGTGACTCAACAACTCCACTGCACTCCCTCAAATGAAAGCTCTGTCTGGGCCATGATGATCAGGAGCTTATATTAAGTCCAAATAGAGCACACCATCTCCCAACAACAAAGGGTTAAATTATACTTTCCCTCAATACTGGGCTTTGTTTTGCCTGATCAGAGGACTGTGTCTAATGGAGGACGTTCTTGGCTGGAGCTATTCCATCCAAAATCAATGTGATAATAGTCTGGGATTCAGTGTTCCCATATCAGAGAGAGAGAAAGAAACAACCGCCCAAAATGTTGTGCACACCTTTAGCTGTTCCATTCTCTGTGACCTTGAGCTGGAAGGAGCCTCGCATGGAATTGCCCTTCTTCTTGCCGGCCAGGTCCTGTGGGTTAATCTCCTTCCCATTTTGCTGTGGTTTGTGGAAGGGGGTCAGATTGCAGTTATGTCAATAGTACGATCATGTAATAGCACAAGAATTTTGATTCCATAAGAAAACATTACGCAAAATTGTTCACAGACACACTCACCAATAAGATGACAGGCTCGGCTTCAGCCACCCTGCTCTCTCTTGGTTTGGGCTCAGGAAGCTTCCTTGCTAGCACGTCCAGGTTCTCGTCCTCCAACTGCAGCCATGGCATCTCTCCCTTTGTGTCCTCATAGTTCTGTTGCAGCTGGACACCATGCTGTGGTGACCATGGAGGAGGTATGGGGGTTAGAAGGAAGGGGGAGTTGGGAAGGAGGGGATCAGTGATGAAGAGCTGTTTGTCAAGTCCAGGTTACAATCATGGACCTCAATGGCACCATGTCTCAGGCTATAAGGGCTTTTTATCTCCACAGTCTCACGACATCTGGCGCTTGCTCACTGAATAATTCACAGGCTTCACACACGATGATAACCTAGGTCACATCCCGAGATCACATTACATGGCTCTCAAGGTCAGAGTCTTACGATGACCGTACACATTGTGCATGCAAAGCTGATCCATATGCAGCTGCTTACTATTCAGAATGTATTGTAGATGTAGTTCACACACAATTACACAGGTCACATGAACCCACCCACCCACCTACCCACCCACCCACCCACCCACACCCACCCACCCACCCACCCACCCACCCACCCACCCACCCACCCACCACACCTTAGCAAGTCTAATCCCAGTCATCCAGGCAGCTAGGTCATGTTTGGTGGGTACACAGATGTGAATGATACGCCTGTCAATTTTGCTGAGGGGACCATTGGGCTATGATAGTGTGTGTGTGTGTGTGTGTGTGTGTGGGTGGGGGGTAGGGGAGAGAGCAGTCAGTGTGTGAAATTAACGGGCGCCACGTCGCCAATGGCGACATAAAACTACCCTTTAGCGACTAATTTCGCTCTTCTTAGCGCCATTATTGGCGACTTAGTACCCAGCCGGCTCGTGTAGACGGCGCGCAGCGGTTATCAAGCGACACGTGGAGCTGACTCAGCAGAAAAAGCAACGATGACTCTTGAACTTTTCGGGTTCGTGAAGCGCCCTGCCTTCAGCTTCCTCTGCTGCCGATCCGCTAGCGACTGATGGCGTAGAAGCGTCCAGCAGCGGGATTCCAACTTCTGCTTCGAGGAGCGGGGATCTGCTCGCACCGCCCTCCAAGAGGAGGTGCTTCAACATGAACTGGACTGAAGGACGCGAGTGGCTTACGCACGATACCGATGCTGACGTGATGTTCTGCGAGTGGTGCTGTCGCTTCGACAGGAACGATCACAGGAACCAGTTTGTCAAAGTCTGCATGTATTAGTCTCGCGTGGTTCCTGTGACGATTAGTGGGGCGGGGCGAAAGGGCTCCTCCCGCCCCGCCCACTAATCGCCGCGGGAAGGGTCTGGGCCACGCGAGACTATGCATGTATGTCCAAGTTGTTATCAGTTGTGTATATCCTCATATCATTCATTGTAACAAGCGTATTACCAAAAGAATGTTTGGCCACTAAAAATTTATAGTGGAGACTAAGTCTAGAAGTTAGTGGTCACCACTGGCGACCTGGAGTTTGCTCTTAATTTCACACACTGGCAGTACATGTACATGTAGAAAGTAATCAATGACAGGTGAAGAACAACTGATTCTACTCTGCTACTATTCCCTGTGTGTGAATTAATGTACCAGGCCTTCTATACTCTAACAAAGCCCAGGCGAGAGGAGGCAGAGGAGGGTGATCACATCTGAATGTACATTCACTCACCACGAGGGAAAAACAGTAGTTGCCAGGGGCACGGTAGAATTTCTTGTACTGTGTGCCGGAGTAACATTCCACATCCTTCCACTCTGCCACACGCATTATGTCTTTGCTTGACTACGATGAAAATGTAGAGTGTGCGGGTGTTGCGGGTGTATAGGGGAGAGGAAGGGAAGAAGTGGGGGAGGAGAATGGAGTGTGTGGGAGGACGGGATGAGGTTGGAGGGGGTGAACGGGGGAGGGAGGGAAAAGAGGAGGGGACGAATGAGTTGGCCGAGGGGAGGGACGAGGGGAGAAGCATGAGGGGGGAGGGGAGTGGTAGAGGGTTGTTAATACCATGCAAACATTCAGTGGCAATGATGGAAGGGATGCACAAAAGTGGGTGCGATCAGTTTCTAGCACTGGGTAACAATGATTGAGGAGAACCGTCCAATCAAATGAAGAGCAACGAATATGGTCGCACAATGAGAGGATTGACAGCTGTCTCACCAGTGACTTTCCGCTCTTGGAGTAGTAGAGCCCAGAGGCCCTCAGCACAAAGAGGTGCTTCTTCCAGCTACTCTTCTTCCCGTCTCGGATATGCAGCTCCCCCTCCAATTTGGGCAGGATATTGTTCTTGAACAATTCCTGAGTGGGGAGATGGAGGGAGGGGGGGTCAACAGAGTGAACATCGACAATCTGCAAATCACGACAGACTTTAGTTGGGATTAATAGGGGTGGTGGAGTGAAATTGGTCAACCTGGGGGTACCTCGGGCATAATAGTAACTAGTCAGCCCGTGGGTGCCTCAGGAAAAAGGTGCATTGTTGAATGGAGGAGCCTCATACGAGGGAGTGGGAGGAGGAAGAGAGGATGCTCTAACACACCGCTCCTCTGTGACTTCTTGTGCTTATCCTCCACTAACAACCAACCACTCTCTCTCCCCCAAAACACACACACCTTGAGTATGATGTTCTTCTTCTGTTCTTCTGTGAAGGTACTTCTGGTTGTGTTGACGCTGGAGTAGGAGTGGGATGCTGGCATCAGCATCTGAGAGAGAGGGGAAGGAGAGGGTGGAAGGAGGGGGGAGGGATGGGGGAAGCTTTGATGAGGTTTCCATCTTGTGTCTATGTAAAAAGATGACAGTTTGTACCTGAGGTCTCTTGAGGAGGTAGTACTTCTCCGGGTTGTTCTTGAAGAGGATGATATTGTTGTGACCTCTTGGCCAGTGTGTCAGGCAATCCAGGACCTTCTCGTTGTCCTCCAGGGTCCGCTCTATGAGAGTGTGAGGGGTGTGGATGTGTGTGGGTGTGAGAGATGTGGATGTGTGAAGGTGTGAGGGGTGTGGATGTATGAGGTTTTGAGGGGTAGGGTAGGGGAGGGGAGGGAGGATACGACAGTGGAACCCCTCTAATACGGATGGTAACTATCACTCACATGCCAATAACCTCTTCTGTGTCGTGCCATGGTCACCCTATACCTCCACTACTACACAACCTCCTCTGAGCTGTGATCCATCCTATACCTCCACTACTACACAACCTCCTCGAGCTGTGATCCATCCTATACCTCCACTACCACACAACCTCCTCTGAGCTGTGATCCATCCTATACCTCCACTACCACACAACCTCCTCTGAGCTGTGATCCATCCTATACCTCCACTGCCACACAACCTCCTCTGAGCTGTGATCCATCCTAGACCTCCACTGCCAGACAACCTCATCTGAGCTGTGATCCATCCTACCTGCTCTCAGCTATATAGCTGTGTTGACAATCAAGTTACGAATCCATTGCTGAGCACTGTCCAATGGTCTGAGTGTGTATCTAGTGCTGCCCACCCCCTGTTCAGCTGCATTCTAATGTCCTCAAACCATGGGTGCTTGATACATACTCTATGGTACAAGGCTTACCTAGATGCAGGTCGGTAATTTTCTCAATAAGGGTCCAGTTTGGTCCAAGATCCTGGTGGTTCCTCTCAGCCAGGAGGATACAGACGTCCCTGGCATTCATACCTTGATGAATGGCAACCATTTTGGTACTCCCGTCAACATTGTGTACTTTTAGAACCATCTGGAGGATGGGAGGGAGGGAGGGAGGGAGGGAGGGAGGGAGGGAGGGAGGGAGGGAGGGAGGGAGGGAGGGAGGGAGGGAGGGAGGGAGGGAGGGAGGGAGGGAGGGAGGGAGGGGGGGAGGGACGGAGGGAGGGAGGGAGGGACGGAGGGAGGGAGGGAAGGAGGGAGGGAGAAAGGGAGGGAGAAAGGAGGAAGGGCAGGGAGAGAACTGAAATGCAGTTGTATGAATGACTGAGGACGGCTCATCAGTGGTTTCACATTTAGTGTATGTGTAGTGTATAGCGTGTGACCTTCTGAACAGATGCTTCTTTCAGTTTCATCATTGCAATCTTCAGTTTCTCATTCTTTAGTTTCTGCACCTGCTGCTCCTGTGTGTGTGTGTGTGTGTGTGTGTGTGTGTGTGTGTGTGTGTGTGTGCGTGTGCGTGTGTGTGTGCGTGTGTGTGTGTGTGATATGAGGGGATGGAAGTATCTCTGGAACGGCTCATGCTGGGAGTGTACTACAAGGCACGTGCATCTCTTAGAACACACAAACAGAAGCACACACCACAAATTACTAGTGGAATGCAGGACATTGGAGGGTGAGCCTGAGCGAAGTGCATAATTATGTATGCGCATGCAGGGCATGCGGCAAGGAGCAGTTGCATTCACATGATTGTCATCAGAATGTGACCGGGCAATGAGCACAGAAATTATGGCACTCATACACTCGTGCACATCACAGCAACTGTGAGCAAGTCAGGTTAGCGTTTATAGCCTAGCAGCAAATTTTGTAGCTAGGCTAACCGGCCATGGCGGTACGTGTAGGTCCACGCGCTGTCTCCGTCTTTGTCAGTGTCGCCGAGGAGGAAGAATGTTCATGATGCTCTAGCCAATGTCCACGAGTGGTCTCCGTCTTTGTTGTCGCCATCGTTCGTCGAACAGGTACTACGACGTCGAGGTAGCTAGACGAGTTCGTTGAATTTCAATATTATTGTGCACGTGCAAGTGAAATTTGCTGATTTAAAATTTACGGTAATTGCAAGATCCACCAAACATACAATCAAACATACACACGCAGAGCGCAATGAAGTCACGCTAGTGTGGGGCTCGCTCAGGCTCGCCCCAATTACAGTACTGAGTAGTTATCCTCCAGCAGAGGTCCTCAATGTGTTCTGAGTCAGAGTCTAGAAACCATGTTAGCCAGAGGTTGTGCCTTGTAGGACGTGTTCACACTGGTTTGGGTAGTCAATCTCTCAAATGGTACCAGCTATGTAAGTGCGGCTATGAGAAGGTCCATCACACCCACCATTCAACAGATACACAGCATACACACCAGCCAACTTACAGGGGTTAGAGATTCATCAATTGTCAGCTGCTCTGCAAAGGCATCCAGCTGCTTCTTCACGGCTTTCTGTGGAACAGACCAGCAGGACCAAGAGTAGTCAACCCGCGGAAAACGTATCACAGGAAAGTTTTCAGTATACATGTACACTGCAATACACCAGCTGATCTACTGCAAGTCTCGTGCTTTGCCTCGTGCTGTATACGTCTCAACCTGCCCCTCATGCAGTAAATCCCATTGTGCATTCGACACTGTGTGTTAACCAGTTGTCAAGGCCAAGCATATGCTCGTTTCAAGGAAGTGACCTGCGAATGAGGCCGCTCGACCCAGTAAATCTGATAGCACATTGGACGTGGTACATTAACTAGTTGTCAAGGACAAGCATGCAACATGCAATAATAGCATGCATGGTCGATCACACGCATGTTCTGTACTATTATGAGCGATTACTCACATGAGAGGGTGACTTTGGGCTGCCACTCTGAGCGGGTCCAGTCGGGACGTCCCCGGGTCTCTTACTGCCGTTCCGCCGCAAACTAGCACTCCGCGAGTTCTGTTTAGGAATGGAGGACTGCCGGGGGACCATAGAGGCACGGGAGTTCTGGCGCAAGATTGCGGGAGTATCACCCATGAAGATGTCGAGAGATTCCTTGTCAAACTGCTCGATTTCTGGGGAATCCTCTTTACCTGTGGACATGGCAAGCTATGTATGTCACTAAGTAACTACTGAGGATAAAAGGATATACCAGTGTCACGAAACAGAGCCAACTTGTGAAACAGCACCCACCCACCTATTTCCTGTACAGGGTCATGTTTACTCCAATGAGCACCCACCAGCCTTGTGAGACAATGCTTGGCACTCCAGAATAAGTGTTAATGTTAGTTCCAGTTCGCTGAAAACACAATGTACTTGTACTTTCACCTCTCACGATCGATTGACCAAATCGTGAGCCTGAGAGCCAGTCCTTTCATCATCGTGAGGCAGCAGGTACAGAAGGGTACAGAAATTACTTGGACTCTATTTGCCTACTACCCAAGAGTGAAACCTGGCTTTGTGGAGGGCATCTTTCAGTGCCTCATCCTGAAAACTGTTATGCAATTGACATACTGTACAATGCCCGACACACCCACCTCTAGTTTGTTCAGTAGAGTACGTTGCCATGGAGAGGCCCCCTGTAAAGTTAGGGATGATGTTCTTCGAGGCTTGCAGGCCCTCCATGAACTGCACGAAGTCTTCACTGGAGACCATCCCACTCTCTGTCCCCTTGTTGCTGTGTGAGTGTGTGTGTGTGTGCGTGTGTGTGTGTGTGTGTGTGTGTGTGTGTGTGTGTGTGTGTGTGTGTGTGTGTGTGTGTGTGTGTTTTGTCAGGCTTTCGTCCAAAAGGATGTACTAAGTTGGTTCTACCTGGGTCGTCCGGGTCCCCCAAGGTCGATGGTTTGTCTGTCCCCCCCAGTTTCCAGAGTGCTGGCGGTGGTACTAGCCAGCTGGGCCTTTGTATCCTCCTCCAGCTGGCAGAGGTCCGCAAGGAGGGCATCCAGGTCCGGGTCATCCGCATCTGGGATGGAGAGGGGAGGCAACAGTGACCTGTGAGGCTTCACATGCAGGGGGAACGGAGAGAGAGGGGGCATTGCTCCCCTTGGAAATATCAACCTCCAACATAATGCAGCCACCGCCACCCCTGATATTGCCCGACTCCCTGTTGTCATCCCCCAATTAGACGGATTTCGTAATGGCACACTGATGATGCACAGTGATGTCCCCAGATTTGAGTACGCAGTCAAACTCACTCCCATAAGTATAGGATCTACTACGTCGACTCGGAGGTTATGTGATTTATCCTCTGCGGGAAAGTTTGGCCGAGGTGAAGCCAAGGCTAAACTTTCCCGCGGAGGATAAACCGCATAACCTCCGAGTCGACGTAGTAGATCTGGCTTCTACCACAGAGATAACCTCCAAGTCAAGTTAGTAGCTGGATCCGGCTGTTAGACAGCTACAACTCTCTGATTCTCAGCATAGCGTGGTTCAATTACATCATAGCGGAGGATAACCGATTTATCCTCCGCGGTACATCAAAGGATCGCCCACGTCCTGTGGTAGAATACCAGTACTAGTGTCCTCTACACAAGCTATATACTCAATACCACTGTTCAAACCAGTGAAGCTATAAATTCAGTGAGTGTGATACACGAATTGTGTGTGATACATGAATTGTGTGTCAGTGAGTGTGATACACGAATTGTGTGTGATACTCGGAATTGTGTGTCAGTGAGTGTGATACACGAATTGTGTGTGATACACGAATTGTGCATTGTAGTAAAACATACTTGGAAGTGCAAACAATAGCCAGCCATTGTTTCCTCTGTATTGTATGTACCAGAGCACAGCAGGCCCACAGAGACATCACTCCTAGCATTGGACTTGTTTTCATACTCGTGCAACTTGTAGTACATTCCATATATGGGTACTATGCACACCATGCAAGGATTGTTTCTCTGACAGTCATCAAAGTGAAATTTGGTCGGAACCCACATTCTGAACCTGATTGCTGTTTCAAGATTTTAAGAAACATAGTTACGTATGTCCGCACACTGATATTGAACCCTGTGCAATAACTATTGTGTGAAGAGGGGGGTCGGCGCTTGACCACACACACACACACACAAGGCAGATGCCAAAACGGATCCCTCTTTTCACTCACCTCCATCATAGAGGGCAGAAAAGGCAGCCTTGAGGGACATGAGGGATCTGCGGAGAGCAGATCCACTCCCGCCATTGTACCCATACTCTCCCATGAGGCACTTGCACACAGGTGGTACGTCTGTTACAGTTACACTGTACAGCGAATGAAGAAGCAACTGCTTGTTCTGTTCCTCTGGTTTGTTCCTGCCACAAGATGATTTGGCATCAGCGTAGCTGCCAATGAAGTGTTTGTAAGACGCTACTGTGCACAAGTGAGAGCTAACTTAGAAAGATGCTAGAAGCGGTATATGTGGGGAGTTCCTGCTGTGAGGCTGCTACCCTACTGGTACAGTTCAGCAGCTGCAGTGCTTCAATCATCCAAGATGAAAAGATGAGGTCTTCTCTTTCCAAGCTGTTATGGGAACTGTTTCTATGCAGCAAACTGTTTAGCACCTGGGTTGCAGAACAGCTGGCAACCTGCAGCTACTCACTATGGCAACCAATTCAGCAGCTATTCGAGAGTCCAAAGTTCAAACTAACAGGTAGTAAGGTACTCAACAAGTTGTCAGTAAATCTGACTCTAAACTCTAAACTCTAAACAACTCTTCTTTCGACCAGAGCAGCCAGTCACTCAAACACTCAAACCTCCAGCATGCAGCAAGACTTCCAAACCTCAAAAACACTCTTATACCCTCTGGCAATCGATCAGGAAACAAACTCTGTACCACAATGAGGTCAATCAGGCCTCATACAAGTCCCTGGCTAGCGCCCAATGCAGTACAAAGAGGTCGTTACGCTGCGGCCATGCCGAGAATGACTTGAAATGACAGCGGCAACTCTTGCAAAATGTTTGATGCCTAACAGCCGACTGCCTAATATGGTACGTTTGATTCACACCATGAGCGTGAACAGGGACGATTGTTCTTCTATTATGTGTGCAATGTAGATTAATTTCACTGGAAGGCAGATTTGCACCCAAAACATACATGTACTTGTACATTCATGCTAATAAGCAAGCTGTAAGAATAGACCATATATAGCTGACCAATCAGAGGGTTACGTTTGGAAGCTAAACAGGAAGTAAATTTTGTTATGAGCAACTCATTGCCTTTGGCAAATACATCCCAGTGTGTGTGATATGCAATCTTTGCAGATCACATGACTGACAAAGCTCATCACCCAATCACAGGCTGCATGGTCACACGACTGACCAGGAACACAAAGTGTATTTTCATGGAGGATCTTCTTCATGATGCACAAAGCTCCCTTCTCCCACAGAGAAAAAGTACAGTGTGTTACACAATGATAGCACACAAGGCCTTGTCGTACTCCCTTGGGTTGTGCCAAAGGGGCTTGTGTTGAAACCAATACACACACACGCACGCATGCACACACACACACACACACATGCACACACACACACACACCTACACATATACACATACACACATATACACATACACACACTATATAAAAATATGAAAAGCAAGCAATTATGGCAGCGATGTCCAGTGTGGCTCAACAGCATGCTCCCAGTTGAAGTCACAACCAACTCCACTACACACCACACACCACACATACACCACACCACACACCACACATACACCACACCACACACCACACCACACACCTTCAATGGCCTTCATAGACACTCTCCAAGTAGCAATACGAGCCTGTATGTGTGTGCGTGTGTGCGTGTGTGTGTGTGTGTGCGTGTGTGCGTGTGTGTGTGTGTGTGTGTGTGTGGGGTGTGTGTGTGTGTGGGGGTGTGTGTGTGGGGGGTGTGTGTGTGGGGGGGGTGTGTGTGGGGTGTGGGGGTGTGGGTGAGTACGTGGAAGAGTTGGCAGAAATGAGACATTGTGTAGCACTAGTCCTTACCATCTCTGCTTCAGTCTTAGACGTTCTCCTCCTTCTCACAACCGATTCTCTCTGCTCCTCGTTCTGGTTCTCACTGGAGACAGGAGGCTGCTCTGGGGGGGCACGCTGAATAGGTGTGGACACCTCCTCTGCTCCTGGGGATAGGACATCTTTGCTGGTGATGGAAAGTGGAGTGGGTGGCTATAAGGGAGAGAAGCGGGAGGAAAGAGGAGGGAGGGAGGAAAGAGGAGGGAGGGAGGAAAGAGGAGGGAGAAGGGGAGAGGAGGGAGGAGGGGGAGGGGGAGAGGGAAGAGGGAGGTGGAAGGGAGGGGCAAAGCAATCAGTGTCACACAATCAGTACTCTAGTGTGCATATGTGTGCGTGTGTGTGTGTGTGTGTGGGGGGGGGGGGGGGGGGGGGGGGGGGGGAGGTCTCAAGTATCACCAAGGAGGCGGGACTGAGGGTACTACACCAAGGTCCTGTTGGGGGCAGCAAGCCAGTGTTATCAGAAATTGTGTTACGATTACGACATAGCAAGTCTTCACCCTTCCTTTTTTGGATCCTCCATCCCAGTTTGTCAATTGTGTAGTCTTGAGACCATTACTGGGTGAACAACAGCTCGCTGTTGTGATTGTGTTGCATGTGACCATGAAGCATAATACCAGGTACAGACCATATTTGGCTAAAATTCAATGAACCAATCACAGGATTAAATTCTAGGTTGTCAGCCTACTGGATAAATCCAAAGGGGAGGGAGGTTTATTAGCTTGAAGCGTACTATCTTAGTTGAGCCAGATGTAGGTCTTCTAATCTGGTGCTTCTCAAATGCTACGCTTAGAAACTACATCTACATGTAGAGTGTGTCCCCAATGCTGACAGGAAGGGAGGGGGAGAGGGGAAACAAACCAAATCAAAGAACGTTACGCATTCCAATGACGGCATCAAGGGAAATTAGCCCAGGAAGGGGAGCACCTCGGTACCCTCCATTGAGGGGAATACTGATGTACCTCCTGACTATGACTATGGTACCTTGGCAGTTGCATCTGTGGCTGATCGTGAACCCCCTCTCACTTTCTAACTCCACCCATCAATAATCCCTCCCTCATCCCTCTCTCTCCCCTCTCTCTCCCCTCTCTCTTTCTCCACTATTCCTCATCCCTCTCCATAGTCACCACAAATGTCCCTTGCCTCCAGCCAGCAATTTCCAGAACCAAAGCATGCTGGGTCACCACAGCTTATGTAACTACTAATCAGTGAAAAATAATCGCATCTGTCCAATTAGCCAGGAGCAAACTTCATTTACATGCATGCAAATATTGCATTCTTGGCTATACAAACTATAATTCAATGTGTAAACATGACCTTCCAAGGACAATAATATTATAATCACAAAAGGAAGCCTTTTTCTCGAAGACCAGCAGACTCAGTGATGTCATCATCGGCCCGGATGATGTCACAACACCATAGGTAGGGAGATACAAATAGGTTTGTATGGTGACGTAGCTAGCCATAATCTCAAGGTGAGATCCAAAGGAGAAGAAAGAAGCTAATCACCATGGTGACAGGAGCCAGGTGCACTATATATGACCAGGAGTGCATAATGAGGAAGCGAGCGGAAGGAAGGGAGGAGCGTGAAACGACCACGCAAAAGATTAAAAATTGAAAACTTTCCCACGGTAGTCCCGTTACTATTTTTAGCTCGCACGTGTGTCGTTGTTTTTCTGTGATGCCATTGCATTGACTACAGCGACGGGCCAAATTTCGATGGGAGAGAGAGAGAAGAGAGAGATAAGTGTCGCGGGATGTTTCCCAGCAGTCATGAACTCACAAGGGGCGGTTCTTTCCACTAGTCGAGACGCCCGCTTGACTGTGTGGAGCGGCTCGATCAACTGCATCGTCATACAGCACTTTGTCGAGGTCTGTCACTACCAGTATGTCAATTCCCCTGCCTCGCTACCATTGGAGTCTTGGTACTGGCCTTTTCTCTGTCTTCTAGTAGTCGTCATCCTCGAGTCTGCGTACACGTGCGAGCTAAAATAGTAACGGGACTACCATGGGAAAGTTTTCAATTTTTAATCTTTTGCGTGGTCGTTTCACGCTCCTCCCTTCCTTCCGCTCGCTTCCTCATTATGCGCTCCTGATATGACTACTACATTGTTGGCTACAAGTTAAGCTACATCTGAAACACCTGCGTGTTTACATTCAACGCAGTTGTTGTAATTAGATTGCACACATACAAAGCACTGCATCTACTCAGTGCCAAGCATCATGTACAACTTCCTGACACCTCAGACTAGACCTCAATAACCTTTATCTGAACCGAGAGAGGTCAAGGCCGATCAGAGGCTCTGTGAACACAAGAGACAGGTTCACTTCTGGCATCCAGGATGGAGGGAGATGGCTCACATAATTATATGATGCTACAACTCTATCTGTCTTCCTGAGGAGAGAGGGACTAGAGACTTAACAGTGTCCGTATGCTTCAGGATTCCTTCCTGCTGCGAACCAAGCAACAAAGAAGCCAGGTCTAGAAGGAACCAGCAGTCCTTCAATGACCACAAGCTGCGGCTGAGGCTTCACGGTACACACATCCGGTACACACATCCGGTCGATACAAACAGTCTTATGTAGCCGATACAAACAGTCTTATGTAGCTCATACAAGACCAAAACACAAGACTTCCCCTTCCATTGTTAATGCTGTGTAGTTGCAAAATGTCCTTATTTGGGGTCCTGATTCAAAAATTTTCATTATGACGTCAATTTCATGTTTACAAAAAATGCATCAACATGTTGGTGTAAGTGATGGAACAAAAAGTGTGTGAATGGTCTGGGAATGAGGCTGTACACTAGGCTAGCCTCATTCCCAAGCCATGTCAATTCCAGCTCTTGCACTGTTTGCAATCTGGGGATGAGGTTAGAGAGTGTGTCTATAAACGTTTTTATCATACCAGTAGTGCTCGCTTCGATCACTTTAGCCACTGCCCCCTCACTACATCTGGTGGTATGGTACTGTGCAGAGGCCCTCGTGAGCTCTCGCCTGCAGCCTCCTTCACTGTGTCTGTGTGAGTCCAGCATAGCTCATTCTACCCTGGCACACTGACAGCCGTGATGCGCAATTGGGCTTCTGAGCGGGCACACTCGATGTCAATTGGTCGACATCAATCTCCACTACACACCTGTTCCACGTCCTTCTTCATCAGCCTCCTTCTGCCTTATTCCTGGCCATGCTGCACAACTTTTTGCAATCTCCCTAAGCCTCAGATAATTTGGAGATGAACTCTTTCTGCTTTCTTCGTTTTGGATGTGGCATGCTGTTCGCTTGCAAAACATGTAAATTGTGAAGCCAGCTCAGTGACTACTGACCTTTCGGGACGTCACAGGACTACACGGCACAGTCAGAAACTTTGGAAGTCTATGATTTGAATCTGGTGGTGCGGTATACATTATGATGCCAGCACACGTGATATGGGAAAATGAATATCCCTTCACCGCCTTCATCGGCTCATAAGCTCCTGGTTGACACACAGCTGAGACCTAGTGCCCACAAGATGCCAGGGGTATTTATTGGAGTCTATTCACACCCTGTTTAGGGCTGAAAGAGAGATTGATATGTATGATCTACCAGCACTTCTAATCTCATCATCACTGTTTACCTTCTGGTTGGCTGGCATGCTCTTTATGTAAACACTGCATTGTTGACATACATAAGACTGAGGGCTACTATAGCAACCACTTGTGTGGTTGGTCTGCTGGTCTACCAATATAATGGTGCATTTTCAAACAGCAGAGGCCAAAGTGCCTGACAAGGGACCAAAACATGCCTCTGGTCGTTGCTAATTGGCAAGGACTTTCCACTTAACTATTACAACAGCAAATTGCCGCATGACTGACTGAGCACACTAGGAAACACCTGCCAACTGTCACCAGGCCCTTTTCCGCGATGTTCATGCGTGAGCCTGGGTATGAGGCTCTGGGTACGAGGTTCTGGGTATGAGGCTCTGAGTACGAGGTCCTGAGTACGAGGCTCTGGGTAGGAGGCTCTGGGTACGAGGTCCTGAGTACGAGGCTCTGAGTAGGAGGCTCTGGGTGCGAGGCAAAATATCTCCCATGGTGACGGGATAGAGCACACCATCCCACACATATGCTCTAGGTATCAAGATGCAACTGTCTGGGGATAAGACAAAGGCAGACAGGCGAATGAGCCAGACAGCTTGGTGCTACAACTCCAGCACACCCACAGGAAGGTGAGTTATTCACTGGCAGTAAATACACTTTGGAAATATATTCATTGCAGTTCACATGGTACCATGCATTAATTAATGTAAATCATGATGATGTCATAGGATAGTGGCTACAATACTGTGGTTGAACTACAGTGTAGTGGTTAACTTCGGGGGTGTTAATTCTCATCAGGCGCTGATCCCCCACATACAGTGTATGTGGATGACATCATGTGAACTTTGGCACTTGGTTCGGACGAATGGCAACAGACGGGATGCAGGTACCGATTGAGAGCCACTTATCATCCTTTAGCACTTACACGATTAGTTGCACGTTGTACAGGGCATTCACAGTGATCAATTATATTTCATCAGCATCCTGTGGCCCTCCCTGTGCCTTCAGTCACGAGTTAGAACACAGTAGAAATCGAAATCGCGAGTGCAGCAAGGTCGCAGGTCTTACTTTGGCAATAGTTATCTCACACTATCGCCAACGTCATGGCTGGACAACCCTAGCCTCGGCCTGGGAACGAGGCTGGACAACCCTAGCCTTGGCCTGGGAACGAGGCTGGACAACCTGCTCTTTGGCCTCGTCCAAGATTCCTATCCTCCATGCAGAATGGGGTCTGGCCACATGAGACTAACGTAAAATGCACTTCTCTGGCAGAGGGAAAAGCCACGAAAGGATAAAGGAGGCAGTCATCCACCTCACAAGTGACAGCCATGTCTGTTTAGATGAGGTTACTATCACACCAGTGAGGTATGCCTCACACAACAGACAAGAGCAGCTGCTAAATACCACAACTATTTCCTGTGTCTATTGTGCGCCCAAGGGACTACTTGTAATTTGAGATACCAGCTTCAGTATACAGCAGGTTGAACTGAACAGTCTCAAACTGCTGCATGTACGTTGCACGTACAAGCAGCAGTTATACTTAAAAGCAGCTTCACTCGCTTCAGCTGCTGCTCCCGACTGCATCCCCATGTAAGCTGGTGCTGGACAGCTCCCAATGCAAAAGTCTGGTGAGTTCTCATCCTCCACATGGCGTTCACGTTTTAGCACGGCACACAACAGTCTCTCTTCAGCAGTCTCACGAGCTCACTGCGTCTCACGAGCTCACTGCGTCTCACGAGCTCACTGCGTCTGAGTGAGTCTGGATTAGATCATTACCCTGAAGCACCGAAGCCTTGTGCAATAGTGTCTCTGGCGAAGAGTACTGGCACCACATTAATGCGAGATCGAGATCAAGTAAGGACAAGGGCCGTACACGTCACTACTCCAGTCCCACCCCTAACACCCGACTTCCGTTAGTCACACACACTTAAAATCCTAATGCAGTGATGCAAGTCCGCTATGCCCCAGCAAACTGACTAATTCTTTCATTAATTTCCTTTACTTTGAAGCGGTTACTTTGAGTAACGGCCAAGAATGCCAGGCCTCCAAAATCCCACCTTGTTAATCTTAGCGTGATTACTACCCAGACCCTCCCTGCTCAGGAAGGCTGGGGTTGAACAGCGCAGGGCAGCCCCTACATTCCCAAGCCAATACATATCAGTTGGGGAGGGATAGTATATCGGAAATGACCTCTAGCATATGTATACTGGTACAGTCCATGACACACACACATGAAAGCAATGAGCATTTGTTTTGGTCCTTGACAGCAAAGGTGAATTTTAGCTAGGATCTGCCCTTATCCATTTATGATATGTACAACCATACACATACCTTAGTAGTCATGACTGCTATCATACGTAGATACCATGGCAACAAAGACCTAACAGAGCAAGTTCACACAATCTCAGCAGCTACTCACCTCATCAGCGAGTCCAGCAACTTCCTCCATTCCTTTTATCCCAGACTCCAGCTCCTTGATCCACGAGTCCAGAAGCAAGTTCCCTCCATTCTGTTCAGTCTCCTTCGCCAAAACGTTCTCCTCCTCCTCCTCCTCTGTCTCTTCCTCGTAGCTGATGTCGTCCCAAACGCCAAGGTTGTCGTTACTTCCGCTCCGAGATGAGCTGTTCTCGTCATTACTGAAGCTGGAACGGGCACTGGTCTGTAAGTGATAGGGCTCTCCAGTGTCTGGAGGTGAGCCTCCATTCTTTGTCTTCTTCCTCCTACTCTGGTCTGCCATATTCTCAAAAATCTGATCAATGGTATCCTCAAATTGACTGTCAAGAGTTGATTGAGAATTTTGGGACGGTTTTGGAATGTCATAGTCATCGTCCTTAGGAATGGTTAACTTGCTGCTGCATCTGCTGGAGTTTTGTGACATGGAACTTGAACTTGCGTCAGCCGAATAAACACTAGAGGTGACAGACACTGGTCTACTGTCACTCGAAGATTCAGACGTCAGTCTTGATGGCGTTGTGAGCAGAGAATAGCTCTTTTCTTTTCTCCCCTTGTCTTCTGGAGAGCTGTATTCTTCCTTCTCCAAGCTGTTCTGCTTCACTGGACTGCTCTGTAACTGAGGTCCTGGGACAAGCATTGACATGGCCTTTTCTTTAGCCTCCCTCTCTCTCTTTGACAGAGGAATATCGTAATCTTGAAACCCATTCTTCTCTCGAGCTGGTTTTGGTATATCGTAATCTTCATACCCATTTAGAGACAGACCAGGCTGAAGATTGCTGGAAGATGGATCTCCGCTCAGACGGCCGTGCACTACTGGGGGTGGTGGGGGGATGTTTGGGGCCACTTGTGGAACGGTTGTGATGTGTGTGTTTTCACTCCTGGTGGGAGGAGGGGGAGGGGGAGGTGGAGCATCATGAAAACGATTTGGACTTTGCGGTGGAGTGGATGAATTGACGGACCTTCGTGTAATTGAGGATCTTCGGGGTGGAGGCGGAGGGATGGGGGACTCCTGGGAGTGCCGACTGTTCCTCATTGGAGGTGGGGGAGGGACATTTTCCCCCGCAGAGCTGTGGCCTTGTGTGGGGCTCATGGAGTTTCGCAGCACAGGAGGGGGCGGTATTGCTGAAGGTGATGGGACAGGGGAAGAAGTGTGGTGTACAGGGGTGGTTCGTAGGGGAGGAGGGGGCGGTACTGCTGACGGTGATGGTGCAGGGGGAGAAGTGTGATGGACGGGTGTGGTTCGTAGGGGAGGAGGGGGCGGTACTGCTGATGGTGACGGGATAGCGAAAGAAGTGTGGTGTACAGGGGTGGTACGTAGGGGAGGAGGGGGTGGTACTGTTGACGATAATGGGACAGGGGGAGAAGTGTGATGGACGGGTGTGGTTCGTAGTGGAGGAGGGGGCGGCATTGTCGACGGTGATGGGACAGGGGGAGAAGTGTGGTGCACGGGTGTGGTGCGTAGTGGAGGAGGAGGAGCAGCGGATCCAAACTTAACTTTGTGCTTTGGTGAATGTTGGGGGACAGGTGGAGAGTGTGATTGTGTTGGAGGAGGAGGTGGTGGTTGGGATGGAGGTGGACCACCATTCTGAATTCGAGAGAAGGATCCTGATCTGACAGGTGGCGGTGGTGGCGGTCCATTTGCTCGACTAACTGGAGACACAACTGGAGGTGGAGCAGGGGCCTTATAGGCCGGGGGGAGGGAGGGTGGAAAAGGGGGGACAGTCGACAGCTTAGTTGCAGGAGAACACAGTGATGGAGGCAGAGGTGGTGGAGGAGGGGGTGGAGGCGGTGCAGCCATCTTGTCTTCGAACCTACAGCAGTTCAAAGGTTGCTTGATGTCGGTCTTTTGCCTCAGTTGGGAAGGAAATAGCTTTCAGAAGGGTTTCACTGTTGTTGAGATCAAGTGACAACAAAATAATCCTTATTGCCGAAAAGATAATCTACGCTTCACTAAATAAATCTAAATCTTGTTAGAGAGCAGTTCTCACAGCTTTCACCACAAAATCGACAGCTGCAAACGTTTAAATACGGTAGAGAGACTCTCATTACCTGTATGAAAGAGAATATAAACACCAGTGACCCAGCTTCCCAATTACATGTAGCTTCCTGAACATTCATGTTACACACCACCCACCCATCCCCTACCACACACACAGCCCACAACCCTAACTTGTAGCACACTGGTGAATGCATGAAGCCTACATTGTACAAGTGTTGTACAACTTGTGGCAAAAGGAATGTTGTAATCACCAAGGTCATCAATGGCTCCAGGATTGACAGTTTGCACTTGCTACACAGGATGAACATGGAGAAGTACACAACAGGTACTGGTCAAAAGCCAAAGTCCAAGAGAAAATAACACGTGTGAGGTGGTTGGGCTGTAAAATTTGGACCCCGGACTACACTATGGACTGGACGGGAGACAGCTGTATACAGAACGGTGAATGTCACCAAAGCCAAAGCTATGACAGGCTGTCTTAGCCTCGTTCCCAGTCCCACGCCCAGCTTTCCGTCGCTTGCAGTACGGTAAAGCGGGGAGGGCCTGGTACATTTCCTCACGTGAGCATGACGTATTCAAAAAATGGCAAAATTTTCAGAACGAAGACGCTACGTTTTGACGTTCAACGCTCGGTGAGTATAACAGTCGCCCCCCGCTAGCTAGATACGTGTGGTATGTTACCTGGTACCTTCACTCTTCTTGCTGTTCTGAGACACACTACGCCCCCGTTGAACTTCCGGTCTTTCTACCCCTTTCTACCCTTGACGTCACTCACGTGAGTAAATGTACCAGGCCCTCCCCGTTTTACTGTACTGCAAGCGACGGAAAGCTGGGCGTGGGACTGGGAACGAGGCTAAGGCTGTCTCTCTCTCCGTCCAAAGTTGCTCCCTAGCCGGTTGAGGTGTCTTCCCCAAGTTCCAAGAGGTCAAAGATTGTGTGTATACTTAATGAGCTTCTGTGGCTAGGCTATGGGTAGAGGATCCATGAACTATTTCTCATGGAGGCCAAGTGCATTTGTTGGGAAACCACCTTCAACAACTTTTCATTGAGCTCTAATTTATGATTCAGCTGATTAGCTCTTGAAGGGGTTATATTTGAAGCTCATTAAATACACATGACCATTTGACCTCCCTGAACTTGCAGGAAGCTGCTTCAACAGGCTAGGAAGACAGATACAAACAACCTATTGTAGCTTTGCCAGCTGTGTTTAGCTGTATTGATCAGCGCTGTCTCGAGTCCAGTCCAGTCCGGACCATAGTCCAGTCCAGAGTCCAGCTTTACAGAGACCCACTACGTTTGTGTCATACACATAATTATCATGATGGAGTAGATATGTGTAACACAGCCTCGTTCCCACGCCCCATCCCAGCTTTGGGGGCCTGGAAACGAGGTTACTACCAGCTCATCTTGCTTCACCCCGGGCCCCATAGCTATCTCTGCCTACACAAAACTGACAGCACCAACATGTCTACACTATTGGACCTGCAACTGTATATGCATGCATTGAATGTCATAGGTTTAACATGAACTATGTTCACACCATATATGGGTACCAAATCAGGCATGCAAGCACAACTTGGTAGAACTGCATGCACATACCTCTAATACGCTGCCTGCGCTTCATTTAAGTAAGGGAGGAGGAGACATGAGTTGCTAAATACTTAAATACTTCTTGGGCATCTTTCAAAAGGGGGCAGCAACACTCGGGAGGGACTCAAGGGGGGTGGGGGGTGGGGGCCTGCCCAAATGATCAAAACCCTGGCTGGGATCATTACACACAATCAACTATGGGAAAGCATATCTACCGACATGAAGCAAATTTTGAGCACTCCGAGCAGACAGCTGTGACTGCGGTCAAATGGTCAACTAAACTATAAATTGGGTGCAATGCACGTTTGGTCAACGCGTCAGTCAACCGTGTCAGTGGAACATTCCCAGAGTTACAATCCACTGTGTCCACTGTTTAGCCTATGCAGACCAAATGCTCGCAATCCCACAGGAATTTTCCTCAAGGGCAAGACAAACCGCAAGTCAATGGCCACGGCTTATTAGTCATTCGTTAATGACCTTTACATTCCAAAGACCACAAACGTTTAGCACCTACTGTGGCTGGGGAATACTAGGCTCACTCCTTCTCTCACAACCCCCACACCCCCCTACGGTGTACTAGCCTCCCTCTCCCCCTGTGAGCTACAGTAAAGGTGGTGGTGTGGGAGGGGAATGGTCAGCACCTACTGTGGCTGGGGAATACTAGGCTCACTCCTTCTCCCACACCCCCCACACCCCCCTACGGTGTACTAACCTCCCTCTCCCCCTGTGAGCTACAGTAAAGGTGGTGGTGTGGGAGGGGAATGGTCAGCACCTACTGTGGCTGGGGAATACTAGGCTCACTCCTTCTCCCACAACCCCCACACCCCCCTACGGTGTACTAACCTCCCTCTCCCCTTGTGAGCTACAGTAAAGGTGGTGGTGTGGGAGGGGAATGTTTAGCACTACTGTGGCTGGGGAATACTAGGCTCACTCCTTCTCCCACAACCCCCACACCCCCCTACAGTGTGTACTAGCCTCCCTCTCCCCCTGTGTATTTAAATCAAGTGTAGGAGGGACGGGCTATACTTACATCAAGTGTAAGAACAAAGGGGGGGGGGGGGGGGGGGGGGGGTGTCAAGTGTAGGATGGTAGGAGTAGTAAGGTGATCAAGTGCAGGAAGGGAGAAGGCAGGGAGCATTTACATCAAGCAAGTAGAGATGTGCTTGTCATCAAGCATAGGAGGGGTACGCTTGTCATCAAGCATATATAGGAGGGGTACGCTTGTTATCAAGCGTAAGAGGGGTGTGCTTGTCATCGAGCATAGGAGGGGAGCACTTACAGCTCAAGTTGCAGAAGGTGGAGGTGGGGTGCATTGATATCACATCCATAATCAGCACAGCTATTATGTTTAGGTGGGTGGCTAATCACTGCACTGATGATGGGCATTCAGAGTACAGCAGGTTCACTACCTGTCATCACAATGGCATACTTAAAGTTGTAACTAGGAGATGAGGAAGGATCTCAACCAAGAGTCATTTGCCCTACATGGTATTCTGTGGCCATGGTCACTACTTACCTCCTCCGTGAGAGCCATTAGCCATTAGCCGCATTATTGCATTTGTTTTGTCCCCAGATTGTCTCCGGAACAATGTCCAGCATTTGGTACTAGCCATGGCTACTCCACTTTTTGAGCCGTTATCATACGAGCTTCACGGTGTGTACTGCCCTCAGTGTATTGCCAGCACATCCATTACTGCAGCAGCTGCCTCCAGTCATGGCCCACGTTTTGCTAAAGTCATGAATAATGCCAGCATATCTAGCAGCTGCAGCCCCCGGTTAGCCTCGTTCCCACCGCCAGTATTTCCTCGCTTCCAGTGTGAAATATGGCATATTTCACACTGGAAGCGATGAAATGCTGGCGGTGGGAACGGCCTGGGAACGAGGCTACCCTACGGTCTCTCCACCTTGATGTACACTTGCTGGAGGGGAGTGCGAATTCAAAGATCCTGTCTAGGCAGGATTGGAGGGGGTGTGGTTGCTGGGGTTCACATAGGAGGCCGGAAATCATGGAGAATTGGCCAGATTCAGCTAATTACAAGGCCATGGATTACTAATGAATAGTTTATCACAAGATGGTGAAATGGTCCCTCAGATTGAGCTAATCCATCACCTGTAGCTGGTAAGAACTACCACAGTGAGCGAGTGAGGGTCCAGTAAATAATAGTTTCTCAAGTGAATTGAAGCAATTTGTACACTAAATTGTATCAATTTGTAACCACAAACACGGTCCCAAAACAACACCTCACTTTTGAACATGACCACCATCATGGCTGACAAACAAGCTCACCTACATCATAAGAAAACCCAAAACTCATACTTTAGGTACGAAAATAAAATATTAAAGCAGTGAATGTGTACAGCTGTTCCCCACCAGCTACGTACCAGGCCCCTTCACTCTTCTTAAGCTCCTGAGCATCGATACATAGTTAAATCCTTTCTACCACACTTTCCAGAATACAAACCAGCCTCTACCCAGCACCGCAAGCAATGGAACGCTGAAAGAGAGCTCTAGAAGCACGACTACAAACAAGCATTAAGGATTCTTGAATTCTTGGACTGGCCCCAAACCAACCCCCCAACCATAAGATTTGATAGCTCCCAACTGTAAACACTGGAGCAGTCAGTTCTTACATGTATCATACAAACTCTGAGTTGTCCCTGAAAGACCCAAGTCTCCAGTACCGAAACACACACTGTTCGTACAAGACCGCTCCACTTAAAAAACAAAAAATGTCATGTAGATTCAGTTAGGAATTCCCAAGCAGTTGGAGATATACAGCCCCACTATAAACCATGCAACTGACAACAAAATAGTCAAAAATTCAATTTTAGGTGCATGACTGATTGATTTCCAATTTCCACGTAAACACAAATCACAGGGATTGAATTCCATTATCAACACGGATTACCGAAGCGACGGACGGATCTGCCTCTATACCAATCATGTGATTGCTAGACACTTCCACCACAGACCCCAGACCAGGTCGTATCTGTGTTGGTTTGAAGGGTATACATGTACTGACCCCATCCTCCTGTCAATGTGACTCAGCTGTCCCATCCTCCTGTCAATGTGACTCAGCTGTGGAGTCAGCACAGCTGAGTCACATTGACACTGTGGAATCAGCCTCGTTACCAGCCTTCACCACCTGCAGTTTTGATCACTTGAAGCGCGGAACATGGAGGTGGAAGGGCTGGTCACATAATGAGGTGACGTCAGGTAGATACGCACACGGGGGCGGTTGCCAATGAAGGATCTCGAGGCCCTAACTTGTAATGTTCATTGAAGGGCTGGAGGCCAGAGCGCTAGCAAGGCAGCATCAATACCGTTTGTTGTTCATGACACCAGGGTCGGGCACTCCCCCTCACATGTCTACACTCTCCCCTTCACATGTCTACACTGTACATGTACCTGACTGTACAGCATGTGACCTGTCTCCCATGCCACCCCCCTCCACATGCACATGCCGTAAGCAATCAAAGGATTGAGGTGGGAAAGGCCTGGGAACGAGGCTACTGTGGAGTAGTGGCCGGACAAACTATCAAGCACTCCCAGACAGGCCGTGCAACATGATCCTCCATCTTGCAATACACTACCATCTCAGGTATGCGTACTCCACGTCCTGCCCCCACACACAGGCTCATAAACAAGACATTACACTCCTGGTAGGGGAGTAAGTTATTTGTATTGTAATCAAAAGTTTGAGGAATCCGAGGGCAGAGGATTGTGACGACACTTAGATGGTACGGGAAATTCAGTCCTTGTTCGAGTGTCTACTGGCCTCCGAGCTGGCCTGTTGCCTTGGTGGTGGAGTTGTGAGTTTCGTTTTCCCATTGGCCAGCATTGCTTGTTTCCACTGTAGGCAGTATGTGATGTCACATACATGCATGTTAATTGGGACCATGCAGTCATCAGTACGAGCAGGTGCACGCAATTAGAGTCTGCCGAAGTATGCACAAGGTGAGAGTAAGGAAGGACAGGGGGCAAATCCATTAACATTTTTTTGCCTATGGTACTTTAGAGACCACCCATGATCAGTGGGTTGCCATAGAGACCACCCATGATCAGTGGGTTGCCATAGAGACCACCCATGATCAGTGGGTTGCCATAGACACCACCCATGATCAGTGGGTTGCCATAGAGACCACCCATGATCAGTGGGTTGCCATAGAGACCACCCATGATCAGTGGGTTGCCATAGAGACCACCCATGATCAGTGGGTTGCCATAGGTAGGGTGTAGTCTTCTACTGTAAACACTTATTCATAGTCAATAACGTGTAAATCAACAGATTCTTAGATCTTGCTTTGTTCATAGGCACTGCCTGTCAAGTTGTCTAACTAATCTGCTTCTATTGCCCCAATACAGTGCTGTAGGGGAAAAGACTTCCATTGCCCCCAATAGGTGACAATACAGTGCTGTAGGGGAAAAGACTTCTATTGCCCCCAATAGGTGACAATACAGTGCTGTAGGGGGAAAGACTTCTATTGCCCCCAATAATAGGCACCAGTGTAGGGAGTACGTCCTGCCCTCCTACAGGTCCATTACTTCCTGTACTATGACATCACAACCTCTACCAGAGCGTCAGATCATTCCCATTTCAAACTGAACTTGGGTCATTGCTAATTGATTTCTGCCACTTCCTTGTGACAATCAGCTATGCACCAGACCAAAGGTCAACTCTCTAGATCTCCTCTGACCAGAGTACAGCCAGGAATGCACAGCTCACTTGGTTGTGATCATCAGCTGTGTGACCAGACCAAAACATACACACACACTATCCAAACACAGCAGGATTCTGGTGGCATTTTTGGTCCAATTAACACACCCCCTCTCCATGTGATCACAACCTACAGATTCATAATACATAGCAGCACACTTTCCCAGCTATATATTAGTGGAATGCCGGACATTGGAGGGCGAGCCTGAGCAAGTGCAACCACGTGCAGGACATGGAGCAGTTGCATTCACATGACTGTCATCAGAATGTGACTGAGCAATGAGCATCGTAGGCCACAGAAATTATGACACTAAACGTACACTCGTGCACATCACAGCAACTGTGAGTCAGGCTAGCGATAGCTAAAGCAGTCTAGCAGGTACGTCACCCACGGCACCAGCGGTAGGTCCACACACTGTCTTTGTTTGTTGACGCTACCGAGGGGGTAGAATGTTCACGGTTCCTTGCATCGAGGAAGTCTGCACGGTTCGTTGAATTTGAATATTATTGTGCACTTGCAAGTGAAATCGGCTGATTTAAAATATTCGGTGATAGGTCAGCCCAAGCAAACAACAACCAAATATACACACAGGACCTAAGAAAGAGGCCCACAGAGCAAATATACACACAGGACCTAAGAAAGAGGCCCACAGAGCACTATGACAACAATCTTGAAACAAATGAACTCTGAACTCTGTTGACAGCAGCAAAAAAAGGTCAGAATAGGAAGTAATCACATGAACAACGACAGTCGAAGGCAGAAGGGCAGCCATGGAAGGTTCATAACTTCACGAATAGCGCTTTACAAATATCAGTGTCCTGTGCAACAGCCATTGTGATGGTATAGTCGAACTCTTGTGCATGTTCCCAGCCAGCTCAAACTATTCATTACACGGAGACATTACTCCACTAACACAATACTGCAAGCGGAGGAAAATACGACCTGACCACCGCCGACCAGTGCGGGGAAGAAGTCCATGGATGAACGTAAGCACTGCCAGTGGAGTGGTCTTCAAAAGTGCCCTTTGACTGCTACAGAACTCTTGGCCCTATTCACTGCCATACCATCTGCAGACTATTAGATTACACAGGACCTCCTGGTACTGTACAGTGACCACGGTTAGCCCAGTCCTTATAGAGTCCCAAGCAGAGAATGCAATGGAACAAGACACTTTTGTTTCGCTGCAGCGTTGAAGCCTTAGTGTGCAGGTTTTGTGTGAACACACAGGCAAAACAGAGTCACCAATACATAGCACAGCTCCAGACAGCCCACACTGCCCCATTCAGACTATTCAGGCCCACAAAGTGTGTAACCAGCAGAACATTGTGTTGTCACACAGCAAGTCTCAACACCACCACCACCTGGGACTGGTACAGGATGCTGCTGGGCAGCTGCAAATGCATTTAGGATCCATTAGGAGACCACACAAGTACTTAGTGTTGATATCCAATATGTCAATGATCTGGGATAGGCTGATTATTAGTCAAGCTCCCAAGACACACATGGATGCTCACACACACACACACACACACACACACCCACACAGTTCTCTCCCTCCCTCTCACAGCTGAAGTCAACAGCTTCAGAGAGAAAGTCAAAATCTTTCTCACATGCAGACATACAAGCACGCACGCACACACACACACACACTTTCCATCCTGTGTTCTCACATACGTTATGCCCACCTTCAATACAATACTGACATCAGAGAGGGGACTTGCCAGCCAGGTTTATGGGTTATGTACCAAATGCCAAATGCAATCTAAATAAGCCGTATGCATCCAACCATCTAATGCCACTACAATTGTAAAGTACCCTTGAGTTTTTCATTCCATATTATAATCTCCTGAATATCCACAACTAGTTCCCTGCCAACCAGTCTGAGTCAGGGACAGGATCAGATCTTCAATGTCATCAAACAAACTAACCGTATGGGTGCCTTGGGAATCCAGGTGTTCTAAGACTTTACCCAATAGAAAAATGCTGAATTGGGAACGGTTATGGTTGACCATCTTATAGGATAACAAGACTGACTCAACTCGCAACCTCCAGAATTAGTTCTCTGAAGTATAGGTACCTAATCAGTAAAGGAACATTTTCTGAACACAGTCATTTGAATGTGCAGTCATATTCATCTAACCAAAGATTCACTCCAGCGAGCACTGTAGCAGGAAGCTAATTGAGTTAACTTGCTGGAGCAGTCTTAACAGTGTTCGAAGTGTACGCTCTCCCTGATGCACACACAACAGCTGGATTTCAACATGCAACCATCCCAGGCCTAACACATCCCTGATAGATAGCTCTTACAAGCACAGCCGGTGTCAGCCCCTGGGATTATATACAGCACAGAAACCAAGATTGTCAGAAATTACTTTCCCAGTAAAATACTAAATTCACCCAGTTTATACTCGAGTCCACAACTCACGCAGTCAGCCACAAGTCAAGGTCACAGTTCTACTCGAGTGACTCTAGTCCGGTTGCATTCATTTATACTCAGACCCAGCTACCAGCTGACTGCGCTAGCTGCTGTCGAATAATACCACAGCTACGTATACAGCCACATGCACCTGACCCCTTCGGCATAAATTATTTCCCCTCAGTATAAAATTCTAAGGCTACCTGCTTAGAGCTATATATACGTATGTATGGACTCACCTACTTATCTACGCTGTCTGACATGCGTATGGTGTACGCCTAGTCGAGTCTTTTCTGCTTTGCTTCGAACAGTGTAAACTGTCTCGCAACCTCCCAGCTTTGAATAACGGATGATATACCGCACGTTGTTGATTAGAGTTCGCGGAAGTATACGGACCGCGCACGTTTTTTGTGGAGACAAAATTAATTTTGCGTTGTAACAGACTGTGAATAAACTACACAAAAGAGTGTGATGGAGTGCATAATTATGCAGCCGGTGCAGCTCCATTTCAATGTGATGAATTAGTGTTGCACATTCATGACATTTCGCTATGCAGGTACTGACTCCAGGTTGGGCATTGTCTGGGAGACCAAGATGGCTGATTGAGGTATGGTAATATCCTGCAGGAAATGGGACAGGAAGTGGGACAGGAAGTAAAGTAGTAAATACCAAGGGCTTCACTTCCAGTGCAGTGACTTCACTAGAAAGTGCACATGCATGCACGTGAATATGGTTACCTCATAATATACATGTTGTCTAAGTAGGAAGGGTTAATATGATACATATTATGATGATGTCACTAAAAATAGCATTATACGTACATATATACAATCATGTCTTTCGCCACTTGCAGCAGCCGGCCTTAGGCTAGCTATCTACATAATATAGTACACCCGAACGTTCCCAAGTTGGTCAATTTCATAAGCTCCACTGATATGGGGAGTGGGGGGGGGGGGGGGGGGGGGGGGCATTCCAGACCACCTGTGCTAACCTGCATGTGCTCACTGGGAATGAGTACATACATTAGTCGCCACACTGAAGTGCAACAACAGTGCTTCCTGACTACTGAAAATTCCTCAAACCGGCACAAATATTATTACTAGACTAAGTGCTAAAGGAGCATAATTATTACATTCGATTGGCCGAAATTGCATGCACAATTATATTCACAGCATGTTTACTTCCTGCTGTGGTAATAATAATTTTTCCACCATTACTCTGATCAGCTGAGACAGCTTGGCACATGTACACTGGTCAGAATTGAGGGTGCATTTGTTTGTAGGAAAATATCACTCGTTGTCAAGGCAACAATGTCACTCGCGCCTGCTGCACTTGCGCAATGCATGCCTCAACGACCCGTGATATTTTCCTGTACATATATAGTAGACAGTCTCAACTATTGTTTGCTGCATAAGTTCCATTGGAGAACTACGTAAAACCATCCTTCTGGCTTCTGAGAGCAGTGTCGCATTATCATATTAGTTCATGAGTGTCGAGTGACATAAAGCATAGCAGAGGTGATTCAACCAATCAGGAAGACAAACAGACAAGGCACAAACATGTGCTCGAGTCAAATCCGTGGACTAAATTCGGCCATTTACACATTTGGCAGATTAGGGTTGGATTTCTGATACAACAATTATAGCAAGTCCAGTGAAGCTATGGAGTGGATTAGGAGCAAGTGAGCACCTGCATAACTTGCTAAGCAGTGTTTGGAAACACAGGCTATTAGGTGTGCTGTGATTTCATCACTCTTTTCACACAGGAATGGTGTGAGTGTGATGTGTGTGCGTGTGTGTGTGTTTGTGTGTGTGTGTGTACTGTGTGTGCATGTACTATTACGTACATGTGTATCCCTTACCTCTGCAACATGAAACGTTTTCTCTCCTAACCCAGGAGGTTTCTTGGAAACTGGAAAAGGGATCAAAGTAATACTTCTTGCGCAACATGCATTAGCAGAATTCTCCCACTGCAAACTACATACATGCACGTCATCTCAACTTCACTGGAGCTGATCTCACACAACTGCACCCTAGCAGATTACTTACACTCCTCTAACAGGCCACACCTACCAATGCAGGCCACTCTGATCTCACTCACTCCAACCACTCCCACCTCACTGCTGCCTAACCCCTCTTTCAATTGGAATTACAAATGAGAGTAGTAAGCACAATTGGGCCCAGCCTGTCACCAGGCAACTCCCGATTGGAGTGATGTCATTAAGTTGGTTAGAGGGCTACAACTGTACCTTTGATGGGAGGCAGTACGTGCCGTACTGTGGGCATCCCTGGGAGACACTCCAGCAGATCACCCTCTGGAGTAGGTCTGGGGCTCTCAGACACAGCAGCTGGTTCAGGGGTGACCCATGTGTTCGTGGTGACAATGTGACCACTAGGGAGAGGTTCTCCCATTGGAGGGGAGGACTCTGGTGATTGGGGCAAGGGGGCTGTCTTGTTGCGATTCTTGAGTCTGGATAGAAGCGTCCTTCTGGGCTGCCTCTTGCTTTTCTCGACCTGTGTTGTACGTGTGTGTGTGTGTGCATGTGTGTTTGTGAGTATTTGCATGTGTGTGTGTGTGTGTGTGTGTGTGTGTGTGTGTGTGTGCATGTGTGTGTGTGTGTGTGTGTGTGTGTGTGTGTGTGTGTGTGTGTGTGTGTGTGTGTGTGTGTGTGTGTGTGTGTGTGTGTGTGTGTGTAGAATCTCCATGAGTGCACAAGCAAGGTTCTCATTCAACACTACCCTTCGTCCTTCCTCTCAAATGCTACCTGGCTTCCACATTACCATTGTAGAGGTTCTGCACACTCCTCATTTAGGAAGTGAAATCCTTCACAGTCAGCAGGTGCATGGCGTTGACTCAGAGTGGTGCCATAACCACTAGCAATATGAGGACAAAAATATCCAAATATGTTCCGATCGTACTAGCATGCCCACACATCAATAGAAGCAGAATTCCTTGCAACCAACAGGCAATTTGTTGACATGGTGAACTTATCCATATCATAGAGACACATTTAAAGCATCTCTGGGCACCGATGGACATGCCTATACTTGTACAAACGCATTTTGCTGATGAAATGCTCCACCTACGCAAGAAGTCTTCATCCTGTGTCACTGGACGTTATCAGCCATGTAAGTTACATTACTGCCGTGGGCTGCAGAGCCCACAGACACACAGCACCAGCACTCCATGCCCATGAAAGGCAGGATGGTTTGTGTTTGTCTCCCGGTACAACGTTCGAGTTACATTTTCCTACTCTAATCCGATGACAACGTGATTTGTACGATGACAATGGACTCCCCCTCGGATACTAAGCTTTGGGCAGGCAGTAGTTTGCTCCACAAACTTGGCATACATAGCATTGTAGCGCTACATGGCAGAAACAGCTGCACACAAATAAAACGTACACAACAACGTCAGCAGTGAATAGGCCGTGATTTGACCTTTCAGAGGGCTGCATTCAGCATCCAAATAGGAGGGGGGGGGGGGGGGGGGGAGGGGGGGGGGGGGGGATGTTTGTCACAACGTACTGTCTTGGCTTGTAGGGAGTCTAGTTTCACTCTGTTGACCTTCCCTGGTTTTGGCACTGCCACTGCCACTGGAGGCTGCTGTGAGGTGGAGCTGGGAGGAGGTGGAGGGCCACCGCTGGTGGGGAAAGGAAGGGAATCGGAGCTACCAGCGCGGCTGTGGCTGGGAGGAGTGACCTGGGGGACAGAGTTCAAGAGAATCGCAACAGCAGAGAGATCGATTGTACCAGGTCATGCATCCCTACCCCTAGCATCCACAGGAGGGAAAGAGATCAGTGAACTCTGAAACCATTACCCTAGTCCGAGTTGTCTCGTGTCCAGACGTCCACATGCAGTGGACAGCTGGGCATGAGACTACCATTGCCCTTAGCCTCGCTCCCAGTCACCATGCCTAGCACAATACTATTAGAATTTTTCAGCCCACATAACAGATCTCGAGACCCAAGTTTGAATCCTAAATCAGCACTATTTCGCAGGCACCCCAATCTCATCCCCAGGCACCCATACCTCATTCCAAGGCACCTTAGCCTCATTCCCGGACTATCCATTGTGACCAGTGCCCACTCTGACATCATACGTACATGCCACTGGAATGCATACACATTCGCTTAGACTAGCGTGATAAGGGTTGCCATGGTGATACCTAAACAATACCAGTTAACTACAATTAATTACACACAGCTTGTTTACAGCAGGTACACACATCCATATGGAGAAGAGGAATTCAGCAAGCTTAGCTGTTCTGTAGTAACCTAATATTCATCTTGGGTGACATTGCTATGCCAACACCTCCATAATGGAAGCAGCAGTCCTCTTTACTCTCATTAGCGCAGTAGACAGATTTATGACAACTGGAAGATGGCCCCCGTCCTGGCAGTGCAATGTGATACCCATTGAGTATGTCACTGATGATAGACAACAAGGCAACGTAACCGGGCCTGGCCATGGGCCAGCCCAAGACCTCACTCTCCCCATCACAGTTACAGGACAGCTGACATCAGGCCAAGGCTGACAGAAGTCATCTGTGCAATGCAATATAGGTTTGGAGAGAGAAAGTCGTCCACAGCAGCTGGGATTCGAACCTGGGGCCTTCAGAGAATACTAGTCAGGTGCTCATATCCCACCACTGAGCCACTAGGCCCACGGAAGAGGAGTAGAAGCCAGTGTGCATATTGCAGCACAGATCAGAGGTCTCACCCGATTCCAGCTGTTTTACACTGCCTATGGATTCCCTACGCATGGGGTCGACTGACTATACAAGCACAGGTAGTACGTGGCAGGTCAAGACTGAAACTGGTTAATGGATGATGTTTGGCTGTGTGCATGTACTTGTGCATGCCAGAAGCACTTACATCTGTGAGTGAGTTGCTACTTTCTGAGAGTCCACTGTCTTCCAGTTGGCCATTGGAGTCAAGGGTGGACTGGCTCGCGGATTTCGGAGGAACAGGAACGGACTGAAGCTCTGATCCCTGGATGACCACATGATCCTTTCCTTGGATTTCCTCCAGTTTGCAGGCTCCACCTTCTGACCTGCTATCTGCAAAGTTTAGGACAGAGGCGAGAGGTTGGGGAGTGCAGGACAAAGGTGAGGGGGTGGGGGGTGCAGGACAAAGGTGAGGGGGTGGGGGGTGCAGGACAAAGGTGAGGTGCAGGACAAAGGTGAGGGGGTGGGGAGTGTAGGACAAAGGTGAGGGGGTGGGGGGTGCAGGACAAAGGTGAGGGGGTGGGGAGTGTAGGACAAAGGTGAGGGGGTGGGGGGTGCAGGACAAAGGTGAGGGGGTGGGGAGTGTAGGACGAAGGTGAGGGGGTGGGGAGTGTAGGACGAAGGTGAGGGGGTGGGGAGTGTAGGATGGGTAAGAGGGTGAGAGGTGTAAGCCAGATGGTGCTGAAAGGGTCCGGGTCATACCTGAAGGTGGTAGCCATGCTCAAATTACTGCTTATAGTAGAAGGTTAGAATAATGCGTGCTACATGTATATATAGTTTCTGTGGTTGCCATAATTGCTACTATATCCCAATATCCATTGACGATCATGGCCATTGATAATTAATGACAATGTCGGAATCATGCCCACTCCTAGATGGTGGAGACTCAACCCACACACTTAAAATAACTCACTCCAAGTCTGCTTCAATATCACAAGATCTTAAAGGACGCCCCGGGAATGAGGACACCCTGCTAATCAGGACACTCCCAACTTATGCAAACTCCTTGCTAATAAGACACACATTATAAGGGCCCACGGGCATCCTTATTAGAGGGGTTCCCTTGCAAATGATCATGTGCATTATGAAAATGTAGTGTGTATGTATGTGATGGAGAGAGGGGTTCACTGTAGCTAGCATACAGATGTGTGTACCTCTGGAGCCAGTGGGCACATTGCTAGTGGTCTCGGCCACAGTGCCAACTCTCCCAGGAGACTGTGCTAGCTTCCGTCTTGTGGCAGCTGCTTTGGCTGCTCTCTCTCGTTCCTCTGCCTCCTTTGCTACTTGCTGCAGGGAGGAGGGGGTTGGGTGGAAGAGGGAGGAAGGAGGGAGGAGAGGAGGGAGGGGGGGGGGGGGGGGGAGGGTTGGAGGGAGGGAATGGGAAGATGGAGAGGAGGAAGATTGGGAGAAGAGGGAAAACGGGAGAGAGGAGGGAAAGGAAGAGCACTGATATTGCACTGTTACCATTGATTGCAGGAGCATCCCCAAAATGGAGGGTGGGGGAGCTTGGGAATGAGGCTAATTCTGCTGCACAAGTTGAATCCCACGTGTGCATGTGCTTGTTGGGTCCGTACATGGTTGTTGGGTCCGTACATGTACGTACGTTAAATGAGTTTAGGTTTATTGCCCTCCCCTCAATAAGAGAATTTATTCAGATATATGGTGTTAAGAGAAACCATTCCACTGCAATGTTACAGTATACCGTTTTATGATAGCACAAGTTCATACCAATGCTAATCATGACTGAGGGAACACCAACACCTCAAGCATTCCTCATTAAACCCTGTAGTAACACTGCACCAGTCCTTGGCTTCTGTTTATATGCTGGCCATTAAGAGACCTCCTGCTCAGACTAGCGGCTGTCCACACAGCAGCCATTCTGCGGCCAGTGGTAGCTCTGGTGACCTGTTCAAGGGTTTCTGAGTAGGTGGAGCATGATCTCAGCTTCACTACCACTACTCATTTACTCTGACATGGCCCTCTGCACCTTCACAGGGTGCTGTGGTGAAACCCTCCTGGTATGGGCTCTGATCAAACCCTCCCGGTATGGGCTCCTGATAGAGGCCAACTGTGATATGACAACTTACAATTTCTGATCAATAATCATGTTTCAGACTAAATTAGCCATGTCAAATTTTGACCTGAATTTCACTATTATAGCGTATTGTCTGAACACAGCTTATTGCGAGCACTGTAGAGCTATAACCTCGTTCCCATGCTCTCTGTGGATGGAATGGAGGATGCACAGAAGCACTGGATCTGAGATTGAGACTAGGGGCAGAGCCAACATATGTCACAACTTATAATGCATTCCAATGACCTCACAAAGGAAAATACGCAAGGAAAGGACGCCCTGTACCCTCCCTTGGGGGAAGTACTGGGTACTAACCCTGGTAATGTACTTATCATGTACGTTAGCTTCAATTGAGTGCTGATATTTCCAACTGTAGTTTCAATTACATGTACTGGCTGCCCAGTTGAGTTGTGATCATGAATAGTCAGTAATCCCTTTTCCTTGAATGTCAGGTATGATCAAACACGATCTCAGCCACCACACAGACTCATATATAACATGCAGACCACCATGTGATACCAAGCAATACGCCTAGTGAACTAAAGAGAGATGCAGTTCATTGACTGCTTTATGTTAATGGCTGCACATGTTTGCATGCCTCTGCGTGCACGGACTGCACATGTGTAACCACAACAACATGCTAATGTTTACAGGAAGGGGAGCACCACTCATGCGGATGAGAGGCCATACAAATCTCTGCTATGAAACGTTTCAGCCCATACCAGGAGGGTCACAGCTGTGACCATCCTATACTTCAGCCATTGACCATTCACTACACGTACACTTTGCCTTTCCACAAACCAACCATGGATCACAAGATTACACAAGTGGAACTTCTGCTGCAGTGTTGAGTAACAGGGCATGGCTGACCTCCTTCCTTCCCAGTCGGATTGGGGGAAACATTGAGCACTCCCGCTGCAGGGGAGGTCACTCCGATAGACTCTCTATAGTCACAGCTGTGACCACCCTATACTTCAGCCATTGACCATTCACTACATGTACACTTTGCCTTTTGAATGAGAATGCATAGTGACTCTACATCTTCCTTAGTACATACAGTTAAGATGGGCAGTGCAGTGACCACCTAGCCTCGTTCCCAGGCCACGAGGCTAGTGACCACCCCCTTGTGAGCTAAACTAGATCACCATACGCACAGCAAGCAGAAGTGAAAATAAGAACGATGATAAATTAATGTCATGTCAACAAACTTTTGAGGGTTTTGTTTGGTCTGAGGTGAGGGGGCAGTGCTGGGATAAAGCGATTTGGTGGTGGAGCGATTTGATCAAGACCAGGTATGGGCACCAATCATCTGTGATGCAGTTGTAGTAGTGAACTTTGTGTTGTAGCGGGTGATAATTGTGACATTCACGAGATGCTTGGGTCTGTAATTTGTAAGCAACTCCAAGCACATAACGTACACCAAGATGTGTGTTTGGAACACTTAGTGCACAACTGCTAGTGTACCTTGCCCTTTTCCTCTTTCCCTCTCCCTTCCTGTCCCTCTGAGTCTCCCCTTTCCTCCCCAAGTAGACACACACACTAAAGCCCATACTCTCTCTTAAAAAATATATCCCAAGATTTAATGAACAGATCAGTTAATTTGCTGTTATTCATCTTTGGTTGCTGTCCACTAACCTCAATGGGTCTGAATGGGTTTGCCATCTCCTCCTCCTCTCCCCCATCCTCCTCCTCCTCCTCTTGACCTCCTCCCTCCGCCCTCTGTAGGACAGCCAACCTGAGAGCAGGGAAGCAGCTCTGAAGTGACAATCAGCTACAGTAGTACATGTACAAACAGTAGGACAGCAGTCATACTCGTGGGTGGGGCTCACTACATGTACAAACAGTAGGACAGCTGTCATACTCGTGGGTGGGGCTCACTACATGTACAAACAGTAGGACAGCAGTCATACTCGTGGGTGGGGCTCACTACATGCACAAACAGTAGGACAGCAGTCATACTCGTGGGTGGGGCTCACTACATGCACAAACAGCAGGACAGCAGTCATACTCGTGGGTGGGGCTCACTACATGTACAACAGTAGGACAGCAGTCATACTCGTGGGTGGGGCTCACTACATGTACAAACAGTAGGACAGCAGTCATACTCGTGGGTGGTGCTCACTACATGCACAAACAGTAGGACAGCAGTCATACTCGTGGGTGGGGCTCACTACATGTACAAACAGTAGGACAGCAGTCATACTCGTGGGTGGGGCTCACTACATGCACAAACAGTAGGACAGCAGTCATACTCGTGGGTGGGGCTCACTACATGCACAAACAGTATGACAGCAGTCATACTCGTGGGTGGGGCTCACTACATGTACAAACAGTAGGACAGCAGTCATACTCGTGGGTGGGGCTCACTACATGCACAAACAGTAGGACAGCAGTCATACTCGTGGGTGGGGCTCACTACATGTACAAACAGTAGGACAGCAGTCATACTCGTGGGTGGGGCTCACTACATGTACAAACAGTAGGACAGCAGTCATACTCGTGGGTGGGGCTCACTACGTGTACAAACAGTAGGACAGCAGTCATACTCGTGGGTGGGGCTCACTACGTGTACAAACAGTAGGACAGCAGTCATACTCGTGGGTGGGGCTCACTACATGTACAAACAGTAGGACGGCAGTCATACTCGTGGGTGGGGCTCACTACATGCACAAACAGTAGGACAGCAGTCATACTCGTGGGTGGGGCTCACTACATGTACAACAGTAGGACAGCAGTCATACTCGTGGGTGGGGCTCACTACATGTACAAACAGTAGGACGGCAGTCATACTCGTGGGTGGGGCTCACTACATGCACAAACAGTAGGACAGCAGTCATACTCGTGGGTGGGGCTCACTACGTGTACAACAGTAGGACAGCAGTCATACTCGTGGGTGGGGCTCACTACGTGTACAACAGTAGGACAGCAGTCATACTCGTGGGTGGGGCTCACTACGTGTACAAACAGTAGGACAGCTGTCATACTCGTGGGTGGGGCTCACTACGTGTACAAACAGTAGGACAGCAGTCATACTCGTGGGTGGGGCTCACTACGTGTACAAACAGTAGGACAGCAGTCATACTCGTGGGTGGGGCTCACTACATGCACAAACAGTAGGACAGCAGTCATACTCGTGGGTGGGGCTCACTACATGTGCAACAGTAGGACAGCAGTCATACTCGTGGGTGGGGCTCACTACGTGTACAAACAGTAGGACAGCAGTCATACTCGTGGGTGGGGCTCACTACATGTACAAACAGTAGGACAGCAGTCATACTCGTGGGTGGGGCTCACTACATGTACAAACAGTAGGACAGCAGTCATACTCGTGGGTGTCGCTAGTACATGTACAAACAGTAGGACAGCAGTCATACTCGTGGGTGGGGCTCACTACATGTACAAACAGTAGGACAGCAGTCATACTCGTGGGTGGGGCTCACTACATGTACAAACAGTAGGACAGCAGTCATACTCGTGGGTGGGGCTCACTACATGTACAAACAGTAGGACGGCAGTCATACTCGTGGGTGGGGCTCACTACATGTACAACAGTAGGACAGCAGTCATACTCGTGGGTGGGGCTCACTACATGTACAAACAGTAGGACAGCAGTCATACTCGTGGGTGGGGCTCACTACATGTACAAACAGTAGGACAGCAGTCATACTCGTGGGTGGGGCTCACTACATGTACAACAGTAGGACAACAGTCATACTCGTGGGTGGGGCTCAAGCTTGCCCAGAAAAAAGGTGCTGCAAACAACTTGGCTGTAATTTATATAATACACGAAGATGTGAAATGACTCCATGTCACCATAATGATTAGTACAAGTATGTACACCTGCCCCCCACCTACACATACATACAACACCTCTCTGTTCTCCCTACACACCCACTCAAAGAGCCTCCCTCCCTCACTCACCTCTCTCTCTCCTCTCTAATCTTGCGCACACGTTCGGCCCTCTCCCTTCTCTCACGGGCCTCCTCAGCTTGCTGCACCTGCACGTCCGTCCTCACCCGCTCCGCTATCTCATCGTAACACCGTCCAACTGTCTGCAGCAGCCACTGCACCCCAGCCCGGATGGCTGGATCAGACTTGCTACCGCTGCTGCTCTTCAGAGCAACACACTTCACCTTGAGGTGATAGAAGAGAGGTTATATTTTACTAGTTACGGGAGATTACTAGAGATTACTAGTGCATTTAAGGATGGAAGTCCACCTGTTGTTGCACAAGGTAAAATGTCTCTCCTCCTTTGATATACAAGCCAAGAATACAAGGATATATACAGCCCAAGTATACTGAATTACATTGTATGAGCATGTGGACATTACGTTGGATGTCTGGGTGATAAACACGAGATGTAATCGTAAATCCTGGTGTCATACCACACTTGAATGTTCCCGGTTCTCCCCTAGTAGCCTCTCCAGCTCCAGCCTGGCACCAAGGTCACTGTCGTCCACAGCACCATCCTTGTCTTGCTTGTTTGCAAAAATTAATAGGGGCTTCCCCACCATCTTCTCATCCTGTACGACACCGTTCAGGGCCTCCCTGGCTTCAGCAAAGCGGCCTACTGAGCTTGCATCTACCACAAAGATCACGCCATATGACTGGAGAGAAGATGGAAGGAGGACAGGAGGAGGGGTGAAGGTAGGGAGGGTGGGAGGAGTGAGGGAGGGAGGGGGGAGGGAGGGAAGGTAGGGAGGGTGGGAGGAGGGAGGGAGGGAGGGAGGGAGGGAGGGAGGGAGGGAGGGAGGGAGGGAGGGAGGGAGGGAGGGAGGGAGGGAGGGAGGGAGGGAGGGGGGAGGGAAGGTAGGGAGGGTGGGAGGAGTGAGGGAGGGAGGGAGGGAGGGAGGGTGGGAGGGTGGGAGGAGTAAGGGAGGGAGGGAGGGAGGAGGGAGGGAGGGAGGAGGGAGGGAGGGAGGAGGGAGGGAGGGGGGAGAGAGATGGAGGAAGGGAGGGGAACTGAGGTTAGGTTTGTAGCTTGTGTGAGATTGGGAGCAGTCTAGGTGTTCCGTTCGCTAGGCACATTCCCAGACAGTTCACATTCCTGGCTGCAGTGTGGCACTAGCCTCATTCTCAAGCTCACTTCCATACTTCGTTCCATCCCGTAAGTGACAAAACTGTTGCTGGGGCCTGACAACCGGGCTAGAATGACCCATTGACTCATCATGCTTCTAAAACTGAGATGGGAACAGCATGGCTTTTGGGGGATGACATAAACTACGTACAAAGTGGGCCTAATGCGGGTCATTCGCACCAACCTCAGCATAGTAGCTCTTCCAGATGTCCCTGATTCTGGCTCCACCCCCTAAGTCATAGACAGTAACTCCAAACTTGCCCATGTCCAGGTTGGTGCTGGCAAAGCCGATTGTGGGAGTGATATCCTCGGTGGACTCTGCAGGAGGTAGGTGGGAGGGAGGGAGGGAGGGAGGGAGGGAGGGAGGGTGGGAGGGAGGGAGGGAGGGAGGGAGGGAGGGAGGGTGGGAGGGAGGGAGGGAGGGAGGGAGGGAGGGAGGGAGGGAGGGAGGGAGGAGTGAGTTGGGAACGTGCATCACTCCCTGGATAAAGAGAGTATTAACATGAGAGTATGTACATACCTTTATTCAAGTTAGCCAGTAGGGTTGTTTTGCCAGCATTGTCCAGACCCAGCAGTACAAACGTCACTTCCCTGCAGTGAGCAGCACAGAGAGCACATCTTACCAAGCAGTAACAGGCTGGTTATAGGTCACTACAGCCGATGAGAATATTAAAGAAGGGTGTGTTTTAGCCTCGTACCCAGATCGGGTGGTCGGGCCTGGGTACGAAGCTAGGTGTGTATGTGTGTATGTGTGTGTGTGTGTGTGTGTGTGGGGGGGGGGGGGGGGGGGGGGGGGGGGTGACACTATAATTATGTTGAGGTACCACAGATTTAGAGGACAACATCGATTGAAGATTGTATTGGAACGTGCCATTTTCATGTCTGCTCTATTGCATTCTAGCTGCCACAGATCAATGTGAAGAAGCTAGCATCTGGAGGTATTCTAGCCTCGTTCCCAGGCTACACGGAGTAGTGAAAGTGCTCTGTGTGGCATGGGAACGAGGCTAGAGGTATCCATACAGTTTCATCAACACAAGTCATAGGTCTGACAAGGCTATGATTGACTCCTTCATCTTAAGCTTTGGCCAAGAGAACCTGGACGATCACTCGCATGCAAGTACATCACAAGTTCTCAGCAGCATAATGTTATTTGGGGTTGAAAAACGCAACCATATAATGGAGTCCGAATAATCTTACATGTACAAGGGGCTGGGATGGACAGCCAAGGGGCTGGGATGGACAGCCAAGGGGCTGGGATGGACAGCCAAGGGGCTGGGATGGACAGCCAAGGGGCTGGTGTGGACAGCCAACTGGCTGGGCAAGCCCGGGATGGACAACAGTCAGCTAGGGACATCCCAGCGGTAGCACTATCCTAATAATTTATATACCTAATTGGTGCTCCCCAAGGTACGTGGACAGCAGCTCCTTGACAGACAGATCTGCAGTTTCCCATCGTCCGACAGATGCTGCTTGTAGCTAGAATCTAGCACTCCCACCACAACCTGACGACGATCGTGGAGCGCTCTTGCAGACCTGCGATACGCATAATTGGCATGTACGTTTATGTTTGTCAGTGTTTCCATGGAAACGAGCGCAAGTAAATGGTTTTCTTTCTATAATAATAATAATTTTATTATTACCATAGAACGTAGTAGCATAGCTACTGCTTGCTGGTCTTTCACAAAAAAAGAAAGAAAAAAGAATGAAAAGGAAGAAAAAAAAAGAGAAGAAAAACTGTCGGTCGACAGGGTCCCATTACCAGGAATGGGGTTCGAACCCATGTGTGCATACGCACATTGGATCTTAAGTCCAACGCCTTAACCACTCGGCCACCCTGGTACATGACCAGCCTAACCTCCTTAAACAATGATTTTACAGCTGTACGTATCTCATCAGCAGTACACACATCACGACCATACACGTATACATGTATAAACACGGTAGCACTGACAATCAAATAGGGTATCATGATCATCCAGAGTCATCGTTCCTATCACCCAAACTTATGTCTACAGAAGTCAGTGCCATGTTTACTGCAATGTATAGCGGAAACTCTGCACCGCTGTCCACAAACAAAAAAAACAACAAAAAAAACAATAAACATGTATAAACAAGGTAGCACTGACAATCAAATAGGGTATCCTGATCATCCAGAGTCATCGTTCCTATCACTCAAACTTATGTCTACAGAAGTCAGTGCCAAGTTTACTGCAATGTATAGCGGAAACTCTGCACCGCTGTCCACTGTCAAAAGGGGAGTTTCCTGGCAAAGAGGAAGAGAATGTCACACTGAGTAAATGCAGTGGTGTCACCATAGCATAGTTACTGTACCGGCACAAGCTCAGGTGTCCCAGAGTGAACCTTAGATGCAGGAATACTTGAGCCTCAGATAGAGCCTCAGGCACCAGGCAACCAATTAGAGTCAGAAAACAAGCTGCAAAATACTTTCATCTACCTCCAACTCTCACAGCTTTCGATAGTCTCGTTCCCAAACCCCGAACACGCACACGCGGAGGGGTCTGGGAACGAGACTAAGCGTTTGAGATAACCTTAAACTGAGCCCCCAAAATCCAAACTTTGCTAAGCACAACAGTTGATGCACTGATGGACTGGTTCTGAGTAATTGTTAGTAAGCACACCATTCGAACCATCACTACACTGAGTCAGATACCACTTCCCTGCGGAATTGTTCCTTTGACTCACGGCCCTGTGATGTCTGATGTCATCACAAAAGAGCCAGAGTTTGTTGGACATGCAGTCGGACCACATACCTCATCCTGAGTGAGGGCAACCTGCACAATTCCAGTTTCCTGGTGGGTACAAACCTCACCATGTGTTCCAGAAGATGGTTTGAAAGAAGTCACCCTAAGCCTGAAAGAGAACCAAAGGTTGTATTCATGCGGAGAGTGCAAAATGCCTTTCCCGTCTTGGTACAGTTATGTACACGTATTTGTGTGTCGATCAAGATGCTAGCGTGGATCTGATCAATGAACCATGTTCACATTTCCAGAGTGAGCATGACCGATTCGGAAGGTGGCACTAGTTCGTATCTAGCAGTGTCAGATTCGGATTTGCTTACGCTATATCAGCTGGTTTAGTGTAAAGCCCACACACTGTGTTGCTAGCAGCTGCCTGCTACTCCTCTGCCCAGAATCCCAGTGGCCCTGCGAAAAGAGCCCTGACTGGATATAGGGAGGAGTCAGGTTCAAACTTCAAACTTTTTGTCCCTCTGCAACAAAAGTACTTAGTGTGGTTCGTGGAAGTCTCATAGCAAAAGTCCTACATATGCCACGATGTACAATATTATGTCAAACCACGCATTCATTCTTATGGGCTTATGGTTACTCTCCGGCTCATAATTATTGCAACTTTGACATTCTTTTCTGCTTTGTGTTTGCTGTAGTACGTAACACTGATCCATACCTGATCATCAGTATTTTCTTAGGCTGCAAGCTGACTGCTGAGGTGCATGGCTGCGATTTTGTGTTTCTCTTCACAGCTATCAACCTTCAAGAGTAGAGTGATGGCACATGATGCATAGTCAGTAGAGCATGTGATCCACTAAGTTACATCATGTGATCCACTAAGTTACATCATGTGATCCACTAAGTTACATCATGTAATCCACTAAGTTACATCATGTAATCCATAAGTTACATCATGTGATCCACTAAGGTTATATGAAGTGAGTCACTGAGTTACATTGTGTGAATGAGACAACATTGTTGCCGAGCGGGAAGCGAGGCAACTAATCGTGCAGTGTGGAGGTTGAATCTGAGCTAGTGCGACTATATATATTTGTCTGTAACGCACCGTGGTCCCGCACGTAAATTATGCGTTGGACCCCCCCCCCCCCCCCCCCCCCCCCCCCCCCCCGCGCACGCGTATACAACCCGCACGCGCACCATGTGATCTCACCCTTGTCATTAATTTTGTCACTGGATGTCGGTTTCTGACAGGAGATGACAAGGCAAAGAGTGCAGCGACATCGAGGGAGAACTGATGAGGTGAGGAGGGAGACTGCCAGAGCAGCTGACCACAAGAGACTTGGCAGGCAGAATGAAGTTCACGTTCGCCGTTCACAGAGACTCGCTAGCTATCACTCGTGGTTATGTTCTGCAACTGCTAAATTGTATCAAAGCTTCCCATGAGGCATCTCTGCGTGGTCAACCACGTATGCACTAGTATGCATATATAATGTGAACGTACCCAGTTCTAGAATCATACTGGATCAACACATCGAACCCAAAGGAGTAGCCCATCCATCTCCAGCAATACTGAGGGACAAAACAACTACTGCATCACTGGATGTGAAAGGACACCACAAATAGTAACATTAGCCTCGTTCCCAGGCCTCATAGGAACAAGGCTGATCAAACATCTGACTAGAGGGTTTTTGAAAAGATGCCTATACTGTTGTAGAATTCAACCTTTCATGCACAAACTTATCTTTGAAGGTCCAAAAATAATTATGTTGATGGTCATCCTAGACGTGGGACCAGCCCCATGAACACAAGGTCATAAACAGTAAGCAATCTGTGCACTTTCATTTCCTGCCTAGGGTCAAATACGGCTTTCTGATTGGTTCAATCGTTGTGAGTTAGATGGAATTGGATACCTGTCCCTCCTCGATAAGCACTCTCCCGCACCGGAAGGAGAGTCTGTCGAACTGATCACGAGTGAGCCCAGAGGGTCTGAAATAGCAAAATATGAGCACGGACAGTGCGGTCAGGGAGTTGAGTACACTCTAACACAATCAGTTATACTACCACTGATGTCCATGAGTCGCTGTGATGCCCCTCGGCATATTAAATCATCAACTGAACAGTTGGTCTGGTACGGCTGCTAAGCATGAGCTGAGTTTCTGGCTAATCAGTCAAATGCACTGCAATAGCTCGAGTGGATCAAGTCATGACAAGAGGTCATGTGACTGTTTTGCTGAGTAGGCAAAGATCTCACCCATGGAGCCTCCCGGGCTCATTAGAGTACTTTGACTGGCCCCTGACTCACCCTGGGTCCAGCCTCTGGTCAACCATCAACATGGTCAGCCACTGTTTCCTGTACAGCGGCAGTAACCAGCCTGCGGGAAGATCGGAGCATAAACTGAGTCTCATATTTATCCTCACGATGGTTTCTCATCAGTTGCAGAGCTCAAATCACTAGGGTTAGCAAGACTCACTTTCGGGGATGATTCTATCCACCTCCAACGTTCCCGTGGAGACCACCTCATTGAGGATGTGCTGCAGCCGAATGGCCTTGAACACTTCCACATAATGCTGGCCCACTTCAGTCTCGAGGAAGAAGCTTCCATCCTTCCCTGTAGCCAAGTGGACATCAGTTGCCACTAACTCTCACTCTACTTCATGTGACCCAACTTGTATCCACAAAAAAAAACTTGTACAATTAATCACTAGCTAAATATATATCTTCAGTCTAGTTTGAGGGGCAAATCGCTCTCCTGGTAGCAGTATGCGTGTGATCAAACTCTGCTTCGACACTGGTCATGCTTGATTGGCACAGCAAGCTCTCTTTGGCAATGTCTCCTGCTTTGCCTGATCTTGTGCATACGTACTTCAGCGGATTGTGTCCACAACATGAAGACAATAGTGAAACTCAGATACACACTCACTAGTACCACAACGTAGTAAACAATCCCGGATGGTACATGCATAGACATACATACCTCGATCTTGGAAATAGCGGTCAGCGTCACTTGTCAGTTTATCAAACTGTCCACCCCACTCGGGATTCACTACCAGGAACAGCCACTGCAGGAAGAACAGGGTGCAATCTGACACAGTCCATAGCCTCATTCCCAGGCCACACGGAGTAGGGAAAAGTCTAGGATGATCAAACTGTCCACCCCACTCGGGATTCAATACCAGCTGGGAACAGCCATTGCAAGAACAGGTGCACATCTGGTGGCTCAACACAGTACACAGTGTACAGCAGCATACCAATAATAATACAGCTGTCATGCTTCTGACACAATTTTGCGAGCATCTGCTTGTGAGTAGCCTAGCTGCTAGACTCACCCCCTCTCGTTTCCTTTCCTTCGTTTTTCAGGAGGAGAGGGTGGGTCAAGCAGCTAGACTAGCATGTGATTGCCATAGTGTCGCAGGTTGCACCACAATACCATCTGGTGAGCTGAAGGAGGCGGGGTGTAGGGCTCGTTGACAAGAGAGGGATTTATAACGCAAGTTGGACGACCTGTTGCTATAGATACCACCCATGGGGCCGTGTCCTACCAGTACTAATAATTATGCTACCAGAAATTAAATATGGGTAAAGAACCGGAGCATATTGAATATTTCTGCTATGTATAATTTATATATGTTCCAAAAATTCATTCTGAAGTTGATCTTGGACAGTATGGCTGCTGGTAGTCAACAATGGCTCACCCTCTTGGCGAGGGTGTACAGGTCCATCTCCACCTGCATGATGTAGAGGTCCGGAGAGCTCAGCAGCTCAGCCAGCAGCACAGCACTGCAGTGGACGATTGGAATCAACTCGGACTCAGATTAGACAGCTCATAAAATAGTACATGGGTGTCCAGTGGTGGTGGAAGAGGATACTCTTTGGGGGGCTACATTATGTGCACTCCACATGAAGCATGTGCACTGATGTGGTACTGTAACATGCACAGAACCTCCCAAGGAAAATGACATACTGCAATAGTCCCAGCGTGCATGCAAAACACTGTGCATGAAGAGGGCCCTCCAGTGGTAGGATGAGGTTTAGGCTGCAATTGAAGCTTCAAGATACACACGTACCTCAAGTCCTTCAGAAGTGCAGGGTTGTAGCTCCTCACAAGGTTAATAGACAACCACTCTTTGCACCTGCAGGGATGGTTATAAAATGCAACAGTGTGAGCACTAGACTCGTTCCCAGGCCACTTTTCCTTCCTCAACGTGGTCTGAGAACGAGGCTATGTGTGCACTCATGAAACAGGTTTATAGTGAGGTCATCTTTCTTGTTGCTGAGGGGGGAAGCAAGGCTACTGATCATGTCGCATGAAGACCTTGTGTTTGTTTGTTTGTTTGTAATGCTCATGAATTCCCATGGGCATGGTATTGCACGTGTCAGTACAGTGGAGCCCAAACCAAGGAGGACATACTAGTAGGGAGCATCCACTACGATGGTAGCCTTGTTCCCAGGCCGTTCATTCCCACCACCAGTATTTGATCGCTTGCAGTATGCAAACCCGCCGTATCTGCATACTGCAAGCGATCAAATACTGGCGATGGGAATGGCCCGAGAACGAGGCTACTAGGATGGAGTCGCCTGCAGAGAGGAGGCAGCAATCGTCCAAACATCGCCACCTGCACAGCTATTCTACATTTGAGTCCAGAGCAGAACAGGAGCCAACCCAGTTACATTAAGTGATGTCGGACCGGTGGAGTGGTGAGCCAGCTGTGAGTCTCTGTCTCTGCCTATTAACAGACCGCTCAGTTCCTAGCGCCCGACTCATCCCAATAACGAGGGAAGAACCCAAACACTTACTCTTGTTCCATTTCATGCAATCCATAGAGTGAAGCCGCCGTCAGATAGTGAATGACACACTCGGGTCTAGACAGATAGATAGATAGATAGATAGATAGATAGATAGGTAGGTAGATAGATAGAATGATAGATAGATAGATAGATACATACATAGATATATAGATAGATAGACAGACAGACAGATAGATAGATAGATAGATAGATAGATAGATAAGCCCCATCAACCATAGGCGAGTCGTTTGACAGGATATAGAAAAGAGGTAAGGAATAAGACTAGACTAGACATACACGCAACAGAAAAGACTAATGTAAGAACTGCAGACACTACATGTATATAAGGTAGCCTCGTACCCAGTCCTACGCCCAGTTTTTCGTCGTTGCTTAGTACGGTTACCATACTGCAAGCGACGAAAAGCTGGGCGTGGGACTGGGAACGAGGCTAATACAAGGTGCAAGCCAATTAGTTGACAAGGGAAATTCCCTAGTCATTTGCGCCCTAACCTCAGTGTCTCCCTCATGAACTCTTCACAGTGTTCCAAGAGACCTTCCTGCATGAGAAGAGCAGACCAACAGATAGAGCAGGAAGTAAGCAGAGGGCATTAACTAAAGCAGCTTGGAAACTGGGTAGTGAATCAAAGCATGTACACCACTTCCAAACATCTACAATTTCAGCTCCCTGAAAACTGGTACACAAGTTGCATATAAGCATGGCTATCAGGAGTAGCCTTGTTCCCAGGCGCACACACTGCTTTCGGTTGCACATACGTACTGCAAGCGACGAAAAGCTGGGCAGGGGCCTGGGAACGAAGCTATATCAGGAGCGTCCGAACTGCCTACAGTGCAGAAGGAGCATCCAGCCGCATAGAACGTGGTTGCAAAACCTCCATTAATTACACTTTTGACATAATAAGCTGGTGCGGATAAGTTGACAGCCACTGCCTTAAGTGTCTCATGCACCCGGCCCATAGCCAGGGGGGTTCAACGGAGATTCTGGGACCAATTATATAAATAGTGGGAGTGGCTATCTCATTTTCACTCATTTAGAACCCTCCTAGACCAAAATTAGGCAGGCTGGCTACGGGCCTGTGCACTGCTGCAACCGTTCCTTTGGCCGATGTTCAGACCCATCGTAAGGTGAAGGTGTGGAGTTTGCTCACCAGCTGCAGCATGGATGCGATGGCTACGATGGAGCACATCTCACCCTCCTCCAAATAAACCTCATCACGATAGAGAGAGCTGAAGGCTAGGTCCAGCGCTGCATTGGTACATGCAGAAAGACACATCAGTAAATACTGGCAGGAATACAATCCTTCATAGTAGTAGACGTATACACATCAAGTTTATTAGTGTACACTGGCAGAAATTCGATAGCATCTTTCACCATAGAAACTGGAGGGCAACCAATCATGTGATGCAATCTGCAAGCAGCATGGTGATGTAAATGCCCCCTAGTTGCCATGGTGACAAATGCTATGGCTATACTTGCAGAAATTGAAGTGTACTGGCAGAAATAGAATGCTAGTCCCCCCACACTCATGTAATAGCACTTGCTCTTGCATCAGAACTCTGGGGTGCACATCAAGCTGATAGCATCCCACACCGTTTTTCAGTTGCACGAAGAACGGTGCAAGTGATGAAAAGCTTGGTGGGGGCCTGGGAATGAGGCTAAGATTCACCTGGGAAACCTTTCGATACCAAGAAGGGAACAGTATCTTCCGGAAAGTATCAGGACTACTTCACCACAAACTGAAGGGGGTATACATCTTCATTGCTTTCACTACTGTACCAAGCAACAAAAAAGCTGAGTACATGAGGTGGCCTGGGAGCGAGGCTAACTAAGACTCATGGGTGCAGAAAGTATGCAACCCTTGCTGAAATATCCAGATTCATATCAGTGTAGCATTTGGCCTGAGGATGAGGTGGGCTTACCCTCCACAGTGATGTTGGGGTCAGGGATGTCGAGTTGGATAACAATCTCTTCCGACTCCTTCCAGTTCCCACTGAACATGCTTGAGAAGTAGCTGGACTGCAGCGGACACATGAGACATTCCATCAGTTGACGGAGAACAAGTCCAAAAAATGAGTGATCCCTTAAGTCAGGAGGAGGGTTACCATTAATAGCGAGTACAATATTTTGTCATTTGAAGGTACCTCAGATCTGGCGGGTACTAATTTTAGCGATTCTAACAGAATCTCAGTATTAGTGATGCAATCATAATGCTTATGCAAATTTTAGCGACTTCACCTGTGCTTGTTAAAATATACATTTGGTGATCACTCTGTGGTGTCTGACTCAATACACGGTCTGCTGTCAACAGCAATGAAGCTATGCTCCACTTCATATGGGAAACAGATGACAGTACATCAGAGGCTGTGGCAGAGCCAAAGTTAACCACATTTTAATCTAAGTCAAAACTTTGTCACTTGATATACCTGGCTGAGGTAGAGTTTGTGCAGCTTCCACTCTTTGTCTGTGATGAGAAACATTACATGCAGATTAGGCAGCCACCATGCATGAGAGAGCTCCCCCCCCCCCCCCCCCCCCCCCAATCCCCCTTCCCCCCATCCCGATGACAAGCACTGGATACAAGGCTAGTACCCTTAGTCTACTGTTCTTATCAAGTCTGCAGATCTCATAAGATTGTGCTACCAGAAGGCACAAGAAAAAACCTCAGAGTATCTACACTTCTACAACACATTTTTCAATCATTGCTTACCTAGTGCACGGATGGTGATGTCTGAATTCACTCCTTTCCGGAACAGAGTTTCGTAAATGTACGTGGAGGTAGCCTGGATCTTCTTCCTACAGAGATAAAATGTATCGTATCTCATTCACCTCAGCACCAGTTGATATTGTTCACACAGAAGGATAACCTAAAGTCGGCCTTCGTAAACAGGAACAAAAACAATCAAAGAAAATAAACAAACAAACAAACAATGAACCATCCATGGAATGTAACAAACTGAGTGTTAATAGTTTTGGCTGGTGAACGTATTTGTCCTACCGTTACAGTTTGAAAGTGCAAAAGTTTCTTGATTGAATGAAGAGTTGTGAAACCGAGTTGCACAGTCTGCTATCTGATACATATGGCAGCAGAAGAGTGCTGACATTGGTGCTATGCACTTTGCATATACCAACATGTGCCCGTGAAGAGGAGCGCCCAACTCCCCTACTGTACATGATACATGTATTTTTGAATTCCAAGTATAATATCATATAAATAATGCTTGAATCAGTGTGTTAAATGGCTTCCCACACATGTGCTATTATAGCTACAGAAAGCCTCGTTCCTATACAGCCTGGGAACGAGGCTAAACTACTCACTGTCCATCATCAGATTCCTGACCCATAAGCTGTAAGAGCTAGCTAGCAGCTGAACTAGAGCTGAGCCGTCACCCGTGAATATGCTTAACAAGTACGAGTACGCAGCAGTTGTAGGTACAGGTGAGCAGATTGTGTACCGCAGTTCTGTACACGAGCAACACGAGGTTGACATGGGTGGCACCCTGTAACTGCATGTTACTGTACAAGTGTACCTCATGCTAAGTACTTGTCAAGCACAATTATACACTGCAATGGTAGTAGGTGGTGTATATAGTGCACATTAAAATTAGCTACATTCACAAGATCACACATCAGTTCACTCCCTCCCTTCTTTCCGCACCCTCTTCTAGTGATAATACTAGACTGTCATCCGTTAAGTTGTTTACATGCAGGAACACAATCCACTCAACGGCTGTTATTATTCACACTACTCGGTTTCACTATGAGAGGGAAGCCAACTAAATGCTGTGTACAGTAAGTAGCTGCCCCAAAAAATGGCCACTTTGCGCTGACTCTATAATTATGTGGATGTCTTATGGATTACATGTACTCCACCTAATATGAGCTAGGGGATCAGAGAGCAGGGACTACCGTTGCAGCTGAGACTGATCTCCTACAGTGTGACATTGTCACACACTACTGTGGGCTGTCCATTCACTTGCGGGTCCAAAGTGATAGTGAATGAATCAGTCTGAGCCCCAAACAGTCTGGGAATGAGTACAGTGCTTTTCATAGACAACACTGTACTCTCCACTCAGGCAAGGAAAACTTGTACCTCATAACTACAACTGGAACCTTAGTCCTGTTCCCAGACCCCCAGGTCTGGGAATGGGACTACTGAAAACTGATGATTTCACAAGCTCTGTGCTTGCACAATGGTGTTACCACTTGGCCAAGAAGAAAATTAAAGTGGACCGGTCCATCAAAGCAAGGCTGACCTCTCTTGCAGTACTGCAGAGTATAGTTGGATTAGGCACGGTATGGTGGTCACTTGAGTACCAACAGTGCAAGAACTTGTTACAGCAAACAACTTTTGCTGCAAAGTTTGAGCCTAGGAATGAGGCTAGGAAGCAGCCATACATAAATATGGAAGAGGCCCACTCGTGGGCATGGTAACCCCCCTTGAATACTTGAGCACCTAATCTGCATATACCGGAAGTGGCAAATATCACACATTCATACTAACACCATTAAAAAGCCCAGCCTAAGACGAAAGCTGTACCTGGAATCACGCATCAGTGTACTATGACCTCTATATACCACAGCAAGGTGCAAAGTTTCTAGTCGCAGCTGTCATACACCAGGAACCCATGCATGTGCTCCTGCATATTCTACACTCTTGTGATGTAGTCTCACAGGCCAGACTTTACATTACCAAGACCTATCAACTCTTGTGGCAGTACACACAGTCACTACAGAACGTTACCCTCCAAATGCAGTAGCCCTAACCACACCCTAACCAATATAAATTCCTGTACAGCTTATGGAGGATAACATTCCGTCTTCAATGGATAGTAAAATGACACAACTAACCTCCTAGGTGATAGCTCCTCGACCTCCTCATCTTCCACCTTTTCACGCGGTCTCTTTCTGGAGTGAGCTGTGAGGGTGTTTGAAGCACTTTCTCCCTCACCCCCAGCACCAAGACCCACAGATGAGTGATTGTTGCCTGCACCAAAACCTGCACCCCAGACGTTGCCCATCTGTGTCAAGACTGACAGTGAGGCCCGTCCCGTCTGGTGCACCAATGCTGCACTCTACCAGCGTGGTCACAGTCGGCTTCCCAGGAATCAAAATTTAAACATTCAGCCAGCTCCCGTATTCCTTTGAAAGTCTTCACGCTATACTTTTACATAAGTTTACATCCGAAATTGTTGCGAACAGCGCAAAAAGCAACGCTACCTGGCCATGTGCACAGCAACACGCGTGCCGCCAACTTTGTTCACCATGGACGACGATTTTTTGAATTCTAAATAATCACCACCAGCATAATCATGATTATGAGCCCCGCCCACACGCACATCGTCTGCTGAGTCAGCACTCGTACTCCCTAAGCTATGGCGGGGACAGGTGAAGACGTGAACCAATCAGGGAGCCAAGGAGCTGGGCCGCTGAGTACAGTGCACCTGTATTACGCTGACACGGAGCTGTTTTCCCACACAGCAAGGGTTATCGCAATACGCGAGGCTGAGGTGAACGGAGAGAAACTGGTTGCAATTGTCACCGATGAGACTGTCATGCACCCACAAGGAGGTAAGGAAGTCGTTGCTAACATGGGTTCCAGTAGCCTCGAACCCAGTTCTATGTACCTGGGTTCGAGTTTACAGGGTGTGCGGTGGCAGACGAGCATCCCCTGTGACACCCAAATGGAAATGATTATCTTGTCATAATATGCATGCACTTGCAGGTGGTCAGCCAACAGACACTGGAGTGATCACCAGTATAGATGGAAAGATCACATTTCAGGTATAGCCTCGTTCCCAGGCCTAACCTGTATACTGTTCTTTGGTTAGCGTAGTCTCGGTCCCAGACCCAAACCAACCCCAGCGCGGATCGCATCTAGTATCACACGCGGGGAGTGATACTGGAAGCAGCAATCCATGCTGGGGTTGGTTTGGGTCTGGGGCCGAAACTATGGTTAGCGTTGACAATAATACACGGATGCGGAAGAGCAGCGAAAAACGTGCATCCGTGTATCAGTATCGTCAATGCAGAGGATGAGTAGGTGTAGATGCCTGTAGCATAGCCGGTGAAGCCTTTGAATTCAGGACACTAGGACCATTTATCACTCACAACTTACCACTTACACAAAGAGGATAAGTACAGTTGATATTCATGCTTAAATAGGTGGCACATCTTGACCTCATGAATGTTAGTGACACTGACCTGCATGGGTCACCTGGCAGTGCTTTTTTAATTTGTATGGCTGCTGTAGTGATATACTCCACTGACCTCCAGTGAACGGTTCACCAGAGGCGTAGCCAATATACCACAGCAGAGGATAGTGCGGTCATCCTCCACTGACCTCCAGTGAACGGTTCACCAGAGGCGTAGCCAATATACCACAGCAGAGGATAGTGCGGTCATCCTCCACTGACCTCCAGTGAACGGTTCACCAGAGGCGCAGCCAATATACCACAGCAGAGGATAGTGCGGTCATCCTCCGTGTATAGGTGTTGGTATATCCTTATACCGCATCTATTATTGGTCAGCTGCTTTTTACTTCCTTGGCAACAACTAAGGAATCTTCATGCAAGTCCAGTAATTAAGCCATCAATATAGCTTATGACCTGCCAAGAATGGAACACGATTAACAGAGACAACCAGGACAATAGTTTTTGGGCCCAATGTTATCTATGTAGATTGATGTAACACTTGGAAGCATTGATAATGTGGATACTTGTAGCATGATGAAGCATAGATAATTTAGCCATGGCAATGGCTGTCAAATATTTGTAGCATAGAGGTATATATTGAAGCTGACTTGCTATTACTTCTTCAGGTCTCTCACGTTCAGAAGCCAAAGGATCACTTATATATTGAACAGATTGGGAAATATACAACCAGTGACAAACAGTGAGTTTGCCAGTAGTAGCCTCTCGAGCCAGCCGCATTCTTTGTCCTCGTATAATGAGGGGTGGGACAGAAAAATGTGGTTGTCTCACAGGACTAGCTGACTGCAAGATTAGCCACTTTTGAAGATGAGAGGTAGCAATATAGGGTGCAGTTGTGTCAAAACTATAATATATTATACTGATTGAGTCGGTTTATGTAGCATGTAGGGCAACAGTCTGTCAAGCAGCATCAGTTCTAGATCAAAGGTGATGATACACTCTTGCAGAAACAAACATTGCTATTGAAGCAGCAAATTGCAATTGCAGCAACAATCTTGACGGAGCAGTCAATCTCCACTGAGGCGATGAATTGCAACAAACTTGCTGTGACATTATTTGGTATGAGACAACAATTTGCATTTGGAAACATCATCATGCGCTCTTGCCTAACCATATAACCAATCGACTATTAATAATTTCCACAAGAAACATTCAGTATGGTAAACTTACTGAAGCTATACAACTCTTGTGCCATACATCCACATAGTGTCGACATCCTTTAGCTTGCCAATAATTACAAGTCAGCAATCTTAAAACACATTCTACAGCACTAAACATATGATACAAATGTCTCCCTCCCCTATGCCAGGTTCTCGGTTGGTGATGAGGTTAGGATTGAGGTTGATGCTGCACGGAGGATGTTCCATGCCAGGCTGCACAGCGCTGGCCACCTCCTGGACTCCGCCCTCCTCAACATGGGAATGACAGACCTCATCCCTGCCAAGGTAGGCATGCAAAAACTTGGAACTTGCTGTTGGCTGGACATGCTAGAACAGTCATGAAATGTGCACGCTCAGTGTCGCCCCATGGCGTTCTGGAGGTGAATCTAGTGCTTTGAAACTGAATTTAGGATCTAGTGAACTGCATGACAGATCAGTCCGCTGAAAGTTTGGGGGGAGGGTTTGGAAGAACACCTAATGAGATGCACAGCACAAATCTCAATCCATGGGCAAGGCCCTCCTATTGCTCCTCATCCTCCATACATATATGCACTTGTCTGGCTATATTGGCTCCCTACTTGTTGCGGTAAAACCATCATGCTGACCGTCTTTACAGAAAGTTTATTACGTATGTCATTCAGCACTCTTCAGTTGAGCAGTTTCAAGTTTTGAAGTTTGTGTCAAGTTTGTTTGAATGGCCCTGATTGGGCACGGGACTTTCACAACTCATTCCTCCATCCATGCAAATGGAGTCCTTCAAAGTCGGCACTTCCATTTGAACCGAAATGGCATCAGATTCTGTACATTATTATTGAGGGATGGTTATAGTAATTCAAATGTAGTCTTAATTTTGTAACCCCTTACCCATGCAGCCTCTTGGGGGGAGGAAAAAAAATCTGTCCACACATGCACTAATTAATCCACAATTCAATGCATGTTACCCAGCAATCATTAATGCAAGCTGCACATGCACAACTGCAGTGCTGAGTATGCACAGACCAACAATAGACCATGGCATCTGACCTAGAGCAATTAAAAACACTGAAAAGCAACAATGCATCCTCCTGTCTCTGCATAGTATCACACATATATAAGCATTCTATATATAGACATTGTACAAAACCAATCGTATAGTTCATGAATAATTGCATGGTCAGTCGGGACAATTTGAGGTACGAACATCACAGAAACTGGTAAGGTTGAGCCCAACTGCCTTTTCGTAAGAAACTGCAATGTCTGCATAAGCTCCTTCACTAAGGGTACGATTACGAGCCAGTACTATCGAGCCTTCATAGTACCACTGCAACGTATTTCCACAGTAGTATAGCAAAGTGTATGATTTGTCAACTGCCTGGTCGATTATCCACCACGTCTTAAAGTGCTCCAGGCCCTTATCGTGATACACAAAAGGTATGCCTTTCCCTGGAGCTTGGTACGGCATTTCAAAATGCATGTGCACTGGTTTCAAAGTTCCATTGACAAGGTAAGTAAGATAATTTGGATTGTAGCTCCAAAAGGTTGCATTTGTGGGTTCAAAGTTTGGATGTGCACAAGGGTAGCAATCAAAGACGGGATGGTATCCTCGCACCACCCACCAACTATCTTTTATGTCCTTGAGAGAGAGCTGTTTCAGTGGTCGAACTTTTGTTCCACGACAGGGGTTGGGGACGGACGGAAATGTCACGCATTTGTTTTCAGTGACGCAGCTCATGAAGTTATCGATCGTCTTGTCGGAGTAGGAGAATGAGCACTTGCTGGTGCAGTTCTGGACGTGAAACTTCCCGGGTGTCGTGTCATTATCATTCAGGCACTTTTGTGCACATTGCAGGTAAGTGCGGCAGGTGCTGTCCGCCGCGCACGCTACAGAGGATGTCAAGCAGTGCTCAAGCATACAGGCAATGTTGGTTCCAAGAGCAGGATCATTCGAGTCGGACGCAAGGAGCTCCTTGACTTGACTTGACACAGAGAGGGATACATGCGCTGTGTACGCTGTCCGTATTGAGAAGAACAGCAAGGCGTAGACCGTAAAGCTAGAGGCCTTCATATTCTCTATGCATGCAGTATGCAAACATGCACGTGCTGCTGACTGCATAACACCATCCAGTATCCTTGATAACACTGCATAACCGTAGATAATATTAATATGGCAAACACTATAGTTCTCGTTCCCAGACGATTTTTCGCTTGGCGGAATGTGAAGTCTCACCACAATATAATTGCCAATTGCGATATCCGCGCTGCAATCTCGTCGCTAGGCCGGTTGCGCACGCGGTACCGCGCGCGCGCATGTAACCGCGGCAGAGACTGCTCCTCCCACCGTCGCCCAATCCGAGAAGTGGGCAATAATATTGCCCTAGCTACTTCAGAGCGCTGCTATTCATGGGACATGCAGAAATATTTTAATCAGCATTGCATGAGCCAGTTATGGCCATCACATGTATAGCTACACAGTGAGATATATGCATGCTGTAGGTGAGTATATAAATATGAGTTGAGTTGGTGGAAAGTGATGACTGTTAGAGGGCTCAGGGGGTTTAAGGGGAGAATAAGAGACTGGGATTGTACGGGGTTTGGACTTAGAACACTAGCTCCTTCCTCCTCATCTCAGTACCTCCGCCAAATATCAAATCGTCAATCTTCTCTGTTACCATCCTGTCAAAGCCTACAACCCTTCTACCCAACATCAGAGCCATTTTCCCATCATTGCCTGCTCCAACAAACTCCTCCAACCAGGCATCTGAACCATCAATGTCTCCTATCCTGCTTAGTAACTCCTGCCTCTCCCATTGGAACTCCTCACACAACACTAGGAAGCTTAAGTGTAGAACATCCTCCACCTCCTCACTATCACACAGCACACATTTGTCCTCACAGAGCCTGCACCTCTTTTTTTATCTGCAAACAGGCCTGCTGAACTTCGGCCTGTCCTCATCCGGAACCGACATCTGATTGCCTCCTGTCCCTGTGATGACCCCAAGTATGTCTCCACCCAAAACTCTTCCTTCATCATCCGGTACCACCCCAAGCTACTCCTACTCTCAACCTCCTAGCTCCCACCAGTCCTCGTCATTGCCTTCCTCCACCATAGTCTTCCACTGTGCACTGTCACACAAATTCCCTACCAAGTATCATGCGTATAGTCGCCAAGCACAATGCCATACAATGACATCCAATGTAACAGGAGCATGCACGTAAAGAGCGGAAGGCCGGGAAGGAGCATGACAGTAACAATAAACGCAATGCATCCTCCTGTCTCTGTATTAAAATACAAAAACCAATGTTCCAGAATACTTGCATCGTCAGTCGGGACAATTTGAAGTACGAATGTCACAGAAACTGGTAAGGTTGAGCCCAACTGCCTTTTGGTAAGAAACTGCAATGTCTGCATAAGCTCCTTCACTAAGGGTACGATTACGAGCCAGTACTATCGAGCCTTCATAGTACCACTGCAACGTATTTCCACAGTAGTATAGCAAAGTGTATGATTTGTCAACTGCCTGGTCGATTATCCACCAGGTCTTAAAGTGCTCCAGGCCCTTATCGTGATACACAAAAGGTATGCCTTCCCCTGCAGCTTGGTACGGCATTTCAAAATGCATGTGCACTGGTTTCAAAGTTCCATTGACAAGGTAAGTAAGATAGTTTGGATTGTAGCTCCAAAAGGTTGCGTTTGTGGGTTCAAAGTTTGGATGTGCACAAGGGTAGCAATCAAAGACGGGATGGTATCCTCGCACCACCCACCAACTATCTTTTATGTCCTTGAGAGAGAGCTGTTTCAGTGGTCGAACTTTTGCTCCACGACAGGGGTTGGGGACGGACGGAAATGTCACGCATTTGCCAGTGACGCAGCTCATGAAGTTATCGATCGTCTTGTCAGAGTAGGAGAAAGAGCACTTGCTGGTGCAGTTCTGGACGTGAAACTTCCCGGGCGTCGTGTCATTATCCCATCCATCCAGGCACTTTTGTGCACATTGAAGGTAAGTGCGGCAGGTGCTGTCCGTCAGGCACGCAACAGAGGATGTCAAGCAGTGCGTAAGCATACAGGCAATGTTGGATCCAGCAGCAGAGGGATCAGACCAGAATACATGAGCCGTGAACGCTGTCAGTATTGAGAAAAACAACAGGGCGTAGATAGCAAATTTACAGCTGCAGACCTCCATATTCTCTGAAGCAGTACTGCACGTGCTAATTACATAAGTAGCGTATAATTGATTTTGTTCATTAATTTACCACATCTCCAAGTACTAGAATGCAATTTATTATGATGAAGTCCACTGATCAAAACATTTTGTGTGGTCTAGTTCTATTGCTGGTGAAAACAACAGCATTACAACTCAATGAAGCTACAGTTTGAAACTATAGTTCCTTCTTTCCCCTGTATTACATTCTTGAAACAACATGGATATTGGTCCGGCAGGAAGTATACTTTAGGTATGTATAGGTACCGGAAGTGCACACGCATCTAGAACTCCTAATATACCCTAACCCATTGCCCTACTTCCTGCCGGACCAATATCCACTTCCAATTTCTGTTGTTCATGCACTAGTAATTCTGTATTCAAGAGAGCTATTGAATCTTACATTTAGTGCAGGTTCATGTATGACAGAAACTCTTGTAGATGCTAATAAGCGAAGGACCTGCTTCCATTGCAATGGCTATAGCCTCGTTCCCAGGCCTACTACCCCTATTTTAGTTTGGAGTCTGGACTTATCCTCAAACCTACATGTAGATGTTTTGAACCAGACTGTCTGCACCTTTACATCCACCTTACATCCACCTATGAATGCTCCCAGAGAATTTCTGTTCCTGTGTAAACTGAAATGGGGTAGGCCTGGGAGTAAGACTAACTACATTGTATAAACTTTAAGACATTGTGAATAGTTCTCTTTGAACTAGCTACCAATCCTTGTAGTGGTTTTTGTTACAAGAATTTATTGGTTGCGAATTGCGAGTTCATTTTTAGTGCGCAAAAATTCAGAATTCCAATGCACATGCACAATAATTATCAAATATGCAATTTGCCTCAAAACAATGTGTTCACTACTTGTGTCAGCTATCAAACCAGTCCTACGATACCGTATAAACTTCAAGGCAACAATACTAGTACCTTTGTTCTCTCCTATACTCACAGGGTTATCACTTTCCTGATGGGCCCTATGTTGGTAAGTACACAAGGGTGTTAGCAAAATGTCATCTTACTACTACATGTAAGGGGTGGATTAATATTATGATGGTCTGTTGTCTCATTTGCATTCCAAGCTGCCCTATGATCTGCAGGGGATCTCAGTCCCAGGTTATACCTCACTCCAGGCTTACCTGTAGTAGCAGTTTGTGTATATTTAGCAGTATCCACACAAGTGTGGAATTTTTTTTCGCACCTCTGTACTAAACTCTAGCTACTATCCTCCACTGCCACTGATACATAGTAGGAAGAACTATTCCTTCTCATGCATAGCTCTTAATTCCAGCTTAATATAGCTCCAGGCTCCCATGCAGCATGATTTGCATGACTGATTGCTTAGATGGCCCCAGTTGACCCATTACAGATCAGGACTCAGAGTCAGAGCCGCAGGCAGTGCACATTGCTAGGCAACCACCAGGAAGAAACATCTGTAGCAGTGGCAGTGCATGAACAGCAGAGGAAACACAGACAGTATTATGTCAATCAGAAACTGCCAAACTTAAATATATGTTCTCTGTTCTCTGCTTCCTACAAGTTTTTTTTTCAATGCTGAGCAAAATCTATCACAGCTTAGAACAAACTCAAAACTGAGGCGGAAAAAATGCTGCTGCTGCCAGTGCACATTTATGTGCAGACAACTTTTATTTTAATTAGCATGTCCCACACTGGAATACGTCCCCCCCCCCCCCCCCCCCCCCCCCCCCACACACACACACACACAAGAATTTGTACCCCGTTTGGGAAAAAAAACATGCAAAGTTTGAGCCCATGCACATACGAAATATCTAGTGAAATTGCTCATGCAGCTATTAAGTTGTAATTATTGCTGAGGTATTCTCTCACGTAATATTTAGCTTTCTAGCCTCAGTGCAATAGCTAACCCTAGTTCACGTACTTATTAGAGTACATCGGTGCCATTCCACCGGAGAAAAGGGAGGAGGTAATACAGGAACTCAACAGAGAAGCTACCAGACTCATACAGGTTTGTGTAGCCTCGTCCCCAGGCCCAAGAGAAGGAGGAGAACAGGGTATGGTTTCCACTGTTTGCTCATGAGCCAAAACATGTATTCGTTTCTTGACGTCATGAGTGCACAAACGTAAATCGAACATCCGCGGTACATAGCTACTGGTGGAATTCCACTGCTATTAAGCGCATGCGCCCCAAACAGTGGAAACCAGGCCCTTTTCTCCTCCCTGTCAAGGGGCCTGGGAATGAGGCTAAGTTGTGTGCTACATGGGATTGTTGTTTGCAAGCCACTTCTGTTGTATGTTGCTATGGAAACAGCAAAATTATACAAGTCATGCATATAGGTACATGCATGCATACTTGTAGCCGAGTCTCATTTCCAGTCTCTGTGCAAGAGGGTCTGGAATGAGACTGCAGGTATTTCTTATGCATAACAGGTGCAACAATTTCACTGCAAGCGGGTTACAGTGTCATAGAGTGGTGGGAAGATAACTAACTTACAACTTCCTCCTGAGGGTTTTCTAGTGGTCGTAACCACTGGCAAGAAGAGTAAGGAGTTCATATTTTTTTGAGTGTGCACAAAATAATGTCTTCAGCATTCTCAACTTATCATTAGTAGCTGGTACAGTATCACTCACCACTACAACCCTGAACAGCGAAACAAAGCGCCTTGACTTTAGTCAGGTACACATAGAGCAGTTTTCTTAAACCTTTTAACCCTTTAACCACCGAATTCTTCCCACCAAGACAACACATTTTCATGCATTCAGCGCACACCACTTTCGTAGGTACTCCTCTCCCACAGCATTCGCTCCTCAGCGGCCAAACTTGGTGGGGCCCGCACACATGGAGAGACCTCTCTGGCAATACCGTTAATGATATTCATGACCCCCCACAAGCCCAGCAATCGGAGGTCAAAGGTGGATGTCAGCCGGATTTTCGCCCAGCATTTCCCTAAACTTGGGCCAGATCTGACTGATGGCACACCTTACACCACCAATTTGCAGGTTTTCTTGAGGCCCTGGGTGGGGTCTATGAATATCATTAGAATCAAAAATTCTCGGGTCAATGAATCTCATTAAAATCAAAAAACGCCCACGACAGGCCGAAGGGGGGGGGCTGCTGCCCCCCTTCAAAACCCCCCCGCTTGTACGTTTAGTGGGGGAGGCGCGCCGAAATCTGACCAAATTTTTGAGTTCGTGCCTGAAAGTCGTCCCTAGGCCCTCTGAAGCCTTTTTGGTCTCTTTTTGGACTGATGAGAAGCCCTACATGTGCATAGGGTCTAAATGACGCATTTATGCGTCAATAGGGCTTAAAGGGTTAAGCCCCATTGACGTCTATAGACGTCATTTAGACCCTATGCACTTGTAGGGCTTCTCATCAGTCCAAAAAGAGACCAAAAAGGCTTCAGAGGGCCTAGGGACAACTTTGAGGGACGAACCCCAAAATTTGGTCAGATTTCGGCGCGCATCCCCCACTAAACGTAGAAGCAGGGGGTATCGAAAGGGGGGCAGCAGCCCCCCCCCCCCCCCCCCCCCCCCCCCCCCCCCTTCGCATGTCGTGGGCGTTTTTGATTTTAATGAGATTCATTGACCCCACCCAGGTGTGCCATCAGTCAGATCTGGCCCAAGTTTAGGGAAATGCTGGGCAAAAATCCGGCTGACATCCAACTTTGACCTCCGATTGCTGGGCTTGTGGGAGTCATGAATATCATTAACGGTATTGCCAGAGGGGTCTCTCCATGCATGTGTGCGGGCCCCACCAAGTTTGGCCGCTGAGGAGCGAATGCTGTGGGAGAGGAGTACCTACGAAAGTGGTGTGCGCTGAATGCATGAAAATGTGTTGTCTTGGTGGGAAGAATTCGGTGGTTAAAGGGTTAAGTCCTTTACTGGGTCAATGTCACGAGATTTCAGGGGTTTTTTTCACACTGGACCGACAGACGGACAATGCTTACCAAAAGTTGACATAGAGCATGACCCATAAGGCATTGGCATAGTATATGTACATACCGTACAAAAACAACAACACCAAAATGGCCACACAACTAGCCTCGTACCCAGTCCCACGCCCAGCTTTTCGTCGCTGCTTAGTACAGCGACGAAAAGCTGGGCGTGGGACTGGGAACGAGGCTACCACACAACTACTTCTGCTACCTATATATACATACCATAGTCCATTGCACTGGATCTTGCATAGTATAAAGATGGTATTACGCAAGAACCTACAAATTCACTCTAGCAATACAGGAAAAAATACGCCTACTCCAAGTACAGGAAAATGCTGTTACAGGAAATGGTATACCAATGATGTTACCAGATGCAAACTAATTCAAACCATATAGTTATATCTCTGCTGCTTGTCTTTGGCAATAGGCATTCTTTCTGGATACAAGGTACTGTCAGACGGCTGAAAGTTAGTGTAACTCAGCACAGTGCATAATTTACTACTCTCATGCAGTGTTCTGGGCTCTACTGTAACTTTATCAACCTTTGGGTGGCGACGTCTAGCAGGCTTGCGATATGTGCATTTATCAATCATAGCAGCAAGGGGCATGTGGATGGCCAGGAGCAGAGCAAGTGGAATCACAGCAGCACTAAGTGGATCGCATATGGCATTAATTACTCTGTGATTCTGATGAAAGTAGGCTGTTGTTTGAAGAATTCGCAATGCGAACATCAGGGCTAAGGAGATGACAGAGTCAATAATTCTCACCACAATCTGTTTTTTCGCTTGAGCATTCATGATTGCGTACCCCAGCAGACACAGTGATGCAAGAAAAAGTCCAAGTGTCAGGAATGCTATGATACCAAAGGGTATATACCACAGTCATATCTGTTCCCACCTTCCTGCATTGTGTACTGAGCAATCAGTTTCAAGTATGCGAATCCAGCACCATGTTCGATAAGGGCCATAAGAACCAGTGGTAAAGGGTATCCAGTTAAAAAGGAGAGGAAGGATGATTATTGTGGCAACAAGGACAACTTCAGGTCTATTGATCTTCCTGCTGCAGCATGTAGATGTACTCTGTTCGGCCTTTCTATAGTACTCATTGATAAATCTCCGGGAGGTAGTTTCGTTCAGTACTTTGATGAACAGGACCAAGCAGATTTCCAGCGTGAGGAATAGCTGAACAGATGCAAAGTACTGATTAAAAAACCCGTCCACTTCACAGAAACTCCTGTCTTGTGGGTGGTAATAGTGCACGAGATGTAGAGCAATGATGAGTTGGTATGCTACGTTCACTCCAGTGAGCTCAAGAATGAGGCGCTTTATGACAGTTCCACATAGTCGAGCTCTTAGTTGTGTGAACATGGTGAGCACAGTAAGTACAACAAGTACTGTAAACAGAACGATACAACCAATAGCTGCAGTGATACCTTTTGCAAGAGCTATAACTGTGAACTGCTCTTGAGTAAACCCAGAGCAGTTTTCTTCCGGGAATGGTATACGTACTTCCTCCATCTTTCAGCTGACCAAACAATTTCTTGTTGTCTCTAGCTGCAACCAACTCATCACAGCTACAGGTTTACTATAGCTACTGAAGTGTGTTCTCGGTAGTACTGTGGCTTTACGAGTATCTTGACTTCAACCCCTTGGTCACTATGGCGGAGTGTAAGAGAACTTTTATCCTTCCCAAACCTGAAGCGTCTTCAACGTATACTCCTAATCGTCGCAGGAAGGGTCTGGGCCACGCGAGACTACTCCTACCTTTCAAACTCTCCAACTGTAGCTTCACTTCTCGTTGGCACTTTACGTTTACCTTTGGCCATATTCAGTAATGACGTGGGATAGGTATGCGCAGAAAATGTGTCAAAGGCCTAGCCTCGTTCCCAGTCCCACCCCAGCTTTCCGTCGCTAAAGCTGGGCGTGGGACTGGGAACGAGGCTATCAAAGGCCAATTCCTCTGATCTTAGCCTCGTTCCCAGGCCCCGCCCAGCTTTTCGGCGCGCGGGCGCCGGCCTGGGAACTGGAACGATCGATCGTATACGGCACGTTGAGTAAACTACACGCAAGCAGTATACTTGAATTCTACAGCGCCGGCGCGAGCTATTTTAGAGTGGTACGGCCACTGCCGAAGGTAGTGAATAGAGGCGCAAAGCGCCGATCTGTCCGCGCGAAGCGCGGAAAATGGGCGAGCGTGAGCGAGACGACTTTTCCTATATATATATCTGTCGTAGTCGTGTCATACTATAATTGGTCCCCCCCAAAAGCGGTCCCCCCGGACTGTCCACGGCAGAATAATTGGTCCCCCCTGGGACCATCCATGGCGCTGTAAGCAGTCCCCCCTTGCCGCAATTGGTCCCCACTAGTTGTTCGCTAGCCCAAGTCACAAATATTCACTGGAGGGTCAACTATGAAGTGAGGAAGCGTAAACAGACGTGAATGGAGAGTCTGCACCGTCCATCAGGAGGCCACGTAGTCCAAGTTATACTATCAGGAGCCCATAACGCTCCTGAACGTATTTATAAGTCACGCATGCATGATAGCTACTTGTACTCGTCTCACACGGTTTAGCTCAGAGTATGCAACGAAGATAATTTTAATGCTGCAAAAACCATTCCTTCGTAGCCTGTGTAGCCTCTATAAGTACAGAAATAAACTGATCTTTGCTTACCTGTACGTACCCCGCCGAGCGCTCGTAACAGATCATGCATCTATGGGGTGGGACCATCTACAGCAAGGGGGGACCAGGTATGGCTGCGATATTTGGTCCGGGGGGACCGATTATTCTGCCGTGGACAGTCCGGGGGGACCGCTTTTCAGGGGGGACTGTCCACGGCGTGACAACCGTGCCATAAATCACTTCCTGCCCGTATTTTGCGTGTTCTAAAATAAAGGCAAAATACACCTTGGATCTGGAGACACTGACTAAGACACGTACCTCAACAAGGCGTGACTGAGACACGTATGAAATATGGGCAAAATACACCATTGCATGGATCAGATGCCTGCTGAGCTTTTCATTGGTCAGATCTTCAGTAATGTGCCTCAGAGGAGCACGATCCTCCTACCACCACCCAACGAGACCAGAATGTGACACCCCCCTGGATGTGGCCCTCTCAGAAGGTCATATCCCAACTCACTGAACTAAACTATATGGACCACTTTTATCATTCACTTTATCACATTTACATTGGTTTGTAAAACGCTTGTATTTTTATTACACGTTTCGTACTCAGTATTAGGCATGCAAGCATTAATAATTTTGCTATGCATAGCAAAATATTCTTCTGTGGAAAAAATAAATAAATAAAAATTTGCGTGTTCTTGCGTCTTGCAAACGGCTCACAATCATGCAAGGCATTGCGGAGACCATCTAGAGATGACACGAACTATAAACAGTATACTTCAACAAGGCCACAGCGACTTGGATCTGGAGACTCTGACTAAGACACATACCTCAACAAGGCGTGACTGAGACACGAGCTATGAACAGTCCACCAGAGCCGTACCTAGGCGACTAAAAGTGGTACGGCCAAAACCGTACCGGCCGTACCGGCCGCGCCGGCCCTGTTCTACTTAGTACTTATACTTGAGGGAATCCACCACACCACCTACGATGATCTGCCCCTAGAGAGGGTGTACTCCTACAAGTATCTTGGAATATTGATAACATCTGACTTGTCCTGGTCTGCACATGTCGCTACAATCTGCTCCAAAGTCCGACAACAGATTGGTTTGCTCTATCGCAGGTTTTATAAATATTCCAATATGGATACACTGAAACAACTGTATACAGCATTTGTGCGTCCTCATCTGGAATATGCTGTCCCTGTCTGGGACCCTCACCTCACCAAGGACATAAATGCTCTCGAGGCTGTACAGAGATTTGCCTGCAGAGTCTGCACAAAAAGCTGGGACATGAGCTACAGTGACATGTTGCAAACTATGAACATTCCCCGGCTCTCACGACTACTGAAAATGTGTCATTTGTATAAGATTGTCCACGGGTTTGTTGACTTTCCTAATGCACCCCTATTGTTTAAACCATGTACCAATTACTACACAAGACATGCGTTCCCACCACCAGTATTTGATCGCTTCCAGCCCGTATGAAATACGGCCTGCTGTATTTTCATACTGGAAGCAATCAAATACTGGCGGTGGGAATGGCCTGGAAACAAGGCTATACACGTGTTTCTCTGAGCTCAATAATGAGATTTGACTATACTCAATAGAGCCGCTACAGCTATTTATACTCACACACACAGTATAAATTTTGTGTATGGGTCTCTTCTTTAGAGGCTCGATCATTGTCGATAACCTCCTGCCCCTGGAAGAGGCGTCTCTTCCTGGTGCAGTTCCCTCTCACTATCATACTCTTTTCATATTGGTGGTAACTCAGCACTCAACGGCTGTATCAATTCAGCTACCGAAGGATGCGTCAATGACCAAATGTTCAAAAATTGTGTTTCAAGTACATGTATACCACTGACAAACATTCACTGAAATTTTACAGGACCAAATTAATGATGTTGGCACAATTGCTGTATAGGAATGTGACATTCTGCTGTACCTTGCAGGAGGCTGCAGGCACTTCTTATTCATGACAGGTGCAACAATTTCACTCTGCTCTACCTTGCAGGAGGCCATTCCTGTCGATGTAACAAAGAATGAAAAAGGTAGGAATATACACATACTCCATGTCACCAAAACTCACTTACTGGCTAATAGTGACGTGATCACCATCTTAAATTTGCTGCTAATCAAGTAACTCACATACGAACTATTAAGTTTGTCTTCTGTACTTCATGTGTGGGCTGCTTGAGAAAACAGCATTGCCAAGATGGGTATAGGGAATGTTCATGATGGATTTTAATCCACCGTTCCTGATTGAGGGAGGGAGGGAGGGACGGAGGGACGGAGGGAAGGAGGGAGGGAGGGAGGGAGGGAGGGAGGGACAGAAGGCAGTGAGAGGAATGGAGGGGAGAAAGTATGATGTCATTATGAATCACATTGCACATGTACTTGTAGTATGTTGTAGTAGCCTCAATCCTAGGCTAGGGTCTACCTGAAAAGCAATTAGCCCATGCTAAACCGGAAATACCGGCTGCTTGTATTATAATACTGTAAGTTATCAGCCAGCTAGCCCAATTGTGTTTGAATTATATAGCCTTTCATCTAGCTTGCCAAAAGAGTACTTTTTAGGGCCTGGAAGAGTGTGTTTAATTTGAAGCTATTATGATATTTATGTATGTGCACTCTTGTGTACATTAACTTTTAGGCGATAGGATGGTAAATGTTGGGGGTGCAGCATGTGCGTGTGGAGGTACTCATGTCAAGAACACTGCAGACATCCGAGGTCTCACTGTCACTAAGATTAAGAAGGTGAGCTAGGAATATATACAGGGAGATAGCTAGCGCAAATATTTTGTGCAATCATCGAGATTGGTTGTAGCTACCAGGAGCTGATAAGCTCCTGGTTGCACGGTCTCGACATCGGTGCAATTTCTGGATTCTGAGAATGTGCGATGCAATCTTGAGACCGTGCAAATTCCTAGCCTGTTACTGTACGGAGCATATGTATCTACAACACTAAGCCTAACTGCTGTTACAAGAATAACTACCTAAAGATTGACGGTGCAGCCCGAGACAGTTTCAACAGTTGCCAACCAACTTCTTAAGGTCATTAATGTGGGATGTAGCTAGTATCAGTGTAAACTCCAGAAGCTACAGCTAACTTGGAAGACCAACCAAGAACCAGCCAGGCCACATTGTACTAGTAGCAGGGTTTTGTATGTGGCCCGGATACGACGTGCTCAGCCTAGCCTTGTTCCTTCATCCACAGCTTTTATCATTTGCCGTACGTTGGAAGGTTTGGACTTCTGAGTTTTACAGTCCCTGGGTGGGAATTCCTGGGAGTGAGGTAGCCTCGTTCCCAGGCCTACCCTGTTTTTTCTGTTCTTCGGTTTCCATTGACAACCGCCCTTCCGCATCCGTGTATTGTTGTCAATGGAAACCGAAGAACAGAAAAAACGGGGTAGGCCTGGGAACGAGGCTAGGAGTGAGGCCTAAGTAACTAGCTACGTATCACCATGCCTTAGCTCAATGATTGGCAACAAATTTTAATGCAGATTTCCTTTCCTCAGAGCAAGAAGAATGTGCGAGTGTCCTATGGGATCAGCGAGTAGTGACTTCAAGGAATTACTGTGAAACTTTAGTCACTCACACATGTTATTGTGGCTTCTGAAGTCATGTTTAATAAAGAGGTTCTCTGGTTGGCTATCATTATTACTCATCATCCCAACCATCGACAGATTGTCAAATGAATCAGTCAATCAAAATCCAATGTTCGGCCTTGGTGATACCAAGGGATAATACAAATAGGGTTAGCGACAAAAGCGACGAAAAGCTGGGCGTGGGATTGGGAACGAGGCTTGTCTATTGGTATCGAGAGTTGTGCACTATTTTTCCATATGGTTTAAATGATAATGTGAAGGGAGTTGGCAGTATCTCAAGAAAGATTGATAGCACAGTAGTATGGGGGTTATTCAATAAGCATTCTCGTAGGAATAGAAAGAGAGGAAGGAAGGGGAACAGGAAGTATAGGGACAAAGACAAGGTGAAAGGTGATGCAGAGACTTTATTGAAGGGCTATAAGAAGCCAGGATTTGTTAGGACATTACGGGGTTTCGTTTTAGGAGTAGCAAAGAATTGTTTACACGAATTAGTACAGCTAGCTGAAGTGATTTTGAGGGATAAGCACTTACCTCAGTATTTGGCTTTGATCATCAAGGATATAATTAGATGTAGAAGAGGGGATTTAGTAATTCACAATCATAACAGCATTTTTCAGCATAGCAAACCAAAGAGTTTTATAGGTGTGTATTTTCATAATAAAGGGATAGAAATGATCAATATAGCAGGAATTTTACATAGCAAGGTTGTTAGAGATACGATACCAACATTCTTCTCCGACAAAGAAACTCCGGTAGTTAGTTATAAGTATTCAAAGACCATTAGATCAAAGTTATTTAATCATAAGCAAACTGTTAATGAAATCAAGTTCAAATCCGATAAACAAAATAGTCATAGTAAATGTGATTGCGAAAAATCCGAGTACCTTTATCATCCAGCTGGTCATGTTCTTACAGGTGATTTAGGAATAATCAAAGATAGAGTACTTCGAAAACTTATCTCTAAAGGTCCATCCTTTAGAGAGCAAAACAATATTAATTGGCAACTTAATTATGAAATATGCGCTGAGTCAGTAAAGGAGTACAAACGTAAATGGGCCAATAAAGAAGGTGTTGATAAAAATTTACTTAATGAGTGGGAGGGCACAGTACTTTCTCTTTTGAAGAAGAGAATTGATAAACTTAAAGGTAAATATGGTCATAGGGTGAAAGTCAAGCAAATTCTTAGAGATAGGGTTCATTTACAGTATTTGAAGGATTTTCAGGATAGGTATGTGCTGGTACCAGCAGACAAAGCAGGCAACAATGTAATCATAATCTGTAAAACGTATTATACAGAGGTTATATGTAAGGAACTCGCAACTAAGCAAGGAAAGCCACAAACCTACCATGAATGTAGTTTATCTTCAAGTGATATAATACAAAAGCATTTGGATTTTATGAAAGCAGAGCGTTTACAGGTTCCTTTAAGCATGCATCAACTTCCTTCATTTTACTGGTTGCCTAAGCTGCATAAGGATCCCTATGGTAACAGGTTTATAGCGGCTTCCAATGCTTGTACTACAAAGCCTCTTTCCCAGTTACTTACGGCATGTTTGACTTCAGTTTTGAATCATTATCAGGAGTATTGTAAAGGGATTTTTAATAACAGTAATGTCAACAGTTTTTGGGTAATAAATAACTCAATTGATGTTTTGAAGATAATTAGTAACATAAATAATAGTGGACGGGTAGAATGTTTTGATAGCTATGATTTTTCTACTTTGTATACTAGTATTCCACACCAGTTGTTGAAAGACAGTTTAAAGGAGTTAATAATGGAAGCATTTTTGAAAAGGGGTGCTACTTATTTAGTTGAAAGGCGAGGTCGGGCTTATTGGTCCACACAGAAAGGTAAGTTTAGTATTTCCGTTACAGAGAGTCAGCTTGTACAATATGTAGAGTACTTAATAGACAATAATTATATTTATACAAGTGAGTGATAGGGTATATAAACAGGTAGTAGGAATTCCCATGGGTACAGATTGTGCTCCTTTACTGGCAAATCTCTTTCTTTTTCGTTATGAGTACAAGTTTATTAAGGAAACCCTACGAAATAATCCTTACAAAGCAAGAAAATTTAACTTCACAGTTCGATACATAGATGATCTTCTTACTATTAATAATCCCTTCTTTGATGATGAAATAGGTAATATATACCCTAAAGAGCTCAAACTTAAGAAGACAACTGAAGCCTTCAATAAGCTTTCGTATTTAGATATTACGATTGAGATTGAGGATAGCAGCTTTAGAACAGATGTATATGACAAAAGAGATGGTTTTGGCTTTCACATAGTTAATTTTCCAAACCTTAGTAGTAACATTCCACTTTCACCAGCTTACGGAATATACATATCCCAACTGGTAAGAATAGCTAGAATATGTGATAGTTCTCAGAGGTTTAACGCAAAGAACAAGCTTCTTACACATAGACTTTTACAGCAAGGGTTTGAATACCATAGACTTTGCATGACTTTCAAGAAGTTTTGTAGTAGGTACCCAAGATTGTTTCAGAAGTTTCACAGTAGCATTAAAAGTCTGATAATAGAAGGCATACAACTACCAGTAATTGCTAGGAATGGACTTACTAGGCACATTACTTTACTTCAAAGGTAGTCCTCTAATTATACATTGAAGAAAAATTTTCTTGTCACCCATAACAACCTAGTTACATAGCAACAAGTTTACAGCTTGTTTTTGAATTGTTTGGGCAGCTGTTTTGTATACTCAAGAACAATGAAGCTGGATGACGAAAAGGACTGAATACAGCCTTCTTTTGACGATGAAAGGAGGTTTGCTAAATCAAATTATTGCTGGATGGGTAGGGAGAGTTGGCATGCCATCAAAAAGCTTTTAAACCTACCATTCCTGATTCTCAAGGTCAGGTATCCAGCAATAAAAAATAAGTTTATGGTTTCTTTTGTTACGGGGTGGTTATAGTAATGAATTCAAATGAACAATCTTGTACAAATGACACATTTTAGGAAGTGTTCTATGTTCAAGGTATGCAGCATGTCACTATATATAGGCATTGTCTTTTGGTACAGACCATACACGCAAAAGGCTGTACAAGTTTTTCTTATGTCCTTAGACAGGCCAGGTGTGAGGATCCCAAACAGGAATTGCGTGCTTAAGATATGCATGGAGGCCACATACAATCACTTTAGAGTCTCCATATCAGAGTATCTATAAAATTTGCTATAGAGCATGCCAATTTGCCGTTGGGCTTTGGAGCAGAGTGTAGATATGTGTGCTGACCAGGACAGATCAGATGTTAGCAGGATTCCAAGGTATTTATAGGAATGCACTCTCTCTAAGGGTTGGCAGTTGATTAGCAGTGGAACAGGCATTGTGGAATGCCTCTTTCAGGAGTCAGGACACAAGTATACAGTTAAACTGTAGCTTGTGGGCTGAAATCCAATCAGATAGTGCATCAATGTCAGCCTGCAGGGCTTGGTAGTAATTAGTAATTACTACAGGTTTGTAATTGTAATGGTAGCACCTGTAGCAGTGATTTTAATCTGTAATTCTATCTATGATAAACACCATGTAATTGTGAACTTTGATGCTTTAATTACAGAATCTCTTCCTGTTCTCAACCTTGTAATGAGCACATTTTACCAGTAATCGTAATCATTACTTCTAAGAACCTGGTGTAATTGTAATGGGTAGTAATTGGGATTTTAGCCATACTATTGAGAATATTACAATTACTACAACGCTGAGTCCTGGAATGTATAGCTAGGCTTCAATTAGATATATAGGCCTTCAATTGGATGTACAGGCCTTCAATTGGATGTACAGTCCTTCAATCGGATGGCCAAATCATAACTAAGAAAATTAATGCGAAATGGATGCCCTGCATATAGCAACCCGGGTACATAATGAAAAGTACAGTATTTCAAGTAACTGTATACTATTGGTTGTGGTAGTTTTATAATCAGCTACCAGCTTCACTGATTCTTGTGACATGCATAGTTGATGGATCTGCCGGAGACTAAGTCAAAAGTATGTCAAAAATAAAATAAAATTCGCCCTGGTTGGCGCCGGCCGGGCCGCCATGGCATGGCGCAAGCGCTTTTCGCGACAAATTTGCTGGGCGTGGAGGCCTGGGAACTAGGCTAGGGTTTTGCTTCCTTAAGCTTAAGTTTGTTAAATGTTAACCATGAAAGGAGGTTACCACATGAAATAAATGATGGCAAGTTTTGTAGGTGCATCTCTGGTCTGTGAGTTATTAGCCTGGCTCTCTCCTCAAAAAGCATGTGCTAAAACCGCATGGGCTAACTGCACATGCGTGCACGGGCTAACTGCGCATGCGCGCACGGGCTAACTGTGCATGTGCAAAAAATAAATAAATAAATGGAGGCCAAGACTGGAGAGACCGAGCTGTTGTTCTGATGGTTCTGTGTTGGTGGTTACCCATCCCAAGCACTTTGGGTGTACGAGCAAGGGTGGTAACGAGTGCTGGTACCCTTGTTGGCAGTCTGGTTGAAGCTGACTTGAGCCTGGCGGTACTAACAGCTTACTCTCTCAACCTTTACGTTGTTTGGTCGGGTCAACTATAGTAGACAGACCAGATACTTAGGGCAGGGCAGGTACTGATTATCTGGTCCGTCTACTATAGTTGATCCGTTTGGTCGAGGTGGCAGCTCGTGATGAAGTGTGAACGGAGGTGGCAGTTCCAGCTGCGAGTACTCTGAGACAGGTCTTATATGGACCAGAGAAAGATCCCTTTCCCTGGAGCAGGCGAAACTTGGACGGAGACACATCAGTCTGACATTTCAAAGTTGTTCCTGTATTTGTGTCTTGTACCCTACCCTCAAGTTCAACCCTCTATTTGTTTGACGGATGGATTGGCAAACTCCTGAACGCAAGTCCTGGATGCTTTGACCATATCCCAGGGAGGTAACCATGCCTCTACTGCCAATCCATGGATCACATGTTCCCCCATGACGTGACAGCCAAGCATTTCACGTAAACTATGAGTGTTTCTGTGTGTATGCTGTGCTTTTGATGTTGTATCTGTCTGCTCTACATGGGCGTGTTACAGTAAGGTAACAGCTTGACTAAACTAGCAATTGCAATTCCATACACCCTGCATATGGTTCTACATGTTCAAGGTATAGCTAGCTACATCAACAAATAATTCAACAGGTTATGGATTACACTCGTGCATATATATATAGCTAGTCTGTATAACAACTATAGGCCTATATACTAAACTATATCAAGGGTGTATCGAGCCGCCGACTATATCAATTGAACGTCTGCTAGTACATAGTTCTACATGTTCTAGGTAGCTACACATCAACACATTGTTATGGACTACAGTAGTATGGTTCAGTTCCACTTTTCAACTGTAATTGCTGCTGTCAAAACTTGCATCTCGCTTGTAGAGTTGGGTATCATCGTAGCGGCTGATCTTCAGGCGGTAGTCTTGGTGTCGAATGAAGTAGCCAGGAAAATTGACACTTTCATACGTGTCATAACTTGGGAAAAATTTGTCTTTGCGTACCGTGAAGGTGGCATCTTTCTTGTACAGTGCAGTGGCCTGGTAAGGGTGCTCCCATAGAAGATAGTTTGCATGCCTGAGGTAGAGTCTAGCATTACGGCACGATCGGAATGACACACTCCCAATGTGACCGGCTAATCCAGGACTAATCGCCACCCAACTATCTTCATTCTGCTTGATGTAAGCAGCATTACCAGTGAGTCCCCAGGAGTAGGTTGGGAAGTTGAATGACTGAAATGTGCGACATATGCGTTCCACGATACGAAAGCTAGCGTCCATTTCAAAAAGTGGTGTGCTCACATACTGGTGCAACCGCAAGCGGGTACCAGCATGGCAAATGAACCGACCGGGGAAGTTGAAGCTCTCGAAGGCATCGTGACCAGGAAACCACTTGTCTTTCCTGTGGAAGAAGCATGCATCTTTCCGATACAAAACAGTGTTGACAAATGAATCTTCGTACAGCAGGAACCCCCTATGGTGTAGGTACTTGTTTTGGTTGGTTGCTGACTGGAAAGAAACCGTGCCTGGTCTTCCACAGAGTCCAGGGGTTATCATCTTCCACTGGCGTGGCCGTGCATGTTGTTGAATATAAGCTGCATTCCCAGAGAGCCCAACATAGTGGGCAGGGAAGTTGTAGGACTGCAGCTCAACTGTGGGAATGAAAATGCAAATCTTTGCATAAGTGACTTGAATTGTCTAGTTCTAGGCAAACAAGTCTTAACAAAAGCCATGCCAGCTAAGTAACAAAGAGAACAATTGAGTGAATGACATGTACTGTTTTGTTATCTAATAATGACATGCTCTAAGAACTAATGGATGCAAAATACAGACAGCATACAGTCTGACAAGCAATATAGTACCTGAGTGAATTGCAAACACGTTGCTGTTCCCAATGGCAATGAATTGCAAAACCACCACGACAGAAATCAGTTGTCTCAACATTATTCAATTGCGATTCAGCTTTACCAGACATGAGTGATTCAATAGACAATCTGTCAGTGCACTGACTGATCGGCAGCTAACAAAATTGTTGTCTTAGTGAAGTATTTGTTAAGACATTTGGGTGACCATCCTGCCATTGGTATATATATAGTTCAAAGAATTCCATGGTTATAACTTATTAGTGGGTGGCTACTGAAGTTTACTCATCCTTCCCAAAGAATGCTGTGGGTCGCTACTGAAGTTGACTCAGGCACTATAGATAGCTCCCACTATAGTATTATGAGGTTGTAACAAAATAGTTTGTTTTGTAGTACACTCCCGGTCTGTGGTCTAAGCTAGTCTAGCGGGCTAGCCCCTCGTAATTTTCCCCAGCACGGATCAACTCACGTGACCACATACTGAAAGTGATTGCATGCTGGAGAAAACGAAGGGCTAGCTTGTTAGACTAGAACTTCCCAGTCGTTTCTGTGCTCCATGTATTAATACAGTTGCCAGTAGGTAGCTGCATGTCATAGAGGACGGATACAATAATTATTATAGCCCATAAAACAATGTCAAAAGTGACATTTCTGGTGACAAAAGGCCATTTTCAAAATAGCAGATCATTTGTACATCATGAGAATAGATCCCTCCATGAATAGGACCCAATTATTTGATCAATAATGTCATACTAAATGTGGACAAAGGTGCCATGCAGCCAGTGCCACACCCCACTCTTACCAACATGACCTGTATGCCTCACTCAGACATAATATTATAGTTGTGTGTATGTGTGTCAGGATCATTTATATAGCACAAACCACAATTATAGAGAAACTTTAATGTCGGCTCTATGTTCCTCTAAGCTATCCATCAATGAAACTGGAACTGTACTTAATGTCGGCTCTATGTTCCTCTAAGCTATCCATCAATGAAACTGGAACTGTACTTAATGTTGCCTCTATGTTCCTCTAAGCTATCCATCTGGAATTTTGTAATGATTTATCGAATGCATCAAATGGTTTATCGAATGCATCAAACGATTATTTTATCGAATGCATCAAGTGGTTTATCGAATGCATCAAATGGTTTATCGAATGCATCAAACGATTTATCGAATGCATCAAGTGGTTTATCGAATGCATCAAATGGTTTATCAAACGTACCAAATGATTTATCGAATGTATCAAACGCAGCTATCGAATTTTGGAACGAACCGTCAATGGCCTGCCATAGTGCGCTCTGTGTAATTAACTTTTAGGTGATAGGATGGTAGGGAGCAGCATGTGCGTGTGGGGGTACTCATGTCAAGAGCATGCACTGCAGACATCCGAGGTCTAGAAGGTGAGGAAGACAGCGGAAAGGTTTTATGCAATACTCAATTTTCTGGATTCTAAAAGATGTGCAATGCAATCATCTTGAGACTGTGCAAATTCCTGTACGGAGTATATGTACGTATAGCACTAAGTCTATATATATAACTGCTGTTCAAAGCAGAATCTGACAGCAATGAACTACACATGTACCCAACTATAGTGGAGCATGCTCCACTAGCCTGCTCCACTAGTGGAGCGGCATTGTCTGCTAGCCTGCTCCACTAGTGGAGCATGGTCTGCTAGCCTGCTCCACTAGTGGAGCATGGTCTGCTAGCCTGCTCCACTAGTGGAGCATGCTCCACTAGCCTGCTCCACTAGTGGAGCATGGTCTGCTAGCCTGCTCCACTAGCCAGCTCCACTAGTGGAGCGTCGTCTGCTAGCCTGCTCCACTAGCCTGCTCCACTAGTGGAGCATGGTCTGCTAGCCTGCTCCACTAGTGGAGCATGGTCTGCTAGCCTGCTCCACTAGTGGAGCATGCTCCACTAGCCTGCTGCACTAGTGGATCATGGTCTGCTAGCCTGCTCCACTAGTGGAGCATATATATATAGTCTACTTGTAGCAGCCCTGAATGAACACACCCAAAAGAAAAAAAGTAAGGGGGGAAAAAAGAAAAGGAAAACAAAAAGAATAAGCCTATATAGTCTAGCAGCCCTGATTGAACACACCCAAAAGAACAAAAAAAAAGAAAGGGGGGAAAAAAGAAAAGAAAAAAAAGAATAAGCTATACTTATACTAGCTATATATAGCAGCCCTGAATGAACACTCAACCAAAAGAAAAAAAAAGAAGGGGGAAAAAAAGAAAAAAAATACAACCTAGCAACACACCTACCCCTCCGTGACAGGTCAGACACCGAAGTGTAAGCCTCAGGAGCGCTGGACAGGCGTCGGTGACTGGAATCACAGGAGGCTAACCTGCTTTCAACCAGAACACCTTTCTTTAGCTTCGGTGGTCAGATGGGAACCGGCGTACTCCGGCTGCTAGGCGGAGAAGTCAGGAACCGGTGTGTACGGAGTGGCCCAGACTCGTACTCGGTTATTGGGGAGACGAACACTCAACCCCCAGGCTGCAAAGCAAGTGCTTAGCGAGTGTGCCATCCCGACTTCCCGCCAAAACTTGCCACAAATTCAGTATTTAAACCCGCTTCCGGTTGCGCGCGCCTCCGCGGTTCAAAGGTCACGGCTGCAGTCAAGTAAACGGGTTGCGAGACTGGTACTGTGGTAGCGGACTTGCTGTAGTGTACTAGTGAAAAGGCGACAGGCTATTCTGTGAAATTGGCATGCTCCTTCTGAAGCTTTGGAATGAGGGTGAGGTCAGTATTCCGCCATTACGTGTAGAACTGTTGCAAATAGACTAGGCAGAGTCGAGTGTAGTGACTTAGATTATTTTGAAGTCATGCATAGCATAGTAAGCTTTTGGAGGTATTCTACCCACTACTTGAGGTTTAGACATTAATGTGCTGGATGCCCAGTAGTCAGTGTGGTCATAGCATAGCTATAAGGTGTGTGGTCATTTACTTTTCTCCCACCACCACCACCACCACCCCTAGCCTCGTTCCCAGGCTCTGAGGAGAGAGCCTGGGACCGAGGCTACACCACCCCTTGAAGTCCTATCCCTCACCAGCATTGGGGACTTTGTAGCTACACTGTTGCATGGATCATGGATCTTGACGAGCTGACACTTCACACTGGCACCATCAAAGGTTTACCTCAGTGGTGTAAAACTCAGTATTCTTGATGCACTCAGCTTGCATACCTCTGTAAAACTCAGTATTCTTGACGCACTCAGCTTGCATAAAACAATGAGACACATGGCAAAGAGACATTCCACTCCTGCCTGTTGTCATATTGTTTGTTTTTGTGCACGTAGCCTCGTTCCTAGGCAGTTCCCACCTCCAGTCTTTGATCGCTTGCAGTATGCAGATACAGAGGGGGAATTCAAAGGCCTGGGAGATCTGCATGGTCACGTGCGGTGACGTCTGGTAGACAGATGGTGGATACAGGGGGGGGGGGGGGGGGGGGGGGGGCTTGTGCCCAATCAAGATTCTCAAAGCCCTTGTTTGTTATATCTGTAGAGGGCTGGAGGCCAGAGTGTTCGCAAGGCAGCTGTCACTCATTGTCCACACGAAACGGGAGCTCACCTAGCATCTGCACATGGTCACATACACACATACACATATACAACACACACACCAACACACACCTACACACACACACACACACACACACACACACACATTAGTCTATTGCGCTCGCCCAACTTCTGGAAAGCGAGAGAATTGGTCTAGCTCGATAGACTAGTCATACATGTACACCTCACAAACACACAATGTTCTACCTATCACCTACACATACACACACACACACACACTCACATGCACACACACACACACACACTCTCTCTCTCAGGTGGTACCACCCAGGCATATCGCGACACATTGCAGAGAGCATGCTCATGTCCAGAGAGATCTCTGATGGAACCTACCTCCTGTGAGATCGCTTGACCAACACTGACTCACTGACACTCTCTGTGAGGTACATGTAGGTCATGTGATCAGTCATGTGACAGTCAGCTTAACCAACGCAACCCCCTGACACTCTCTGTAAGGTGTGCCATGTGATCAGCTGACCCCCTGACATTCTCAGTGAGGTAGGTCATGTGATCAGCTGACCCCCTGACATTCTCAGTGAGGTGGGTCATGTGATCAGCTGACCTCCTGACATTCTCAGTGAGGTAGGTCATGTGATCAGCTGACCACCGACACTCTCTGTGAGGTACATTGTAGCTAGGTCGTGTGATCAGCTGACCGCCGACACTCTCTGTGAGGTAGCTAGGTCGTGTGATCAGCTGACCACCGACACTCTCTGTGAGGTAGGTCGTGTGATCAGCTGACCACCAACACTCTCTGTGAGGTAGTTAGGTCGTGTGATCAGCTGACCACCGACACTCCCTGTGAGGTAGGTCATGTGATCAGCTGACCGCCGACACTCTCTGTGAGGTAGCTAGGTCGTGTGATCAGCTGACCACCGACACTCTCTGTGAGGTAGGTCGTGTGATCAGCTGACCGCTGACACTCTCTGTGAGGTAGCTAGGTCGTGTGATCAGCTGACCACCGACACTCTCTGTGAGGTAGGTCGTGTGATCAGCTGACCGCCGACACTCTCTGTGAGGTAGCTACAGTGTAGGTCGTGTGATCAGCTGACCGCCGACACTCTCTGTGAGGTAGCTAGGTTGTGTGATCAGCTGACCACCGACACTCTCTGTGAGGTAGGTCATGTGATCAGCTGACCGCCGACACTCTCTGTGAGGTAGCTAGGTCGTGTGATCAGCTGACCACCGACACTCTCTGTGAAGTAGCTAGGTCATGTGATCAGCTGACCACCGACACTCTCTGTGAGGTAGGTCTTGTGATCAGCTGACCGCCGACACTCTCTGTGAGGTAGCTAGGTCGTGTGATCAGCTGACCACCGACACTCTCTGTGAAGTAGCTAGGTCGTGTGATCAGCTGACCACCGACACTCTCTGTGAGGTAGGTCGTGTGATCAGCTGACCGCCGACACTCTCTGTAAGGTAGCTAGGTCGTGTGATCAGCTGACCGCCGACACTGTGAGGTGTGTAGTTCGTGTGATCAGCTGACTCACTGCACTGTGAGGTACCCCATCTGTATACCCCAACAGTCTCTTAGTTTGACTCCCATCTTATCCTCCTCTCCCTCTCCATTCTATCTCCTCCCCATTCTCTCTCCGCTGCCTCCTCCTCTTGTCCCCCCTCCTGCCCTCCTCTCCCCTTCCTACCCCTTCTCCCTCCACCTTCCCCCACCTCTCCCTCCCACCTTCCCCCACTTCTCCCTCCCACCTCTCCTTCCCTTCTACCTACAGATGTAAGAGCTCTGTGAAGCACTATCGTGTCATCTGGGATGGACGCCACTTCTGTTTTGGTCTTGGGAAGTTTCCGGATGCTGATACTCTCATGGAACACTTTGACAACCAGCCGATCATCAGTGGAGACTCGGGTATGGGAACTCATTGCAAACATGGCACTACATCAACATGCAAGAAGCATACATGTAGCTGCCTCCTTCCCTTCCATCCCTCCCTCCCTCCTTCCCTCCCCCCCTCCCTCCCTCCCTCCCTCCCTCCCTCCCTCCCTCCCTCCCTCCCTCCCTCCCTCCCTCCCTCCCTCCCTCCCTCCCTCCCTCCCTCCCTCCCCCCTCCCTCCCTCCCTCCCTCCCTCCCTCCCTCCCACAGGTATGCTGGTCCAACTCAGCCACCAGTATCCCCGTAGTATCTCAGAGCTGGCGATCTATGACAAGACTATCGTACATCAGGACAGCACTCCAAGTATGTGGAGGACGGGAAACTCTGCACCAGATCTGTCAGTACGTCGTATCACTTATGCATGTCATGTGACCTGTTAGCACTGCCTGTAGATGCGGAACTGGGCTGCACAGTAACCATTCCCAGCCGCTTTTGTCGCTTGCAGTGTGGAAAAGCAGGATAGGGCCTGGTATCTTTCCTCATGTGAGCATGATATAATCGACAAATGTCAAACCTTTTCAGAGTGAAAAGTGAAATTTCACGTACTGCTCAACCAACTGCAAGTACTGGTTCAATGCTTGGTGTGTATGACAGTCGTTCACCGTTGAATTCATAGCTATCGGGTATTGTCTGAGTAAGATAGACCCCTCCCTCCCCAGTCACACTTTCACCCCTTGGAACACTTGGGCAGTGTCAAAACTCTTTAGGGCCCAAATTTCTTTCTCTAGGTCATTTTCAGTCTATAGAACACCTAAACATACCCTAATTTCTGTTCCCTGGCATTGCTGGGCTCGAAACTGCTCACACAGGTAATTTCAGCTATACTAAGCAGATATGTGACTTAACCACACCCACCAATTAACGAACTTACAATCAGGCCTCCCAAGAAATGCCGACCTGCTGTAGCTAAAAAACGGACCATGAACACTGGAAATGGAGGGCCTACGAGGCAAGACAGCTACTTTCTACTTCACTGTTTGTGCGATCATCCCTACCTTAATTGTTTCCTTACTTTTTGCTGTTCTGCATGGTATCCCTACATCCTGTTACACTTTTAAATGGTTTTTATTACTTGTACAAATAACATTGCACAGAACATAAGTTAATTACCTTATCAAGTGGAAACCACAATCTTAGTAGTAGTGCACCTGGTAGTGTGGTAGGGCAAATCAACATTCAGAATGATGACTCATCACCTTGTGGATACTTGAGTGGCTCTGATTGCATCCAACAAGCTCGTACCCATGCAGGCTGCAGCTGCTCGCCTCAATCGACACACATGTTACACGATGTCACAGTCTAAGTGAGCGATGTGGCCAACGGGGCAGACTAAAGTGCTCATAACTTCAATACCAATGTGAGTTTCAGCACACGTTGAGTCAGTGCATGACAGTGATCGTGAGAGGGTGGTCAGTACACTAACTGTTGTGGGGGATTTCACAACATTATTTACATACCAGGAGTGTAATGAATGCAGTGACTGCATGGGTAGCTAGTAGCTCTCAATGCCTCTCATCCTTGACCTTGACCAAATAAGGTAAAGAGGGACTAGCTAGCACGTGCTTTTATGTCTGTAGATTGACTGATTGTAGCCCACCAAGAGTGCCACGCACGGTTGGCTGTTTGTGCAGTGACGATTGTCATTAGCAAATCCGCTTGCCATCTGAGTTAACTAGCTAGCTAAGTGCTTGAAATATTGAGCTACTAAAGTTGTCCAATTTGTGCAAATTATTCAAGGAAACCACTCCTGCAACAGGGAAATTTGGTAAGTGTTGATACAATAAACTTGCTACAACTCCATAAAATGCATGATCCCATCCATTCATGAGCGAAGCGTGGTTAAGTTATCACTTCTGCAGTCAGTCAGTCAGTCAGTTGTCATCTGTCAGTCAGTCAGTTTTCGAAACTGCATGTAACAATATTATTGGTTGTACTGTGGTATGCACCAGCGGCAACAAATGACATGCGCATTGAGTATTCCACGACTAAGTGGTTGCATATCCAAGTGCTTTATATTTTGCTGTGTATAATATTATACAATGTTTGATGCTAGGCTACCAAACTAGCTATAGTACTCCCGGCCGTTGTGCAATTCAGTGTTTCAGGCGCTTGATGTATAGCTGTATACCTGTTTCATACTGTGTGGTCCCATGTTTCAGATGCTTGATATAGCTACAACCCACCAATTTGTGCAAGAGCATCTACTCTTGTCAGCAGAGAGGTCATTGTAATTATTATATTGCACATAATACATTTAAACCATACCTATACATACACATAACAGATTGGTAATGGCCGAGCCCCTCAAAGTTGCGGAAGAAGCACTAACGAAGATCACAGCTCAGCTGGAATGCTCCATCTGTCTTGATACCTATACCAACCCCAAACTGCTGCCATGCTTCCATACGTTCTGCAAGGAATGTCTCGAACGTTTGGTGGTTAAGGATCATGACGGACACACCCTGTGCTGTCCCAATTGTCGGCGAACCACCTTGCTACCCCCCACTGGGGTCTCAGGACTGCAGTCAGCATTCCACATCAACCACTTATTTGAGATTCATGCTGCACTGACTAAGGTGAAAGAACCACAAAAGACACCATGTGAGAAGTGCAAAAAATTCACAGCAACAGGCTACTGTCGTGATTGTGGCAAGTTTGTGTGTGCCAAGTGCACTGAACTCCACCAGATCTGGGAAGAATTCACAAACCACCAGATAGCTAGCTTCAATGACATTCAGCAAGAGGCTGCCAACCTTGTCCCTCCAACTAAGAAGGTCATGTACTGCACAAAGCATGTCCAAAAGAAGCTCAAGATCTACTGCGAGACCTGTGGAGAACTCATATGCAACGACTGCACCATACGCCTCCACCAGGGACACAACTATGACCTGGTCACTGACACCTTCCCAAAACACAAGGAGGAGATAGTTTCAAGTCTGCAGCCAGTGAAACAACAGCTAGCCACTGTTGGCAATGCACTCCAGGCACTGGACACCAGAACAAAGGAAATAGAAGACCAGAGAATGACGATCGAAACTGACATCCACATGCAAACTGATCGCTTGCACCAAGCATTTGACCAGCGGAGAACAGAACTCATTGGTCAGTTACACCAACACACACAGCAGAAGCTCAAAGGCCTGGCAGCACAGAGGGATCAGTGTGAGCTAGTCCAGACCCAGCTCAGTAGCTGCCTGGATTACGTGGAGGGAAGCCTGAAAACTGACAGCGAGAGAGAGATACTGGCAATGAAAATCCCTGTACTCAAACAGATTGAGCAGATTGCTGCCGAGTTTAAATCCAACACACTAGCTCCTCAGCAGGAGGCAGATATCCAACTGCTCACAGATGATGCACTCGACCTTCTGATGTCCTGTCAAGGATTTGCTGAACTAGTAACAGGCAACTCGGTTTGCTGCAGCAAGAGTTTTGCCACTGGAGATGGCCTGAAAACTGCAACAGTTGGACAGGAAGCAACAGTCACACTGCATGCTAGGAACAAGGATGATGGAGAATGTACTGCACCACTCTAGGATGTCAGTGCTAGCTTAGTGTGCACTGAGGACAGCACCACTGTCAAATGTGATGTCAAGAGGGAAGGGATGAGCACACACACTGTCAGTTACCGGCCTACCATTAGAAGAAGACATCAACTGTACTTTAAAATCAATGGAAGGATCATCAAAAGCAGTCCACACACTATCATTGTCAGACCAAATCTCCAAGATCTCAAGAATCCAGTCAAAGTCATTCCAGGTTCGAAGACACCATGGGGTGTGACGACTGACAGCAAGGGTCGGATTATTGTTACTGAGAGCAGGGGACACCGTGTCTCCATCTTCTCTCCAGAATGGGATAAGATTCAGTCCTTAGGCAGCGGAAGTAGTAGTTCAACAGAGGGGCAGTTCAGCTATCCCAAGGGTGTCACTGTTGATGATGACGACAACATCTACGTAGTGGACCAAAAGAACCACCGTATTCAGAAGTTTTCCTCGGATGGGAGGTTTGTTGCTTCAGTCGGTACACACGGCAGTAATCCCCTGCAGTTCGATCACCCTCTTGGCATTTGCTTCAACAAGAAGATTGGCAAACTGTACGTGTGTGACCAATTAAATCATAGAACACAAATCCTAGGAACAAACCTTAGCCTGCAGCTTGGGACGTACTAGAGGAAGTGGAAATGGACAGTTCAATTATCCTTTCAATGTTGCTTTTGATAGAAGCGGTAATGTGTATGTAGCAGATAACTGCAGCCATCGCATCCAGGTGTTCACTCCAGAGGGACAGTACTTGAGAATGTTTGGCAGTAAAGGTGCTGGTCCCGGAGAAATGTGTTTACCTGCAGGAGTTGCCATCGATGGTGACCGAGTATACGTAGCTGAAGAGGGCAACCACCGCATATCAGTGTTCAGTACAGAGGGAAAATTCTTGGTTATGAGGGAGACCAGCCAGTTCAGAACCCTCGTTCAGTTCATGTGAACAATGAACGCTTTATTCTTGTTGCTGATCGTAACAATGATCGAGTTCAAGTTTTCTGAACACTAGAGGCAGGAGCATGACCGCATGCACTCACCACCCCTGAACACATAAACTGACTGCAAAGTCCTAACTTTGCGAGCACAAGCCTCACAAAGACTAGAGTGTAAAATTGTTTTAATTTCCATTAAATTACAGCTGCATAGCTAGATAAAATAATCATTGTTGAATGTGCAGTAAAATAACCATACCCACAGGAAATGATAAACACACCCATATACTATGATGGGATCAAGAGGCACTTTGCACTTCTGGTAGTGTGGTAGTGTAATTCACTCACTGCATGGTTCACGTTTTCAGAATGATGCATAATCATGTCTCATCTGCAGGTCTTACTCTCACCTCTGATACACTTCGTCTCACTCTTGTTGTATTCACCAGCTCGTACTTGCAGCTAGCCTCATTCACAGGCTGCCCCTAAGATTGTCCCAATCAATAGTTTGGTGTAACATCACATAATATTATTGCCAGCGACAGTTGATTGAACTGAGCAACATATGGCGACCAGCGGGAAAACAATACGCTCATAACTCTTTCAATGTTTAATTCAGTGTACGACAGTGATCATGATGGGTGCAGTCGGAATCTTTGTACACATTCACATTTCCTCAGTTGTCAAACAATACTTACATGAAACAATTTTTCCCCTACCAATAGCCCAACAAGGGCTCTATAGAGGCTTGTACTTACATTACACTACAATACTTCAACACATCCCTAAAAAGTAATCATGTGTTTGTGTGATATCGCTCTGCAATCTGATCAGTAGCTAGCTACTGCCAGATTCAGGCATGCACTGGAAGTCAACAGCTTTTCTTGAAAATGTTACCGGGCTCTCTCCTCCTCATGTATAGTGAGAAGAGAGCCTGTGGCTATGGCTAATGTGCACGTCGATCAGAGGGATGGACAAAATTCCATTTTAGCCCAGAACAATATTTGTTCAAACTGAATGCCTGTTGAAGTGTTTGCAACTGGGATCAAAATGGAATCAAGTAGCTAGTCAAGAGCTGATCAAGGGATCAATTACAAACTCCGAGCAATAAAGATCAAATCAACAAACTCAAGGAGGTGTGGCTATTTATGGCCCTTTGAATCCTACTTGTGCTTCAGAAAGGGAACTGATCAAAATTCTTGATCCTGGTTGCAAATGCTTCTACAGGCAACATGTAGCTAAGTCATTTACCTCTTGTTACGGGGGAGTATCGTATTTAATGGTAATGAAATGGTACCAAAATCACTACCGTGGGATTGAAACTCCAGGAAATGGATTCCTACCTTTAGATTGGATGTATTGTTGCAATAGGTAGAACGATGTGGATACTGGTCCAGCAGGAAGTACATAGCCTCATTCCCAGGCTCCCCTTGTGCGCACGGTGAAGAAAAATACTCATACAGAGAGAAATGAAGGGAAGCAGAGAGATCGGAGAACAAATTCCACTATACCATCGCAACTGCAGACCATTCCAGATCAGGTAATTTAAATGGCTAATATAAAAGCATGCACTTATAACTGTCATTCTTCCTGACTGTGATATATACAAACTACTCCATGGATGGATGTATGTAGTCTTGTGGTCAGAGCACGATGTAGACTTCTGGGAATTCTGGCTGTTAATACAATTGCAGCAAATTTGCTGCAATTATGCAAATTTGCTGCAATAATTAAAATTCACCAAACAAACTCCTTCATACCGTATAGCGCCAAATTTTCGAGGGACAAAATTTTCGCGGATTGGCCTTTTACAAAATTTCGCGGAAATAATATTCGCGGATTGAGGATTCTGGTTAGCCACGCCCAGTCTGATGCGGCCGCCGCGCGCGCCGCGCGCAGAGTAGTGCGGGCCGACGTGCACACTCGATCGATCGTTCGTAGTTGTTGTGTGACGGTAACACTCGATCTCACCACTGCCACAGCGAAGGGATCCTTGCTATTCCCAGGTTCTCTCGTACAAGGTAGGCAACTGTTTTAACTTCACCGATACGCGATAGCTGCATCCCGATCCCAGCTGTCTTGGTATACACGCGAACCGTCGCCGCGCCTCTCACCACTGCTAGATGCTGAACGTTTCGGTGGCCACAGTTCTCAGATCACTCAACACGGACACGTCGGTCATGTGCCAAAGAAGATATCGAGTGTGTGCTCCACGTTTGCGTGGCGGTACAATTCACTGTTGAGTGATAGCCTCTGGGCGCTAGCTACTAGCTAGTATTGAAAAAATTCGCGAGCTTAATTTTCGCGGTCCGAGACCAATCCGCGAAAACCGCGAAAATTATGCGCCTCGAAAATTTGGCGCTATACGGTAGTTCATACTCATGCACTCTGCACGTTTAATGGTGTAGCTGCAGCTTTATATATGAAGTGGTTATTGGTCCGGCAGGAAGTAGGGCCATGGGTTAATATTAGGCAGGGTTTCATCTAGAAAAAAATGTTTGGGGGGGAAGTAGTGGCAAGTGCCGTGCAAAATGTTTTGAGGTTAATTAATCTGAGTCCTAATATGGTATTACCTATGATGTAATGATATAGTCAATCTCTTCTTTGGGGGGGAAGCTAGACTGTTTGGGGGGGGAAGCTTCCCCCCCCCCCCCCCCCCCCCCCCCCCCCAGTAGATGAAACCCTGTTAGGGCCAGGGCTAGGGCACGCGTTGTCGACTTGGTCCGGCAGGAAGTACATACTTTAGTGAAGTATGTACTTCCTGCCGGACCAAGTCGACAACAGGTTTTAATATAGAACATTGAAACCGAGACAACTACCTACCAGTATTCCAAGCACCGTACCACAACAGAATGGTACACATTGTAGCGACCAGTGAAGCATATTATACCGGTACATGTGCACGGCAGGGATTCATCCCGTCCCGGACGCTACCGCCGCGGCCCTAGCCTCGTACGCATAGCCCCGCCCACACCTGCGAGTACTTAAACGCGATCGCACAACTTCCAGCAAACAAGCGGAGCAGAGTGAGAACAGCGGGGAAATGTCCAACATTTTCAAAACAGCGATGCTGTCGCTACAAGTGTTCGTTTTATTAGCGGCATTTTGCTCTGTCCTGCCGAGAGTGGAAACGTTGGCAATGGCACAAAGCGACGAGGAGTTGCCCTGCGTTGGCCCCGAATGGGAAGGATGCGGCAACGTAGCCTGCCCCGTGCACCAAGAAAACAATGTCCCCGTTCTTAAATGCTTAAATACAAGCAGCCTTTGCAACGCAATTAACGACTGTCCGGTGTTCTTTGCAGTTGACGAGGGATCAATGGCTATTGAGTTCGCTCCCACCGTATTGATTCCCCAACTTGAGTGTAAGGAACATGCATGAATAGCCATCACAGCTCTACTGCAATTGCATCTGCTGTCAGTTTCAAGACCTTTGAGTTATTCAGACCCTATTATTATTCTTTCCCAACAGGCAATTCTCTACGAACTGCTTCTGGACTTCCTGAATTTCTTTGTCAAACAGGGCAAGGAGAACCGATTGGGCTGAGCAAGATGTGCGATGGGATTGCTGATTGTCCAGCTGGTGATGATGAGACTAATGACATATGCCAAAGTAAGTGCAATACAAAACAACAAACAAAGACAAACAGCCAAAAACAAACAAGCGAATTAAACAAAAAATTAAGACAACAAATCCCTCCTTCCCTCCTTCCCTCCTTCCCTCTCTCCTCTATTTTCTCTTTCTAGATACATACTTCGAGCTGCTGTTCTGTACCTATATAGCTAGACTCTGTCTCATAAGCCTGGCTGCATTGCAGGTGACAGTGTTGATGTGAGAATGTATGGCCTTACCATGCGGTAGTCCCCACTGATACAACTTTGCACAAGCACATAAACAACCCTTGAATGTATGCACACCCACACATGCAACTCAGATAAATGCCGCCTACCCTATTATGCTGGTTGTCATTGGACGAGGCAGTGTGAGAGTACTGGGACCAACTTTCTCTGCCGCGATTGCTTGACAGGCTACTTCCTCCCAGACGGACCTGATGCTGCTGACCCTGCAACTCCGTGCATCCGTAAGTCGAATAGTAGCTATGTTGTGTTGGAATCAAAACGGTAGTCTTTTACTCAGCAGTAACATGCAACTACTTGCATTTTTGTTGATACAATGAGTTCAGCTAACTAATATGTACAGAAATAGAACATTAGTTTATCACGTGTTGACGTAACTACTGCATGGTACTACCAACAGGTAGTGCTCCCACTTGTGCATTGTGTTGGGGAAGCACCAATTAAAAAAAATAATGCGTCGATTAGCACCATTCATTTTCGAACGATGTAGTTCCACATATCTTGTTGGTGTGCATGAACTTGCTTGGTAGCCTCATTCCCAGGCCTCTGCCCCAATTTTACCTCGCAGCCGTGGAAAAAAAAAACGGCTGAGAGATAAAATCTTGGCGGAGGCCTGCTACTTGCTTGGAACACTGGGAGTGTAAGTATCAACTGATGACTGTGTGTATACTACTGCGGTATTTGTGAGGAATTGGAGTTAGAACCAGTCCTGTCTTGATTAATGCAAGCCCAGGATTCCACCATATTTCAACACTTTATGTGAGGTATTTGGTACATGCTAACTTGGAATAAACACCTACCCCAAAGTATGTCATTTACAGATTAACACACTTGCTGTGAACTCAAAACAGGCACATACCTGAGATTGTCCCCAGTTGTGTATTCTATGAGGCTACCAGTTGTGCGATCTCAGCACTGAGTCAGCAGGTGGTATACTAGCCTCGTTCCCAGGCCGTGTATGTAGCTGTAGATAGTGTACCTGCTATTTCCCAATAACAATCATAATAACTCCAATTCCCCATGAACAGCAGGTGGTTTAGTTTCCAAACCCCTATGCCCAACATCTTCATTCCTTCTGCAGCTAATCCGGTTCTCATTGACTTCACTAATGGCACACAAGTGTCGGTCGACGCTGGATCTGGAGCCAGCCAAATCTGTGTAGAAATGACAGTGAACAGTACTGAGGACACCATTGCAGACCGAGTGATTATGGTCAACTATACAATGCGTGATGGAAGTGCCACTGGTATGTTCGATCTGTATATACAAGCAATCACTTCCTTCGTGATGGGACTCATCTATGTTGAACCACATCAGGCTGCCATTGGGTGGGCATCCCAGATGGCCCACAGCAAGTCATGCCTCAGGCTCTCTCTCTCTCTCTCTCTCACACACACACACACACACAAACACACACATACTCTTTCCCTCCTTCCCAATTCTTCTTTTCTTTGAAATGCAGGTGGTGAGGACTATACAACATTCATGGGCACACTTCAGTTCACAAACTCGACCAGGATCTCATGCATCCCACTCAACATCCTCCCTGACCCAGGAACCACTGAAGTGGAGGAAGACGAAACCTTCGATGTTGTCCTCCAAACAAGTGATGCAACAGTAACATTCCTGAACAGCTTGCTTGTAGTGACCATTGTTGAAACTGATGGTGAGCAGATCTAGAGAAACTGCTAGTAAGCAGTCATGCCAAAAATCTATTCTCATTTTTCCCTTGTTCTCTTACCTCTCATTTTTCCCCTGTTCACTTACCTCTGTTCTCTTATTCTCAATGTTCTCTCTGATCCATCTGTTGTACGTGTTCCCCTAGTCACTGTTCTCCTCGTTCTCCCGATTCTAGCTGTCTATCTCTCAATTATCCATTCTCTGTTCTCCTTCTCAGTTCTCAGCCCCTAATAATGTATCAGTTCTTGCTTAGCTTCGTTCCCAGGCCATGTCTGGGAACGAGGCTGGTTCTTGCTTGGCTAAGCTTGTACCTCAGTGAGTGAAGAAAGTGCAATTCATGCAATGCCAAAAGAGAAAATTGTTACAGTTGATGGTGAAGCATTTCTTGCAACTTGCTGTGCAATCAATGTGTGACTATAACTTGGTGCTGCTGCTGAAGTTTCCAGTGATTTAAATTTGGCAACTTGCTGTGCAATCAATGTGTGATTATAACTTGGTGGTGCTGCTGAAATTTCCAGTGATTTAAATTTGGCATTTCTTGCAACTTGCTGTGCAATCAATGTGTGACTATAACTTGGTGCTGCTGCTGAAGTTTCCAGTGATTTAAATTTGGCATTTCTTGCCACTTGCTGTGCAATCAATGTGTGACTATAACTTGGTGGTGCTGCTGTTTCCAGTGATTTAAATTTGGCATTTCTTGCAACTTGCTGTGCAATCAATGTGTGACTATAACTTGGTGCTGCTGCTGAAATTTCCAGTGATTTAAATTTGGCATTTCTTGCCACTTGCTGTGCAATCAATGTGTGACTATAACTTGGTGGTGCTGCTGTTTCCAGTGATTTAAATTTGGCATTTCTTGCAACTTGCTGTGCAATCAATGTGTGACTATAACTTGGTGCTGCTGCTGAAATTTCCAGTGATTTAAATTTGGCATTTCTTGCCACTTGCTGTGCAATCAATGTGTGACTATAACTTGGTGCTGCTGCTGTTTCCAGTGATTTAAATTTGGCATTTCTTGCAACTTGCTGTGCAATCAATGTGTGACTATAACTTGGTGCTGCTGCTGAAATTTCCAGTGATTTAAATTTGGCATTTCTTGCCACTTGCTGTGCAATCAATGTGTGACTATAACTTGGTGCTGCTGCTGTTTCCAGTGATTTAAATTTGGCATTTCTTGCCACTTGCTGTGCAATCAATGTGTGACTATAACTTGGTGGTGCTGCTGTTTCCAGTGATTTAAATTTGGCATTTCTTGCAACTTGCTGTGCAATCAATGTGTGACTATAACTTGGTGCTGCTGCTGAAATTTCCAGTGATTTAAATTTGGCATTTCTTGCCACTTGCTGTGCAATCAATGTGTGACTATAACTTGGTGGTGCTGCTGTTTCCAGTGATTTAAATTTGGCATTTCTTGCAACTTGCTGTGCAATCAATGTGTGACTATAACTTGGTGCTGCTGCTGAAATTTCCAGTGATTTAAATTTGGCATTTCTTGCCACTTGCTGTGCAATCAATGTGTGACTATAACTTGGTGCTGCTGCTGTTTCCAGTGATTTAAATTTGGCATTTCTTGCAACTTGCTGTGCAATCAATGTGTGACTATAACTTGGTGGTGCTGCTAAAGTTTCCAGTGATTTAAACATTTGTTCCCTAAGTAGCTAGTACAGCTACCTTCAGAGAGCCACTCAGCTGTACTATTTGCGACATGACGTTCATCGATCGCGATCTGGTTGAGGTATTCAGTATGTCATTCTCAACACGGAAGGAGATCAACTATAGGACTAGGACAGATTTAATGGCAGATTCCTTCGATTCCGTAGCTACACTGATGTACTCACTCCTTGGGGTGGTTTTGTCTTTCATTTGTGATGAACTCTGGTACAATAGACAACGACGTCGACAAGGCAATGACCTGAGCTAACATGTATCCAATTCTTTACTTATAAAACCTGCAGGTGAGGATGAAGACGATACCGACAGTTCAATGGATTCTTCGGATGGTTAGTGTTCACTTACCAAAATAAATCATCTGGATAACATCTGCTATGAATTTTGATTACGTGATCATAACTACATACTTGTCTACCAACAGATTCGTCAGATACCAACACTTCAATGGATTCTTCGGAAGGTTAGTGTTCACAAGGCTTACCGAAATAAATCATCTGGATGACATCATATTCTGCTATGAATTTTGATTACGTGATCATAACTACATACTTGTCTACCAACAGATTCGTCAGATTCATCAAGTACTGGTACTCGGAGTACTCGGACTGGTTCTCGGAAACAGAAGAAAGGAACGGGCGGGAAGAAAGGAAGGAGCCGTTCCAGCAAACACCGGGGAAGGAGCCGTTCCAGCAAACACCGGGGAAGGAGCCGTTCCAGCAAACACCGGGGCTAGCACGATCATGCAGGGACAGCTCCCGCTCCATAACTTGCATCTTACCATATAGTTATCACCCAAGTATATAGCTAGACACCCATAGCTAGTTATAGTGTATATTTCTGCATACAAGTTTTCATTACCATGTACAAGTAAGCTACTCTTATTGCCAGCAACCCATTATACCTATAGTGTAAACTGTAACCCTTCCTAGCTTATTCACTGAAATCACCATGCATGCATGCAGCTTTAATGGGATCATAACGAAGCAGGTGTGAGACTCAGTTGCATGGATTTGAAACTGTATTGTATCATGCAGCATATATGCCTCCAATGCACTAGCTGTTTTGTTGTATATACACTTGCACGGCTCTTCACATGCTGCATGGTCTCCTGCATCTGGTTAGCCTCGTTCCCAGGCACTCGGCCCCAATTACCGAGCGCCTGGGATCGATCGGGAACGAGGCTAGCATCTGGTCCAATTGGTACGGTTTTCTGCTTCAGTGCACCAAACAGAAGGGAATGAGTGGTCAGGCTGTTGTGCGATGCTAGCTGATGATTGTTATGCAGCCATGCAGTCATTGGAGTGATGAAATTCCATGAATGTAGCCGTGCTGTCTTGATCAGAACAGATGCTTCTCCACGTACTGAGTTGAGGTGTGACATGCTGCTCATTTAGCAGCAAGTTGGCAGAATCCGAAGAGCTTGTCACTCTCTGAAGCCATAGTACAGGTGAATTCTCAGGTTGTAGGAAGACACCATGCAGGACTTCAAAGTGTGTCTAATTCAAGCTCCTTGAGCACTCAGATGAGACCGATGCTACTAATCTCTATATGAAGACTGCACATGGACTCCTCACAATGGCGTCATTCACATTATTATGACTTTAATTTCTGAAGTATACTGACACTAACAGACAGAGATTACCTGCACAACCACCATAATGTCATCCACAAATAAAGAACAATAATTATTAATGCTGCATGCATGGTATTTTTGTTGTTACATACACATGCATGGTTCTGATCCCGTTGCAGTCGAGGAATCTTTTTCCATCAAGAGCTTGCTGAAAGTACGTGCTAAAATGCCAATGACCATTGGGATGATAGAGTCCAACTTGCATGGCTGCATGATTACGATTCAGCCCCACCCACCACTCTGTATCACAGCACCAGCACTCTTTCAGCCCCACCCAGGGCCACCCTCCAGTGATCTGAACCCCATCATCTAGTAGTAGCACCACTGTGTGAATTCATTTTCAACACAAACTATAATTTGCATTTTTACAAGGTTTCAGCACTTAAGCTTCTGCAAGCAACACCATGTATAGTCTCGGTGCGTGATACTGGAAGCGATCCGCACTGCATGGGGTTGGTTTGGGTCTGGGACCATGCAAGACTACACCATGTACAGACCCTTCTCATGTGGCATAAGACTGCTACTCCATGCAGCCTCAGGCCGGCCTGCATTGGGTATATAGTACCTTTGCATGCCAATTCACCAGGGTTGATTTTAAGTTGTTCTTTTTGGGGGGGGACCACAGGACAGCAACTGTACATGTACAGTCATATTAAATGTCGCATTGGTTGTCCAAAAACTACCAACCACATTAATTTTGGCAAGACTGGCCGTTTTGCTGAATATGATTGATCAATATTGCATTTGTGGGACATCCAACCATGCAACTAAACAGTATTGAAGCATCAACGCTACGCACTAAGTTCTGCAGTAGCAAATCTGAGGCTTGATAAAATCTGCAGTTGCAGAATGGTACAATAATATATACATACCTATACAGATATAAATTCACTATGGAGATAAAAAGAAAACCACAAGGTGATTTATAACATTTGCCACACTGCAAATTAATAACAGGACATGTTTATTTACAACACAAAAAAACAACACATGAGAGAATGAAAATACGAATTTAATATCAAATCGCATAAGAGTTTGGGTTGGCTAGAAAATATTCATCAAACTTGCAGTGATGAAGGAGCTACTTGTCATCTTCATCGTCATCTGAATCATCTGAGTCCCGTCCTGAAGCGCCGCCCATTGCTCCATTCTTCTGGGGCTCAGGGTCTGGGCTCCTTACACCAGACGCAGGGTTACTTGATGTGGGAGCAGTAGAGTCTGGAGGTCTCTTGTTCCGTTCAATCTGGGTAGGGAGGGAGGAGGGAAGGGGGGGGGGGGGGGGGGGGGGGAAGGGAAGGATGGAGGGGGGGGGGGGGGGGGGGGGGGGGAAGGGAAGGATGGAGGGGGAGGGAGGAAGGAAAGAAGGGGACGAAGGGAGATCAAAGATATAATTACAGAGTGTGTGCATGCAATAAAATGAATGCTCTCTAATTCATTCCTCCAGAGCTATTCCATTCCAGCCTTCCCCTTGGTATCATCTCCTCCAATCCCACGAGAAAACAAGCCCAATAACATAAACTCACTCTTGCATCATCAATAGCTTTGATCCAGACCAACATTTCGTCCCTCGTGCTAGCTTGCACTGGGTAGTCCTTTCCTGCCAATCAGAATGACAAAAATATAAACCACCACTTTATCCAGTAACATTATAATATACAGGACAACTTGGGCATTTGCAAACAGATCGGTGTCTACATTATTATGTAGATTCTGAGCTTCTGATTTGGTCCCAGCACCCTGAGTATCGCACATGAAGAGAAAGGAACTGGAAGTGGTAATGGCTGGTCATTCTAGAGCTTTGTGCAGAGTTTGGCCAATGGCCAACTGCTGCTTTCATTACATCTCTGGAATTTAATTTCTCATAGCAATCTGGTGTACATGCTGATAAACACTGGGTCGATCTGTAACAAGAGACTCAACCATAAACTACTCCACTAGCTAAGCTAGGCTCCCAGCATGTGATCAGCATGTGATCCACAGATAATGGCATGATGTCACAGAAAAGGTTTCTCCTCAACTCAAAAGGAATAATTTGGGTTCCTGTTTGCACACAATAATCACAAACACCAAAACACATTAATTTAGATGTTTTCAACATGGCTTCCAGATCTATCTGAGTTGTATTCTCTTGTGATCCTGTATAAAGTTGGAAGTCAATCGTATGTCGTTATTCGGAAAACATTTCATACACTGTACAATCCTATACCCACTTTTGTACAAAGGTAAAAGTCAGAAAAGTGATTCACTCTAACCCTAAATTAGCCCCAACTTTTAGACGAAATAGGACATGTTTCTCAAATAAGATTGGGATCAGCCGAAGCCAGGCCAACACCTGTGGACACTAGGTGTACAGATCTTGTTTACTCAGTGACGAACAGAGTGTGTGTGTGTGGCATTACAGGTACTACAGCACAAATTTGGGTTCCCAAATTTGTCACTTGTGCAAGCATGCAATGAATATAATTATCAATTGTGCATGTGCACACAGGAAGTGCCATGGGAATTGCACATGTCGTGCATCTGACAGCAAAGGCGCACTTCATTCATTGAGTCTTGTCATTTGTATTTGATGCTACTAACCAAGTCGTCATATGACTGACAATGTGGATGGGGTCAAGCCAATGTCCAGCTTGGCTGTGCACATACCATCCATTGAGTCTCCTGCTCTCTTCAATGGGCTGGACCAAAACCTACTACTGTACCTGTAAAACTGGCTGCTGCCGTATAGCGGGAAATTTTTGAGGTGTGTTTGCTCTTTGCACTTAAGCAAGGCAGATCAATTGCCCATCGTCCAGCGGAGTTAACAGAAGAAGACTAAGAACGTCTACGGTCTTGAAGACGGCCATCTTCAAGTTCATAAGTTCTCACGACATTTTTCTTATCGCATGCCCGTAAGAAAAATTTGCACCGCACAAATATTTCCTGCTACACGGTATGAGACAGTAGGCTCAGTTTGTGGTGCTGAGAACTTGAATCCACGGAGGGACAAGCTGGGATTCAAGCCCAAGTCCTAGTCAGATGCTCTTACCACTAAGCCCACGGCAGAGGAGCAGCACACAAGCTGCATATAGCAGCATTGTGATTCTCATACCATTAAGAGAGAGAGAAGCAGATACATACAGGACTCTGTGTAAGAGTAGGTATTCGTACCTTCTGCTGTCCAACACGTCAAGACATGTTGATGTTTCTGAAATGTGTCTGCAGTATAGAAGATAATATTATACGCATCAGCACATACATTGGTTGAGGACAACTACAGCTAACAAGTTTCCTGATCTACGGTACAAACTTCGTAGGTATTGCCCAACCCTACTGCCATGGTAAAACGTACTCCTTATTATGAGTAAAACTTACACACATACCCACCCACATACCCCACACAAGCTCATACACATATACTCGTCCTACCCCACTCCACACACACACACACCCACACCTCTCACCTTCTTTGACTGTGCTTCCAAACAAGGGGACTACTCCAATTGGCTTAGGGTCCTGCATAGGGGACATGGACGGAAGCAGGTGAGTGGCAGTAGAACTGCTATGCACTGGCTACACAAGTAGTACAAACCTGGGTGTAAAATGTTCAGGAAGAGACTACTATTGAATGCTTTGGCCCCCAGAAGGCTAGTTGGGGGGGGGGGGGGGGGGGGGGATGCTATATAACAACACACGCGCACCTGGCACAAGGCTATGAACAGCAGATCAAAGAAGGAAGGAAGCCTCCATTAATGCATTGAATGAGAGCCTCTACACTCATACCGTATAGCGCGAGGCGCATAATTTTCACAGTTTTCGTGGATTCGTCTCAGACCGCAAATAAACATACTAGTAGCGCCTAGAGGATAGCTATCACTCGACAATAAATTGTACCATCACGCAGCAGAAACATGGAGCACGCACTCGATATCTTCTTTGGCACACGACCGACGGTAGGTATAAACTGTTCCCCGATAGTTGCATCGACATCCCAGCTGACTTGGTACACATGGTACCCACGAACCATCGCCTCACGTTTCGGTTGCCAAACTCGGCCTAGAACTTGTTTCAACACGCACAACTATGAACGGTATAGTTGCGCGTGGCGGCGGCAGCCACATCAGACTGGGCATGACTAACCAGAACCTTCAATCCGCGAATATTATTTCTGTGAAATTTTGTAAAAGGCCAATCCACGAAAATTTTGTCCCTCGAAAATTTGGCGCTATACGGTAGTACACTTTGTTCCTTCCAAGACATTCATGTGCCAGAGATGGGGGAAGGCCCACCCACTGTTTGGACACTGCCCGCTTCCTCCTCATGACTTATAGGGATCCACTTCCAGTACTAGCAGGAGCCTGAGCAAACGTAATAGTCATTATACTTGCAGTACATTGTAGGTTTGCAGAGACTAATAATCTCCGACTACAGTGGGAGGAACGAGGCTGTAGATAGAATAGATTTCATGGCACCTTTTTTACCATGGGAACTGGAGGGCATTACATCACCATGACACATGCTGGTTGGTCAATATCCACATCACATGATCTTAATTGTGCAAGTGCAATGCAAATGTACTTATGGCATAGCCTTGTTCCCAGGCCCCACTCAGCTTTTTGCCGCATTTCCATACTGCAATCAATGGAAAAGCTGGGCGGGGACTAAGAACAAGGCTATGTATGGCATATAAGTAATTGTTAACCCAATGTGAAATTTTGCCCACACCACTACAGAAGGGCACTGTGGCCTTTGGACTTCTACCGTTCTTGGGACCTTCGTGGTCTGGCACAGAAGCAACACACAGGAAGTAAAATGGACCTTTTGTCCTTTGATTATTTTTAGGGCTTCACCAGGCTCTGAATGGTATGAATACCATTATGCATCTGAATTCCTGGGAGAGCACTGAACTTGGACTATATATAGGCAATGTGGGGGGTTCCCTCAGGTATGCCCCAACTACAGGCAGGAGAGCAAGACAATGACCATACAGTTTTCCACCTCACTCTACATAGGGTGGAGAATGTCACTTGACTTCAGCAGGATAGTAGAAAGACACATTACTGTATTAAGAGGCAGTTATGGATAGATTGGGCTTGAGTGGCTGTTGTGATGACCACACAAGTAGCCTCGTTCCCAGGCAGCCAGGGACACAGCCCGGGACACAGCCTGGGACACAGTCTGGGATACAGCCCGGGACACAGCCTGGGACGCAGCCTGGGACGCAGCCTGGGACGCAGCCTGGGACGCAGCCTGGGACGCAGCCTGGGACGCAGCCTGGGACGCAGCCTGGGACGCAGCCTGGGACGCAGCCTGGGACGCAGCCTGGGACGCAGCCTGGGACGCAGCCTGGGACGCAGCCTGGGATGCAGCCCGGGACACAGCCCGGGACACAGCCTGGGGCGCAGCCTGGGACGCAGCCTGGGACGCAGCCTGGGACGCAGCCTGGGACACAGCCTGGGACACAGCCTGGGACACAGCCTGGGACACAGCCTGGGACACAGCCTGGGACACAGCCTGGGATGCAGCCTAGGACGCAGCCTGGGACACAGCCTGGAACGCAGCCTGGGACGCAGCCTAGGACGCAGCCTGGGACGCAGCCTGGGACGCAGCCTGGGACGCAGCCTGGGACGCAGCCTAGGACGCAGCCTGGGACGCAGCCTGGGACACAGCCTGGAACGCAGCCTGGGACGCAGCCTAGGACACAGCCCGGGACGCAGCCTGGGATGCAGCCTGGGACGCAGCCTGGAACACAGCCTGGGAATGAGGCTACTACACAAGGTGCTCTTAGAAGGTTGTGGAGATACAGGCCGGTATCCATCTTTCTGCAAACATTGTAAAGCACATTCCTGGATGGTTCTTCTATAGCTGAACTACTCTCCATATCGCCCCGTTCAAGGATATGGTTATTCTCATTACTACAGTACTTAGGGCAAAGGTTCCCTCCATTCTGTTTAATACTTGACCTTTGAACCCAGCAAAGCTAAAGTGGGAGAAACCAAAGGTCAAATATGTGGTCAAGTGAGCCTGGGGATGAGTCCAGCTTAGGACTGCAGCCAGGAAATGAATGTGATGCTGCTACCTGATAATGAAGGCACACACTACGGTAAAGATTCTCCAGCTAGCCAAGCATATATCCAGCATGAAGCGCAGATCTGCACGTGTATCTAGAGCTGCTGGCGATCTTGATGCTATGACAAGAAAGGGGAGGATTCCACTGAATAATTAGACGTTTGATATAAGTATCCATATACAATATGTACATACACAGAACTAGATCAAAGCCACATACCGTACTCGGCATTCAAACTGTTATTCAATACTCTTCATTCCATCCTCCATCCCATGTGACAACACACGTTATGAGATAACACACTGGCAATGAGCCATGACTTGTATGCAAAAGATCTTGGGGGGTATGCCTCCCCCCAACCCAACAACTGGCAGGAGATTCGTTGACGTTCACATTCAAACCCATAGCCCTCATTTCCCAAGTCCCAAGGGCACACAACCCCGCTCTAACTGTACAGGTAGGTACCATACTGCAACCATTAGCACTACTCCTTGTGTCAAGCTCCCCCCACTTGTGGAATGAACTACTAATTAGTTATTAGTTCACTTATTATCTCATTTGTACGCTGCAGATACCTAATTATCCCGGAGTGTGGATTACTTCCAAAAACCATTTTGTTAAAAGAAACCACTTAACAATCCCTCTCTATTCACTCTTGTGATGGACTGCACCTAGTTGGAGAGCAACCTCGTCCTAAGCTTGAAGTAGTAAGTACATACAAACCTCGTGGAAGCTACCTGAACCATGGACCAAGAACAGCACGGAAGCTCTCATTTGTAGGGTGCAGGCTTTGTACCAGCCTGTCGGCTACTTCTCATGTGTCCTATATACTCTGTACATGAAAGGTTACCAACAAACAACTAATCAGAAAGCATGGGTATTCCCACATGGGTTCCGAGGTGTTTGTGCATTGTGGGGAGAACCGGAGCACATTGTGACATGTTTGCAGCTTGTGTGCCTACATTGAGAACATGGCAGGTTGTGTATGGCTGGTTTTACTGCATGCATGTGTGGGCACCGGATACCGTGCATGGTGTCAAGAAGTTATGCCAAGCACCTCTTCTTCTGTCTTTAACAATCCTTTTCGTGATTCAGCTCACTTGCATGCTTCAGTTAATGATCCAGCCGCCTTCTCTGCTTCAATTTTATGACCCAGCTGCCTTGTACGCTTTCAGTTCATGCTTTCTACGGTCCATGCCGTGATCCAGCTGCAGCTTCCTTCAGTTCATGATCCAGTTGCCCTCTAACCTTCAGTTCATAACCCAGCTGCTTTGTTATGCTTCGGTTCATGATCCAGCTGCCATTTATCCTTCAGTTCACGACCCCAGTTGCCCTCTAACCTTCAGTTGGGTGTACCCGGTCGTGTTCTCCACTATGATGCTACTCCAGTTTGTGTACTTTATCTGACAACATGTAGTACTCTGAGCTTCCATCCTGTTCTTGGTCCAGTTTGGAAGTAATGCCTTCCATGAGGTTCTTATCTACCTACTACTTCCAAGCTTAGTTGCTCACACGTCCATCACAAGAGTGAACAGGGAGGGAAACAGGAAAGATGGCATTCTTTTACAACGTGGTTACTGTTTTGGCAGAAGTATTCCACACAAGGGCCAGGGTTATGGCAAGGGTCATGGTTAGGGTGCCTGCAAGTGTAGTGAGAGTTTGAGTGTGGAGTTGAGATGCATAGACGGTGACTACCCTTACAGTTCGCCTCCACACGTAGCTGCTCTGGCTCTGCAAGCCCTGAAGGCCCTGCACACTTGTTCCCCGATCTCCAAGGTTGAAAATCTTGCTCACCCTTTGTGGTCAATAAACTCGAGCCAGCCAGCCAGCCAGAAACATATTCTAAGTGTGATTGACACGTACATCGTAAGAATAGATCCCCGATTCAGAGCCTCGCGCTAATGTACTTGGCAACTATTACCTACATGTACGTCATGAGTGGATGCTAAACATAGGATTATAGTAGGTATACGACTTGCATATAAAAGTTGTCAGTCACTTGACATTCACACTCTCAGTACAACACCAGACACAGCCTTCCACAAGCAAGCCAGGACATTCACTCTGTCCCGACATGTGATACTATACTGGAGGGTGGTGAGTCGGACTCTTCCGGACATCGTCCAGAAGGATCTGTAAGATAACACTCACAGGGTTTCATTTAGGGGGCACCCCCTTAAGCAACCTTTGCTGCCCCCCCCCCCCCCCCCCCCCCGCCACACAACAATTTCGTCTCCCCTTGAATGATTGTCTAAATGAAATGCTGACTCGTCTCATGGGACATTGACTCACAGTTCTATTCTTGTAGTAGTACATGCCCTCTGTGGTGAGTACAAACCACCGGTCCAGCCAATTCCTTCTCACATGGCCCTTCTTCCTCAGGTATCCCACCTTCAGGACCTCGCCTTGCTGCTGAGTCAGCAAGTCTGCCGTATATGACCGCTTTCGCAGTGGCATCCCTGGTTGATACTTTCTGTAGTCTCCCTCAGCTCCTTACTCCCAACCAGTTGGGGGAAGTCTTTGAGCAACAAGTGTTCTACTGCTTGTGTTTGCACTCTCAAGAGACTAATCCACTCTACAATACGTAAAGTTATGAGCTAAGTCATACAATTACACGTCCAAGTTTCCTGCTCAATATCCACTACGGTACTGAGATCAGCATTCAAGTTTATTAAATATCTCCGAGCCTCTCTACGTCACTGCTGAAGACAGAGTCCCCCGGCCATTCGGGTAAGGGTCGAGGGTTTCAACCACCGCCAAGTGTGCTCTGTTTTCAAAGTCCTAGACGTCTTAACTGACAGAAGTTGTAGCTAGCCAGTGGTAGACAAATGCAGGGACTTGCTGGAAACCAATCAAGACCGTCTTCAAACTAAACACTGGATATTGTAATTAATTAGCACCCATACAATTACGTCAACGTTGCAAAAATTTGAAAACGTCACGTGATCAACGAATATGACCTTTGAACCTTGCTAATTACGTCCTCCAAGCCCACTTGCTGAGTAATCTTGATTTGAACAAGGGCTCTTCTGCACTGCAGCAAGAAGCAGCCGCAAGGATGGCTGTGTTCTCTGACTGCCAGATTACGCTGGAGCTCGACTCTTCACTACCGTTCAAGGGGAAACTTGGACTCAAACGGAAAATTATTGACAATGGAGGGCTCATCTCCTTCATTGTCACCAAGAAGGTGAGGGTGGCATGGGTAGAGACCTCTTAGCAATACTATCAAGAGTGCGAGTCGGTGAGATGCACTAAAAATATTTTGCTGCCCATTTCAACTTGTAGAGTATGTTGCCTTCCTTGGCCACGTGACGCCCCTCCACTCCCCCACCTAACTACTGGACTCACGTCCCAGTCCCATTGTCAAGGGGGTGACACTCCCATAGATGCCATAATCACAGCTGCGACCGGGGTCTAGAATCTTGACGTCATTTTTGCTGCTTGGCAACTTGCAAAAGATTCTTGACCTGGCTGCACTGTATTTCAGCCGTTGACCACGTGCACATTTCGCCGATAATATACGGAAGAATGCGTAACAACTCCACCCTTCCTTAGTATACAGTGTCAAGATGCACCGATAAGCCCGGTCGCAGCTGTGACTACAGCGAGTACAGGAGTGTCACCTCCTTGATTCTGTTCCACAGTGTTGATTATTCCACAGCGTTGATTCCTTTCAGTATCAGCATGTGACATTCCTCCCCTTCCTCCACTGGCAGACCACTCACCTGGTGGTGAACAATGTGGAAAAGGCACAAGACTCGTACAAGAGCCGGATGGCCCAGAAGTGGGGCATTCCCGTGGTCTCCATGGAGTTTGTGGACAAGTGCATTGAAGCAGGGACGTTGCTGGAGGCGGACCAGTTCATTGTGGTGGGGAAAACAGCTGCACAAGAGTTCAGTACTGGAAAGATTGTTGGTACGGACATTTGATTGCAATCTGGTTGTCCCAGAAGTGCTATGATAATTGTGACCAATGAGTGTGGGCATATAGCCTTGTTCCCAGGCCGTGTGGCCTGGGAACGAGGCTAGTGGGCATCTAGCTCAGTATAGTGTTATTGTTCGTGTGTGTTAGTTCCTTGCTTTACGGCTGTTGTCTGTCCCAGCCTCGATGCAGGACAAGGCCAATGCTGACAAGAAGAAAAGGCGTCCCAGATCCAACGTCAACATGAACCAGCTCAAGTGAGCAAGTCCATTGCACCTTGTGCACAATTGTGAACTGTTCAGCATTTGCAGCTTTCCACTTGAAATGGTGGCATGCATGGAGATAGAGATGATTGGCATTTGATATTGAGTATTTGAAGTCATTGTTACCCCACCCCCCCCCCCCCCCCCCCCCCTACTAACTACCAATCCCTCAAATTTTGCTTATTGCTCGATACCTGACAGGAAGGGTAGGTTAAAATGCTCTTTGATGGCATGTCAACTCTCCCTACCCATCCACCAGTACCTATAGTGGTCACCAATCAGTTGCTATGTCCCCTCCCACCTCCCCCCCTCCCCCTCCCCTCCCCCCTCCCCCTCCCCCCCTCCCCTTCCCCAGGGTGTGGGTGTGGCCCCACATGAACCCAAAAGCACCAGACTATCCCGAGGACAAGTACGAAGTCGCAAGGCATGCCTTCTTGAAGGTACAGGCATACCTACTTGATACTAGTCACAATGCAATGTGAAAGTGTTTCCCCTCCTCCCCTTGAAAGACGAACCTGTGAAGGCTACCTACCATTTCCAGAAGTTGGGGTTATATAGCTAGTGGATAGAAGGATACCTCAGAATTTCTCTGTCCTTTGACCAGAACTAAACTTTGAATTTGGTAATTGGGTTGTTATCAATGTGCAGGGTTAATACATGGAAGGGGTGGATAATTATTATGATGGACAGGGCTGTCAATACGCTGTATCTACATTAACTCTGCCTTTGCTGCTTTAGTACGTACATGATCATTCACCCTCCACACACACTCCCACATGCACCCTCCACACACACACACATGCACCCTCCATACACACTCACACATGCACCCTCCACACACACTCACACATGCACCCTCCACACACACTCCCACATGCACCCTCCACACACACATGCACCCTCCATACACACTCACACATGCACCCTCCACACACATGCACCCTCCACACACACTCCCACATGCACCCTCCACACACACATGCACCCTCCATACACACTCACACATGCACCCTCCACACACACTCCCACATGCACCCTCCACACACACACACATGCACCCTCCATACACACTCACACATGCACCCTCCACACACTCACACATGCACCCTCCACACACTCACACATGCACCCTCCACACACACTCACACATGCACCCTCCACACACACTCACACATGCACCCTCCACACACACACACATGCACCCTCCACGCACACTCACACATGCACCTCCATACACCACACACATGCATCCTCCACACACTCACATGCACCCTCCACACACACACACACATGCACCCTCCACACACTCACATGCACCCTCCACACACTCACACATTCACCCTCCACACACACTCACACATGCACCCTCCACACACACATACACCCTCCACACACTCACACATGCACATGCACTCACTCGCTTACTCTGTACACACTAACATACACACACACACACACACAGAAATTTGACTCTCGTACTCAGCAGACCTCGTTTGCCTGCCTGGAGATTCACATTGTCCCACGCTGGAGAGGTGAGGGGGAGGACCCCGACGTGCCCCTCTACCGAGTGTTCACCCACCACGGTGTGCTGGAGAGGAGGGACGCCAAGGTAGGAGGGAGGGGCACACGTATGACAAATGAGGTCACATGGCTCTGACAGTTGAGGTCACATGACTCTGACAATTGACGTCATAACCTCACCCACTGTGGTACTCCACTGTGGCCATTCCAGCATATATAGTGTGCTAGAGAAGAGAGATATCTTTGCTGTTGTTGAAAAACCATACCTTCAAGGCAACTATATACGTGTTCATGCCTCCCCCCTTACTTTGCCACACTATTATCGATGAAACACTACAAGGTAGGGATACAAAATGTTTTGTTGTCGTGGCATCAAAATGGTTAGTGGGAGCTAGGGTAGTGTTTGTGTGTGTGAGTGAGTGTGTGTGTGTGTGTGTGTGTGTGTGTGAAAACACCAGGGCCGCAGCCCTGACCATTCCATACCAACCATGCACTATCATTTAAACTTGATGTCGTTGGTACTGTTGTTTCAGCTGGCGTACATGTAGTAAGAAATATTAGCACTGTGAACAAACCGAGATCACTAAAACAACATTCCAGAATGCATCCCTTGGATGGAATACACTACTTGTGTCAGTAGTCAGGCACGCATAGGCATGCACACACATATATGCATACACGTAGCCTCGTTCCCAAGCCTCTGTCTGAGTTTTCTCCACGGCTGTGAGAGAAATCTAGGTGGAGGCTTGGGAACAATGTAAACGCACACACATGAGAAAAACATTCCATGGTGCATCCCTGGCAGGCTTTATTGTCTGGCTTATGGTAGTCAAGTACATGTAAGCACACAGGCACACACACACGAGCACACACACACACACGTTTGCATGCATGCACACTCACTCACTCATGAAAAATGCTCCACAGATTATGTACAAGTTTCCCGTTTCTATCCTCATCATCTCCAGTCTGGGGACATCGGCAAGAAGGAGTGTCGATACGTTACCTCGGCGCTGGACGTAGAGTACGTCTACTCGCAGCTCTACAGGCAGTTCACCAACTCCCCCCACCACCTCACAAAGGTCACCTTCCTCTCCTCACACGTCGGATCACCACAGCTAAAGAAGGTATGTTAGTTTCTGTGGTGGGTGGTTGTAGTGTAGGAGATTGATGGGGTGGTAGAGGGAGCAAAAAGATGGGTGTGGCAAAGGGGCAACATGTTACCTCAATTGGGAGAGGGGAGGAGGGGGAGGGTGGGGGGAGGGAGGGAGGGGAAGAGGGGGAGGGAGGGGGGATGAGAGGGAGGGAGGGGAGGAGGAGGGAGGGAGGAGGGGGGAAGGAGGAGGAGGAGGGGGAAGGAGGAGGGGGAGGGAGGAAAGGAGGGGGAGGGAGAGGGGATGAGAGGGAGGGAGGGAGGGTTGGAGGAAAAATGAGTGTGGCAAGGGTGGGGCAAATGTCTCCTTGCTAAAGAAACCTTCACTCATGGAGCTCATTCTCCGCTCATGACCTTGTTCTTGTTTGTCTTCTCTGCAGCTGATGGCGGAGGTACGTAGCAGTAGTAGTTCTGGTGTTGCCATAGCACCGGAGGTGGTACAGCTGATCGAGTACATCTGGGAGGAGGCCAGTGGTCGCCTCGGGGAGGTGCTGAGCGTACCCATAGAGTCAGTGAAGTTGGAGCAGGTGGAGAAGGCGGAGGCCACTCTGCTCTCCATCAGGAGACTGCTGGATGAAGGGAAGGGAGGGAATGATAATGGTGAGGGTGTGTGGTGTAGCCTTGTTCCCAGGCCTTCCCACCCCAGCGTTTGTTGCTTGCAGGGGTGAGAAGGCCTGGGAATGAGGCTATGTGTGGTGTATGTATGTGTGCGTATGTGAGAGTGCACACACGTATGTGTGCATGTGTGTATGTGTCTGCATTTGAGCATACATGTACATGCATATCTAGCATGTCCTCTGCAAAACAAGCGGAGGCCCACGAATTCATTTCAAGGAGTGTCTCGTTTCACCTCCTTCCTCCCTCCTCTCCTCTTCTCCCTCCTTCCAGAGATCAAGAAGCTGTCTGACGACTTCTACTCCTCTCTCCCACACAATACCCCCCATCGCTCCACCCTCATCAACAGCAAGAAGACCCTTGCTCAGAAACAGGACCTCTGCCAGGTGAGAGGGTGAGGGTGGAGGGGGGGGGGGGGGGGGGGGGGGGGGGGGGGGGGGGGGGTGCATGGTGGATGGGTGGGTGGGAGGGAGGGGTGGGGTGCAAGGTGGATGGGTGAGTGGGAGGGAGGTAGAGGGGAGGGTTGCATGATGGGTGGGTGGGAGGGAGGTGGATGGGGAGGGTTGTATGGTGGATGGTGGGTGGGACGGAGGTGGATGGGGAGGGTTGCATGGTGGATGGGTGGGTAGGAGGGAGGTGGATGGAGAGGGTTGCATGATGGGTGGGAGGGAGGTGGATGGGGAGGGTTGCATAGTTGATGGGTAGGTGGGAGGGAGGTGGAGGGGAGGGTTGGTGGGAGGGTGGTGGGAGATGGGGTTTGTAGATTGGTAGAGGAGGGATGAGGAAGAGATTTCACAGATACATATGTGTCTCTTCTGCTGATGTGTAAAGGGCGACATACAAGCCTCCATTTCCCCCCTCAGCTAATCAAAGACATGGTGGGGGTGAGTGAGTCTACCAACTGGTCAGCTCGCAGCAGTGCCGAGGCCAAGTACAGGGCTCTGCGGTGTGAGGTGCAGCTGCTCGACGCCGCCTCCCTCGAGTATGCCGACGTGAGAGACCACGTGCTGAACAGCCAGGACGAGTGAGTTGTTGCATGTGAGTGTGTGTGTGTGTGAGTGTGTGTGTGTGTGTGTGTGTGTGTGTGTGTGTGTGTGTGTGTGTGGTGTTTTTGTATGCATGATGTAGGAATCAAACCTGTCTCTCTGACAGTGGGCTGTGTATGGGTAAGAATTAGATGATCAAACTCAGGCCCATGACAGAAGTAGAAGTTCAGTACTTGTTGTACACACAAACACACACACACATCCATGTATGAACATCACAGGTCTCTCTCCCCGTCAATGATGATTGAGGCTGTGTACTCCGTGCGGCGTGCGGTGGAGGAGAGCAACTTCACCCATGGCATGGAGAACAAGCAGCTGCTCTTCCACTCCTCCCAAGTCCAGAATTTTGTCGGCATTTTATCACGGTGAGTGTGTAACATCAACAAGCTTGGCGTATGATTTTATACTCATCGAATTGTTAATCACCCCCCCCCCCCCCCCCCCCCAACTAGTGCTACATTTTGCAACTTTCTCTCCGTCTTCTTTTACCAGTGGCCTTCTGCTGCCCAAGATTGTTGTAGATGATTTTGGAGGGACTCGCAGTGACCCTGGTACACTGGGACCTGGGATATATTTTGCTGGATCATCAAGGTTGGTTTGCCTTTAGGAGGGGAGGGAGGGGGGAGGAGCGAGGAGGATGGGGGAGGGTAGGAAGAAGAAGGAGACGGGAGGGAGGGGGGTGGGGGGGACAAGGTGTTGGATGCAATCACAGTCTGCCAAGTGAGCGTAAAACCCAGAGGGAGGGAGGGGAGTGGGGGGGGGGGGGGGGGGGGGGGGGGAGAAGCGAGGAGGATGGGGGAGGGTAGGAAGAGGAAGGAGGCGGGAGGGAGGGGGGTGGGGGAGACAAGGTGTTGGATGTAATCACAGTCTGCCAAGTGAGCGTAAAACCCAGAGGAGGGGGGGGGGGGGGGGGGGGGGGGGGAGTGTAAGGAGGGAGAGGAGTGTATGAAGAGGACATGGAGGTAGCAATATTGACCGGCTGTGGACTTCATTCCGGTAGCCTGTCTTGCAAGTTCTCCAAACCTGGCAAGAGGGGGAAGCGCACGAGACTGATGCTTGTCAACCAGGTGGCTATTGGACAATGCAAGGTACAGTCATGTCATTGTGTACGTTGTTTTTATCTCCTAATATATACTTCCTCCTCCTCATTGTCTCCTCCCCCCTCCCTCCCTCCCTCCCTCCCTCCCTCCCTCCCTCCCTCCCTCCCTCCCTCCCTCCTCCCTTCCTTCCCAGGATTTCACTGAGCCGTCGCGGGACCTCACCAAGCCTCCTGAAGGGTACCAAAGCACCCGAGGAATCAAAGCTACTGATGAAATCACCTCTTACTTCAAGGTATGTTTACTTCACACAGCATAGAAACGTCTTTCCAATGGTTCGAGTATACCCTGACTCTTGTCTTCAGGCAGAAACATGTCTTCCTCGTCTTTGGTCCTCTTGCCCCTCAGGCTGATGAGGTGTGCACCACTGTATCACCATGGTTTGGTCCTCTTGTTCCCCAGGCTGATGAGTTGTGCACCACAGTATCATAATGGCTTTGGTCCTCTTGTTCCCCAGGCTGATGAGTACGTGGTGTACAATCATCACCAGCAGCAGACGCAGTATCTGGTGGAGTTCACGCTGCCTGTGGACTCTGAGGAGGAGAAACAAGAGGGAGAGGAGGAGGAGGAAGGGGTGGGGGAAGCTGGCGTGGGAAGTGAAGGAGAGGAGGATATGGAGGAGAAAGATGAAGGTAGGAGCAGACGGATGTGGATGAGGGAGGGAGACTGGATCAGTACTTTCTTTCATGTCCATACATTTATCAAATCACTACTTGAATGCTCAGTTGAGGGCTCTACTCTCTCCTTGCAAACAGCTTGGTTGCAGGGTAAATGTGGAACTCATAATTAAGCATTCGGGAGGTGTTTTGATAAACTGTTCTGGCATTACTGCCCCTCCCACTTGCTCACCCCTCATTAAAACATACCACACACACACACGCAGTTTCCTTGCAGGACGTGAAGGACATCAGTGATCCTCTCAAGAAGGTGGAGGCAGGGCTACAGGCGGCTGGTGGGGACGTGCCCCTCCAGGCCGTGCACATCAGAGCCAAACTCATTGACCTTGCAGCAAAGGTTAGTTGTATGATGGTTGTAGCACCAGTCCCAGACTACACCCCTCTCCAGACCACTCCTACTTTCTAGTCCACCTCCACCTCTAGCCACTCCCACCTCCAGACCATGCTCACCTTCACCTCTAGCCACTCCCACTTCCAACTCTAGCCACTCCCACTTCCAACTAGTCACTCCCACCTCCAGAACCATTCTCATCTCTAACCCTTTCCACCTCTAGCCACGCCCAACTCCAGAGCATACTCACCTCTAGCCACTCCCACTTCCTCCAGACCTTGCTCACCTCCACCCCCACCTCCAGGCCACGCTCAGCCCCAGCTTTTCGTCTCTTGTAGTGCGGTGAATATACTGCAAGTGTCAAAAGCTGAAATGATCTGGGGGGGCTGTGCCAATGTACACCGTACAATCACTACACCCTTCCAAATTTTGCATGCTCAAAACAAACTGCCAATTACCAGTAAATGCTCACAATTAATTCAAACCAGCCCTATGGACGTGGTATGAATATCTGGTTTACTTATGTACGTTTCCCGAGCAACGGCAGTTGTAAAGTGTACCTGCTTCACATTTGTGTTCCAGGTGGTCGTGTTTCAGGCCTACAAGAACAACAGCACTGCCCCAATTGAAGCCAAGTATGTCTTTCCCCTTGATGACATGGCCGCAGGTGAATCAGTTAACAGTTTACCATTAGCTAGTACTGCCATTAATTGGCTGATCGGGGAAATTTCCTCTGCATAAATTTCATTTTTCGCACACTGATGAGAAATATCTTCAACAACATATGCTTCCTCAAATAATGGCCGGTGTCTGCTGTTTAGGCGGGGCGGGGCCTGAGTACGAGGCTAGCTGCAGCTGTGCCATGCTAACAGGCGTAGCTAGCTAGCATTTGGCACGGAGAGTGGAGCTGGACTGTATTTACCTCTGTCGTCGCTTTCAGTTGCCTCCTCGTTTGCTTCAACGATCGCTCGAAAATGTCACAATTTCAGGACTGTAATTCAAGTACCCTTGTTGATAGTCTGACAAGTTAATACTAGTAGATATATAGTTTGTACCTTCTCAAAGCATACTATGTAAAGATCCTCTAGGATCGGGAAGGCCACCATCAGATTTCATGCATTGCAGCAGAGCTATCTCCTTTCCAAGACTCTGGAAGTGTAATTCATTATTAAATTTGAGTTTATTCTTCAATGTTGAAAAGATTCGCCATAGAAAAATTGTCAATGGTGAAAAATTCCCGATCTATTGTATAGAGAAGTACTGTGATACATATAGTTGTTAAATTTTAATAAGAAGAGGTATTGATAATTATATGTACGTGTACATGTACAGTAAAGAAAGGGGGCTGAATGCTACATGTATTGCTACGATGTATGTCCACATGTACGTACAGTAAAGAAAATGCTAAATGCTATTGCTTACGAAAATGTCCACTAACTTTATGATGCACAGAACTACTTGTATTCACTTGGTGCATACTGTGCATGTGAGTTCTTTCTGGGGGTCGTAAGGCGGACAAGGGAGGCCATTGCAGGTGGCTTCAGTGTGCCAGAATTGAGCACCGTCTGTGTTTGCTGCACTCCCAGGCAGGGAGTCGGGATCCTTGTCCACACACTCAAACATTGTGCGATAATGCTCACCGTGAACAGTGCCACCATACGCTGACATTAAGTAGCCGGAGTACTCAAGAGTCCATGTTTGTGGGCACTGTGTTTTTGCTGGGATCTTCACAACAGCTGCTCGAGTTGAAGTGTGGCACACCGCACACGGGACATTGTGATTGTGGACAGAGGCTAGTGGTCCTAGTCGGTATGTCTGATACTCTGTCCCGTACACGAGGCTGTGGCCCTGGACTCCAGCTTGGTACCTGAGGTAGTCTGGAACTTCTGGCATGCAAAGGTAGTTGACTCCTCCCCCAGTTCTTTGATGCCAGCGGCTCCCCCCGGTCCTCCCCGTATAACCCCATGGAACAGCAGCTGTGGTCATTTCTCATATTACGAAGTGAAGACAGCAATTTAGACTTTTGATGAAAGTCCTTGACTTATGACGCAAGTCCGGGAGGTATTTTCAGCAGGTTTACAGAAACTGCATCACAAAGTGAAACAAATACACATACCGTAGCAGCTGTGTACTCATGATGCATGTCTGTGAGATACGCAATTATTTCAACGACAAGTTGATACAAAACTAATAGCTAGCTGTATTCAACTCTCACATAATTTACAAAGTGGAGACAGCATTATTATATAGTGTGAAGTTATGATGCAATGCCATGTCCACAGAGATATTTTAAACAGGTTTACAGGAACTGCACATTGAAAGTGGAGACAAGTTGATAATGAACACACGTAGCGGCTGTACTCGTTTCTCATCTTACAAGCTACTTACGTACATGTACGTACGTACTTACACAAGTACGAGCTTCAAACAGAAGGGATTTTAGATAATCAGAAGGCGTCTTCAGAAAATCAGAAGGCGTCTTCAGAGAATCGGAAGGCACAGGCTTCTTTCAGAGAACACTGGGTTTGTACTTGCGTACATACAAGGGCTAAACCTGCTGCCTCAAATAAAAGATAAGATCGCAAAGTACACTTGAATTATATAGCCAAAGGCACAGTTTTCTCAAATGCAAATATTATAGCATTACGGAATCTCACTTTTCCGCAATCCAGTGTGTGGGTTTGAGGCGTTCATCAATGGCAAGCACATTGTGGGTGAGGTGAAGGAGAAGGAGCAGGCCCACAGGGAGTACCGAGAGGCCATCAGCAAGGGACACGGAGCGTACCTCATGGATGAGGAGACGCCGGTGAGTGCATGGAGAGTGGTCTGCTTGTCTTTCTGTTGGTGTACAGTGTATGTGCTTTATGTATGTACTGTATGTACTGTATGTACGTACGTACAGTAAATATGTAATAGTATGTATTACATGTACCTCAAGCACACATATGCACACGCACATATAATGAACACATACACACACATTATAACACACATGCACTCACACACACACTCACACCACACACATACACTCACACCACACACCACACACATCACACCCACACACATCTACACACACACACACACACACACACACACACACACACACACACACATGCACACACACACACACATGCACACAACACACTCACACACACACACACACACCAGGACGTCTTCACAGTGAGTGTCGGCAACCTTCCTCCTGGTGCTAGTGTCCTCATCAAGATCACCTACGTTGCTGAGCTGGCAGTGGAGGGGGAGCACATCGTCTTCTCCCTCCCTGGCTCCGTGGCACCATGGAAACAGGAGGCAGCTCTGGAGGAAACCACACAGACAGATGTGCAGAAGGTCAAGGTCAAAGAACAGAGGTCAGAGGTCACTGTGCTCAGAGTCAGAGAGCTGTCTGTTGTAGTGTAGAATACTGTCTGTGTGCATTTTGAAGCTGTGCATGCAACCAAACTGTATATGAACTCCACACCTCCCCCCTCCACTCCCTCCATCCCTCCACACCTTCCACCCCTCCACACCCTCTGCACCCTCCACCCCCTCCACCCCTCCACCCCCTCCACCCCACATTTCTCCTCTACAATCACAGTGACAACCTGTCAGTGCAGATTTCAGTAGAGATGCCGTTTGACATCAAGAGCATTGAATCTCCAACACACAAGATCAAAATGAAGGTACACATGAGAGCAACCTCCTTCCTGTGCAAGCTAAGGCTTTACCGTCACGGTCATGACATCAGTGTGATGCACATATCCTCCCCAGCAAACGGCTACCATGGCAACCATTGAACTGTGTCCTGGTTCTTTTCTGGGGGAGGGGTTCCAGCTGCAGGTTGGTCTGGCTGAGATCCACGTTCCCAGGATGTGGGTCGAGGAGGACAACAAAGGACATCACGTGAGTCGGCAAGATCCCTAGGGAACCCATTTCATAGTTGTACTGGTCATGAATGAGAACGGTTCTGACTAGGAGGAGGAACAGCAGCAAATTTCCAGCCAAAATTGGTGTCTGATTCAACTAGTACATGTACAAAACAGCAAACACTGTGTTTCAAAGATGTCTGATTCAATGAACGTTTCAACAGCCATAAAACTATCTTCATCAGTGTACAATACGGTAAAACACAGAAGCAAGCTTATCTGGGGAGTAAGGTATACATAACTGTATAGTTGTCAAAAACGTTTGTCGTGATTATAGTCTACTGTTATGTGTAACAAGATACGTAGATACAATTGGCTAGTGAAGCAATTCTCTGTCTAGCCTCATTCCCAGGCTGCATGGGAGTGGCCTGGGAATGAGGCTAATCTCTGTCCAACACAGGAATCCTAAGTATCCTACATGTGTCTATCTATCACAGCTCCTCTACCTCTCCACCTGCAGGCATGCATGCTGACATTCTACCCGGAGTTTGAAGCTGATAACATCACAGAGAATGAGATCATCTTCCTGCTCGACCTCTCCAACTCCATGAAGGTACAATCAATCTGTCAATCAGTGCCCTCTGCTACATGTAGGCATGGGGACAGAACTGTCTCTTTTCTGTTAAAACTATTTCCATGGAAATTAATCCTTCATGATGAACTTTTAGTGCACCTGATAGTTTGGATACATGGAAAAGTTGTGTTAGCTCTTGCACTATAAACTGGCATGTTGCTTGTGCACTGAGTCAGTTGCTGGCACCTGTTCGTCCTGTAGGGCGATGCTCTGAGCAGTGCCAAGAAAGTTCTGCTGCTGCTCCTCCACCACCTTCCTCCCAAGTGCCACTTCAACATCCTCACCTTCGGAGCAAGTACGTCTGTTGGAGCAGCGCTGATCATGCACGTTACCTCTGATATAGATGCATTGTAGCGGACATTAAATGCCTTTCAATCGATACTCCTATGCTACCAATTATGGTACACCAAGATGGTGTTGCAAGCCGCAAGCTTCAGTAAATGGATGTATGATGTAATAGCAATGGGTCTAGCTGACAATGTTGATATATCTGACATGATACATGTACCTCTGAAATGTGGCTGTGTCGTCATCCTGTTTTACGTAAAGATATTCCCAAAATTGAGGTAGGGTGCATGCACTAACAACCCGGGGCCTCTAGGCTCCTAGTCCAGTGGTTTGACCACTTAGCTACACTGTAACCCCTCCTGCTGTTAAAACTGTGGTGTGCTATAAATGGGGTCAAGTCAAGAGCACGTGCACTATAGTTAGGGTTGGGTGAGGGCTGGTGTGCTTCATTCCACGATTGTTCTCTTAACCTGACCTTCTCCACTGATTCTCTTAGCCTATGATGCCCTCTTTCCGAGCTGCGTGACCAAGAGTAAGGACACTCTCACCACCGCACAGAAGTTCATCCAGGTGGGTGGGTGGATGCCTCCGGGTTTGGTTCATTGGCGTTAGCTTGCACAAGTTGCAGTTGTGCATGCACTATAGTTGTGTCATTCCTAATGCGCGTAGTCATGGGCGCACTTACATGTACACACATGCGCACTTGACAAGCACATGTACTGTAACTGCGCACGTGACCAGCACATGTACTATAATACTACACAGGAGTGCACAGCTACCAAGGGGAGCACAGACCTCTGGCGCCCACTCCAGTCTCTCCAACTCCTGTCGGACAGTGATACTGTACACGCCGGGACAGATGCCTCCACCCTCCCTCCTCGCTCTGTGTTTATCATCAGCGATGGTCACATGACCGAGGAGGGACCAACCTTGGACGCTATACGACAGGGGATCAGGAGTTCCCGAGTGTTCACCTTTGGAGTCAGGTTAGTAATAACTAGGAATAACTAGCAATTAGAATATATGGCTTCACTTCCTGTGCAGCTGCTGAACCCAGCACTCTGATTGGTCCAATTTGACCCCCTTTCCTCTTTTCCCTGCATACACCCACACCCACACATGACACACACACATACACACACACACATTCCCGCAGCTCAACAGCCAATCGCCACTTCCTTCGCTCCATGGCGAGGGTGGGTGCTGGCTGCGAGGAATTTTTCGACACCAAGACCAAGTCAAAATGGGAAAGGAGAGTGAAGTTACAGCTGTCCAAGGCCTTCCAGCCCGCCCTCACCTCCGTCAGTGTGGAGTGGCAGCAGTTTGATGAGAATGCCCCCAAGCCGATGCAGGTCTGTTGCTTCAGTACTACACAGCTTGCATTTTTGAGGAGTTGTTTTTAAATTAGTTAGGCAGCTGTTTTCTAAAGAACTGAAACAACAAGCTGAATGATGAAAAGGACGATGAATTATAATGCTGGATGGGTTAGCCTCGATCCCTGGCTCCTCCCCAGCTTTTTGCTGTACAAAAAAGCTGGGGAGGAGCCAGGGAACGAGGGTAGGATGGGTAGGAAGAATTGGAAATGCCATCAAAGAGCTCTTTAACTAGGTGCCTTTCCTGATTCTGAAGGTCAAGCATCCAGCAAAGTTTAGTGTTTAGTTTTATTGAGGGTGGTTACCGATGTCAGATCCGAATGATGTTTCACTCTTGCTGTCATTATGTCCCGATTCTGCAGGCCCCACAAGAGATTGTGTCCCTGTTCAGCGGGTCTCGCCAGGTTGTGTACGGGTTTGTCCCCCACTGCAAGCAGGCAACGCTCAGAGCTAAGATCGGCAGCAAGCATGTGGACACCATGGTCTCCACCTCGGAGCTAGGCACGACCAAAGGAAGGGTGAGAGAGAGAGCTTAGCGTCCTATGTGTGTAAAACTCAGTAGTCTCATTCGCAGACCCAAGTACTTGTCTGGGAATGGGACATTGTGGTGTACATGTTAGTCTTGGAAGAGACTAATTACTGGTCTGGGAATGGGACTTGCATAGATTCTTGTTTGGAATCAGACTGGAGTTCTCCTGCTTGTATACGATGCATTACTTTGAGTACCTTGGTATCACTAGTAGCCACTCACCAACTTCTTCTCCACCAGACACTCCACCAGTTGACAGCCAGAGCTGTCATCAGAGACTGGACCGAGGGATCCCTGGACAGCGACAGGACACAGCATGAGGTACACGCTAGATCTTTGTCGTACACGCTAGATCTTTGTCGTACACACGTAGTCAGATCTTACAAGCTCCATCTGTATTTGCAGGTATGCATGTGGTTGGCTTCATTCCCAGGCCCGAGACGGCTCGGGCCTGGGAACAAGGCTAGCATGTGGTCAATTGTGTATTGACTAACAACATGAGCGTATTAGTAGTTACACTGTAGACAATGAATTGTCTGAGTGGGTGTGGCTAGATATATGCCTAATTATCCTAGCCTTACATGTGTCTGTGTGCAGATTGTGAAGCGAGACAGGAAGTCTTACATCATCAACGTCAGCAAGGAGTATTGCATCGTCTCCCAGTTCACCAGTTTCGTTGCCATAGAAGAGAGGGAGAAGGTATGGACAGTACATCTTCCACCATTAATTTCACTGACCCAGGAACTGTAGAATGAGAAAGAACACACGACTTACTCTGATCAGTATACTTCACTTGGATAACCAGGGGGTGTATCTTGTATAACTCAGTATACTTGACTTGGATAACCAGGGGGCGTATCTTGCATGACTCAGTATACTTGACTTGGATAACCAGGGGGCGTATCTTGCATAACTCAGTATACTTCACTTGGATAACCGAGGCATTTCTTTCACTTGGATAACCAGGGGGTGTACATAATTCCGTGTACATGGCTTGTATAGCCGGGGGTATATATCTTGCATAACTCCATCTGTATATTTGGCGTGTATAACTACTGTACTATGAGGATACCCCATACTTTTTTATCCCTTGCGTGCCTCAAACACCCGCAGGATGAGCGCTTTGACCAGCAGAAAGGTCCCAGTATTGAGGAGCTGGTGGCAGTGGAGGGTGTGGACAACCTTGGCTACATGGGCTGGCAGGTGGACCAGGCAGCCGACCCTGAGAAGGTGCAGTGTAATGTACTATGCATGTTATAATGTCACACAGTATCATCTGGTATCACAGTCATGGTATCACATGGTATGGCAGATGTTATATGCATACCGGTACACACAATACTCTATTGCATGTCATTTATGGCAGCCACACTTTGCATATTGAAAACTCATTGTTGACATGCAATACCAGTATAAGTCACACCATCGCGACCAGGACCGCTAGACTGTAGGTCCATACAGTATAGTCATCATGATGCAAGGCCACACGGAACGTTTTTGCATACTTGTAATTTCCTAAGTTCTACGCCAATAGTATCTGGCTATAAAGGGAAACAACGTGCGACTGTTCTTTGTTTTCTCCACCATTCTCACTGTGTAGGATGCAGTGGACAAAATTGAGGGTACACTCGTATCAGCGGCCATGGAGTTTGACAAAGCTGAGGTGGAGAGGAGCTACCGGGAAGCCTGGGAGGCCACAGAGAGGGTGCTTAGGCCAGCACACCCGGCTAGGTTCAAGGTAGGAACGTTGTCCAACACTTTGGTGATTCGTCACTTCTTCCAGGAAGTAGTCCCCATCTGGCATCGTTCCAACAGCTGCAGTGGGAGATTGCAAACTGCAACTCAGCCTAGCGAGCTGAGTAAAGTGTGTTTCATTGACCTTGTATCTTCCCCACAGCTGCTGGAAGCACTGTCAAAACTCTACTCTGAGCAGAGAAGGTACTCGGAGGCACTCGAAGTGGTGACCAAGGTGCACTCAGAGCTGATGATGGTCTTCTCTTCTGAGGGAGCCGAGCGACTCACCCAGGTGGAGGGGATAATGAAGGAGTAAGTTGGAGGGAGTGTTTCATTGGGGTCAGGCAAGACCACATGATGACATCATCGTCAATGATGTCATCATGCACTCTTATGAATACTGACAGGGAGAGGAATCCGTCTTCCAACAGCCGTTGGTTGTCTAATGTGAATCGGATGCAAATGGCCAAGGAAGGACTTTACAATTTATGTCCGTAATTTTGTTTGGCATATCACTCCATTTTGCTGAGCAACCATGTTGTCAGGCAGGTTTGAACCTTTCAGGGTGTGGCTCTGGCCAAATGAGTGGGTGTAGCTATGTACCAAGCTACTGGCCTCGTTCCCAGGCCACGTGGAGTAGGGAGAGTCACTCCACGCGTGGCCTGGGAACGAGGCTACGTACCAAGCTACTTGATCCATGAAAGTACGTATTCATGCAATATTTGGTGCAAAGCCAGTCCAGACAAAAGTTTGTCCCTCTAGTTATGGTGCTCCACGCAGTGCCTAGAAAAGGGCTCATGTGACTAGCTGCATGGCTACTGAGGTCATATCAACTACTCACTTGCTACTTTGCCGCCAATGCCTTTTCAATCAGCCTGAAGAAGGAGCAATCTGCAATGCTCCACCCACTCCGCCCTCCTGTGGGAGGAGCCTGCCTCATGGAGGAACAGATAGCAGAGTTCCTTGAGGCCTTCTCACTGTTTGATAAGGATGGAGACGGTACTATGACCACTCGAGAACTCGGACCGCTGATGAGATCGCTGGGGCAGAACCCAACTGAGGCTGAACTGCAGGCAAGAAGGGGGGGGGGGGGGGGGATAGGAACAGTATTGAACCAATAACTCTCATTCCCAAATTAGTTTGGGAACCAGACGAGTATGACAGCACGATGCATGTTGCACACATACATTATACTATGCTGTGACTTCTTTATCTAAGAGCTCGCCTTAAGCCAGGTTTATTGAGTAATGGTTCAGCAGTAGATAGCCGGTTACAGTCATGCTGTAGTTATTAATAGAGACGCTTCAATATATGGATGCTTTGCTACCAGTAATGTAATATGTGGTGGTTCAATACTGTCCCTTCGTCTCCTCGCCCCTGCCCCCCCTGCCCCCAACTGCCTCAGGATATGATAAACGAGGTGGATGCAGATGGGAATGGAACTGTTGATTTCCCGGAATTCCTTACTCTCATGTCTAGAAGAATGAAGGACACTGATTCTGAGGAAGACATTGTGGAGGCGTTCAGGGTCTTTGACAGAGACGGGAAGGGGGTTATATCGCCAGCGGATCTGAAACATGTCATGTCGAACTTGGGGGAGAAGTTGACTGATGAAGAGGTTGCGGAGATGATTCGCGAGGCGGATGTGTCCGGGGATGGCAACATTAATTACGAGGAGTTTGTTGTGTCCTTAATGACTGCTGACCATGGGTACTTGACTTGTACCACTGCATGAGGCTATGTCCAGTGTTTACTGCAGGCTACAAGATGTCACAATCATACACACTCACACACACTCACACACACTCACACACACACACACACACACACACACACACTCTCACACACACACACACACACACACACACACACATGCACCAGAGTCGAAGAGGCTAAGGCGAGGGAGAGGGAGGAAATGTTGCGAAGACAAGAGGAACTCGCAAGGAAGATTCCTGTGGCTCCCGTGTTTAATCTCCAGCAAGTTCACGTACCTCCTGATGAAGATTTGTATGAGTTGTATGAAGAAGACTACGAGAGCATTGTTATAGACACTGGGATGGCCACTGTCAAGGTAAACCACATTCCCAGGTTTCCATTCCCAGGTGCAATGCAGGACTGTTTGATGGGGACAAGAATGGACAAGGGCGTTGCATGTCCTCACTTCCCACTTACAATTGTGTCCTGCAGGCTGGCATGGCCGGTGACGATGCCCCCAGAGCTGTCTTTCCAGCACTAGTCGGACGGCCAAGGCATCAGGTGAGGACTAGTGGTGACATCATCATTACATCATAAACTTGAGGTGCCCAGTAGACTGCTTACCTTGTGTGCTGGTTACAGTATCGTTGGATGTTGACTGTTTTAAACATATGGCATCATTGGACATCCCATAAATGATTGTAGTATTACTTTGAATTCCTAGATGAAATGCAAGCTACTATAGAGGCTTTTTTGCCATCTGTCAGCCACACGTACATGCAGAAATGTTGTTGTACTACTCTAAATGGAAGACAATCGACTCTCAAGATGGCCTGATTCACAACTGCCCAAAACGTAGATAGCTGGCTACTGACTCCCAGACAAACTGACGAATTACTTACCGGTAACCTCACTTGCGCATGCAGTAACCCTATTTTATTTACTCACAGCTAGTATGAACTGTGAATGTGTGTTAATTGGGATGTCAGTTGGACACACACACATTGTCTCACTGTCTAGGGTGTGATGGTGGGCATGGGCCAGAAAGACAGCTATGTTGGTGATGAAGCGGCATCCAAGAGGGGAATCCTTACCCTCAGAAGCCCGTTTGAGCGGCCACCCCGGGCAGCTGTCGCACGCAGATCAGCTGTAGCTGTGCAAAAGGCAGTTGTTGAAGAGCAACCAATTGAGGCGAAAAAGAAGAAGAAGGTTGGAGGAAAAGTTCACGGAGCATTGCTACAAAGCAAAGGTAAGAAATACTTGAGCATTGAGCCTCGAATAATGACCTTGTCCCCAGCGTGGCCTGGGAATGAGGCTACATGCATATGTTACTATGCTCCTGATCTGTACCTATTACAATCATAACTGACACACGTGTGGTAATGGTGGGTTTAACGGTTATGGAAAGGATACATATGGAAAGGAATGAAACTTGTGGAAAAGACAAGGAGCAGCAACTTAACGCACATTAGCCTCGTTCCCAGGCCCAAGTCTCGGGCCTGGGAATGAGGCTAAGCGTAGCCTTGTTCCCAGGCCAGCGGGAGTGGCCTGGGAATGAGGCTACATGTATGTTACTATGCTCCTGATCTGTACCTATTACAATCATAACTGACACACGTGTGGTAATGGTGGGTTGCTGTTAATTAACTTACATGTGGAAAGGAATGAAACTTGTGGAAAAGACAAGGAGCAGCAACTTAACACATGTTAGCCTCATTCCCAGGCCCGAATCTCGGGTCTGGGAACGAGGCTAAACGTAGCCTCGTTCCCAGGCCTCCACGCACAGCTTTTGTCGCTTGCAAGCGACAAAAGCTGTGCGTGGAGGGCTGGTAACGAGGCTAGCTAAACGCACGTAAACAGAGCAGCAGGCAGTCTTCCTTTGTCTGGTGCCACAAAGGCAAGTGGCATTTTCAGGAATGAATGATCGATCGCACCTTACTGTACTCTCTACTATGAAGTGAATGAAGTTACTGACCTCACTGCCGAACAGTACACAGTTGGCAGTCTTCCTTTATCTGACAAGTGGCATTCTCAGGATTGAATGATCGTACACATCTTACTGTATCCTCTGCCATGGTGCAAACAAAATGGCGTCACTGATCTCACTGCCAAACAATGCAAAGCAGCTTTCTTGGTCCACTTATCGATTCCAATTTTAATCTATATCATGTGAAATCTTCTGATAGTCATTTCTCAAGTGAAGATTTCTGACGACGTACCAGTTCCGCAGCAAACTTCAAGTGTGTTTTACTGCAGAAATCAATGCAAATACGTACCTCCGGAGAAGTCCTTGGTGGAGGTGATAGCTGAGTGTGCTCACGTTTGAAATCCCCTCAACCTGCAGGAAAGAAGTCTGAAACCACAGAGAAGAAAGGAGAAGAAGGGGAAAGTCAGAAGAGAAGGAAGCCATTCTACCAAGATGTTCAGCCTCCGAAAGTTGAGGAGAATTTACCTCTCATGAGGAAGACTATAACGAACGAGGAGAAGGAAGAAAGAAAGAGACGATGGGGTGCCAAGACAATGACAATGGACAACACTGAAGGGCTAAGAAACATAGCTTTCTTTAACATACGAGATAGGCCACTCCCATCTGAGCCATTTGCAGATCTACCTGATAGAATTGATGAAGGTGATGAACTTCTGGGTCTAACCTTTGGGTCAGCCTCGGTACCGCTTGGTCAGACAACTGCAGCTATTGGTAAGTCAGGCTCATTTTACTCATGATGTCAGGCCTCGTTGGGTCAGCAACCCTATTATCATCGTCTAGCAAGTGGATTGTTGCGAAGCATTCAACCATTAATCGCAGATTGCTGGTTTGAGTCCCACCATGCTGTAGGAGTGCTCAGCTACGTAGCTGTTCCACATGGATTGTAGCATCTTGTAATGCTTGCATCAGAACTCTCAACGAGGATTTCTACTCATACAGCAGTATGTTTGCTAGCCCAGGTCACCAGGCCAGCCTGGTGACACCACTCATCTTGCACCGCTCATCTTGCACCGCTCATCTTGCACCGCTCATCTTGCACCACTCATCTTGCACCGCTCATCTTGCACCACTCATCTTGCACCACTCATTTTGCACCGCTCATCTTGCACCGCTCATCTTGCACCGCTCATCTTGCACCGCTCATCTTGCACCGCTCATCTTGTCACTCATCTTGCACCGCTCATCTTGCACCGCTCATCTTGCACCGCTCATCTTGCACCGCTCATCTTGCACCGCTCATCTTGTCACTCATCTTGCACCGCTCATCTTGCACCGCTCATCTTGTCACTCATCTTGCACCACTCATCTTGCACCACTCATCTTGCACCGCTCATCTTGCGTAGGCAATATGTTGTGTGTATTGCATGATTGTGGATTAATTACTGGAATGTGAAACGTGTGTATTTTCTCAACTTGCTGTGTGCTTTCTATCGTTTCTTGTTCCTGGTATTAGTTTAAGAACCACACCTGTATTGCAATACGTCAGTCAAATTGAATGTATTGTGAGTGTGTAATACGCAAGAAAAAACATCAACTCTACGTATACATTCCCCAGAATATGGAGATCCATCACCAACTTGCAGCCAAATGTCACTATCTTACAGCCCAACGTCACCAGCTTACAGCCCCACGTCCCCATCTTACAGCCCCACGTCCCCATCTTATTTCCGTACTTCCCCAGCTTACAGCCCGACATCACTAGTTTACCACCCCACATCCCAAGCTTACAGCCATATGTCACCAGCTTACAGCCCCACGTCCCCAGCTTACAGCCCTGTGCCCCAAGTTCGCCGCCACGTGAAGGCTGAACCTTCACCACTTCGATATCTCACAAGTCTTTCACAAGGTGTTAACTTACCTACAGATTTGATGACTACCGAGGTCGCCCCTAGCTTTGCAGCTACTGAACTAAACATCCAGCCTGCCTCCAGTACAAGGTCATCTGCACAGGTGCCCTCTGTTCTCGGCAAGGGTAGTGCAGTGGAGAGAGCAGATATCGATGATCTAGAGCCATTGCACATCTTTGGTGACCTTGAAAGGGACGCAGAAGAAGTTGGTGCTGACTGGAGGAAGCATGTGAGAAGACAAGGTCGAAATCGACTGGTGGACTTGCAGGCCCGAGTTGATGAAGTCAAGGCTATGAAGGTCGACAATATTGTGAAAGTCAGTCAACGAGGTGAGCGTCTTGAGGATGTTGGTGAGATCTGTGAAGAACTTGAAGCACTGGGCCGCAGTCTCCGCAGAAGAAGCAGCTCGGAGATCCACTTTGCCGAGAAGAGAAAACCCAAGAAAGGTTCGTTGGATGAGGCAAACCATACACCTGGATTGTTAGATATCCCGACAATTAGAGGCTTGCTTATATCAACATGTAGGTAGCTGCTACATCGGCTAGTGGAAAATTTTTGGAAAAAAATGTCAATGTCCTCTCCCAATAATTAGAGTTGCAATGTGGCACACAGAGTGAACGCACTGCGTGGCGATTTTTGGGACGGACAAATCGATCTAGGGATAAGTTGAGGCACTGAACTAAAAAATTGGTCTAGTTTCTGTATACTATGTATACATGATGCCTTGGTTTAACGGCTATGCTACTGCACTGTTGCAGGAGTCCATGTTGTGGTTTGATGCTCATAGCGTGCTCTGTGCACTGGTGTAATTTACCGCAGTTGATGCTTTATCAATCCATGGATATAATTCCTATTCTTGTTGGGGGGAAACTGTTTGAGTGAGCGCTCAGAGAAGGCTCACAATGATTACACCATGGAGATTGTCGTTGCCTTGACTTGCAATGCTATTGCTCTATAGGTCGACCTTATTTTCTCAGCTAAATCTGCCCCCATGGATTCTACATAGCTTGTTGATCAGTAGAGATTGCGTGCTTGCATCAGTGCCCATCATTGACATTTGGATAGCTGTGCATAATGCACCAAGCAGAAATGTGCTAGTGAGCCTAGCCTCGTTCCCAGGATGGGGCTTGGGAACGAGGCTATAGTGAGCCAGAAGAGAAAGATGAGGAACGCCACATTTGATTGAAACTTCTGCGGTAGCCCTTTGTACAGCACTGTAGGCAGCAAGGCTGGACGTTGTATTCCTTGCATTGCAGTTGTGTATGTACATCTGAAAAGCATACAGGCTTGACAGAATTAATTACCATTTTGCAAAATAGTGGATGTGTTGTGTTGTACGTAAGTGTGGGGTGCCTCCGTTCCCATGCCTCCGTGCAGATTTTATCACGTGCGATCACAGCCACGGCTGCGAGGTAAAATCTGGGTGGAGGCCTGGGAACGAGGTGGATCTGTAGCTTGGGATCTGTAACATGCTCCTTTGTTTACATGGTACTTCTAATCCAGATTCCAATCTCTGGATGGCTCCCCACTTCTGGATGTGGTTTGCTGAAGTAGGCTTGTTAATTAGCTTTGCAAACCAGCTATGCAAGAATTCAACTAGCAGGTTTACATTCCAGCAAATGGAATCAGGATTAGCAGTACTGTGTAATGGGGATAATTACCCAGTGTCAGGTAACTATCATTTCAGCTGTGTCTGCTTCCCTCTCCCTCCTCGCCCCTGCCTCTCCCTCCACACCACCACACCCCTGCCTCTCCTTCCACACCTCCACACCTCCACACCCCTGCCTCTCCCTCTACACCCCCACCTCTCCCTCCACACATCTGCCTCTCCCTCCACTCCCCCGCCTCTCCCTCCACTCCCCCACCTCTCCCTCCACACCCCACACCCCTGCCTCTCCCTCCACACCCTTGCTTCTCCCTCCACTCCACCGCCTCTCCCCCCACACCCCTGCCTCTCCCTCCACACCCCTGCCTCTCCCTCCACACCCCTGCCTCTCCCTCCACACCCCCACCTCTCCCTCCACACCCTCCACACCCCTGCCTCTCCCTCCACCCTCTGCCTCTCCCTCCACTCCCGCCTCTCCCCCCACCTCTCCCTCCACACCCCACACCTCTCCCTCCACACCCTTGCTTCTCCCTCCACACCCTGCCTCTCCCTCCACTCCCCCTGTCTCTCTCTATACCCTTGCAGTCAGTGGTGAAGTTATGAGGGATGTCCGAGAAGAGCTGAAACCCACCGGAGCACCTGTGAGACAAGGTTTGTGCACACTCCCGCTGTATACAAGATGATACCAATAAGCTGGCTTATCTGATCTATGTCTGGATACGTGATGAATTAGCCTCGTTCCCAGGCAAGCGCCTGGGAACGAGGCTAATGATGAATGGATCTGCAGTAAGCATGCAGCCTATTTGTAGTGTCCCAGAGCGCATCATGACATCATCTCCTCCCACGCGGCCTGGGAACGAGGCTAGACGTCATCATGCACTCTTGAGTGTCATATTGTGATAGCCGTTGCTCTCCTTACAAAGCTCTACTCTGGCTCTCTTTGCGCATGTGATCTCGTCAGTCAGTACGTAATGTGAGACGTACTTAGAGCGGATACATTTACGGAATAGTGGATGAGCCATACATGGATAGACAGGCAGATCAGATATATAATGCCACACACCTGTTATCGTGACTGGGTGAGGATTTGCTCGGGCTCACTCCAGTTAATATTACCACCGTACATCACAGTATTGCTGCAGTATAATGTAGTGTTGCACCTCCAGTTCTGTATCAGTTATATATACCACCGTACATCACAGTATTGCTGCAGTATTAATATGTAGTGTTGCACCTCCAGTTCTGTATCAGTTATATAAATAAGTGGCTACATTCAAATTATGGTTCTCATCAGACCTTTCCCGTGAGGGACAAGTCCTCGGGCCGACAGAGTCCAAGATCACCCTCCTCAAGATGAAAGGAGACTATTTGCGCTCCCTCGCTGAGTCGTCATCGTCCTCCGGTGCGAAGAAACAAACCGTTGTTGAAGCTTCTGAGCAGGCCTACAGTACTGCCTTAGATGTTGCGAAGAGTGAAATGCAGCCAGACCATCCGATCCGGCTTGGACTGGCTTTGAACTATTCTGTCTTCTGCCATGAGACTCTAAAGGCTCCAGAGAAGGCCAGCCAGGTGGCGAAGGAAGCATTTGATGATGCCATTTCTGAGCTGGACACGCTGAGCGAGAATTCGTACAAAGACAGCACTCTGATGATGCAGCTGTTGAGAGACAACCTGACCGTCTGGACGTCGGAAGAAAATGCCGAAGAGGAGGAACAAGAAAAGACAAAAGAGAGTTAGTTCAACTTCTTTGTCACCGGTCTGTCTCCTGTCTGCTCTAAGTCTAGTCATGTACCACTGACACTCTGATACCGACTATTAATTTTGATGTATAGGAAGGGTCCGATGAGAACCGTACAGTTGTGCTGATGTGTCGTTTGGGCATTTCAGTATACGATGCAAGTCCCCAATGACTCCCCATACATGGCCAGTGATTTCTTACCTAGCAACCAGATGCTGTCCTGATATGGCTAAACTGTCCTGATATGGCTATACTGTCCTGATGTGGCTATACTGTCCTGATGTGGCTAGATTTCTAAATCTGTCGGGTCAGAGAGCCATTGTAGGGCAGTTGGATCTCTGAGAGTGAATTGTGCCTCCCAGATGTACCTTGTTGGGTTGTTGCTGGACACCAGAGGCATACGCTATCTGTTTGCCCCCTCCCCCCCCCCCCCCCCCCTCCCCCCAAACCTCTCATCCCACCCAAGAACTATTATGTATGCAAGGCAACTCGTGCCCAGTGTATTACCTCGCGCACCAACCAATAAATATTTCAAGTAGTTAGAAACACAAAGAGTTTGTTTCAAACTACTTGAATATTTATTCGGTTGGTGCGCGAGCTAATACACTGGGCATGGATACACCCAACCACACAGGACTTTATAGAAGACAACTCATGCCTCCCCCTTACTTTGCCACACTATGATTTTGTACTCCCTAGAATGATTTCTACTAATGGACACATCAGCGTTAGCCCCACCCACTAATGGACACATCAGCGTGACTGCATGAGTACTTGTAAGGTCAGCCTGAGGGAGGGAACGCTATTATTCTACACGCTGATCCACCCCTGTAGGCTACGTAGCTGTTGCTGCAGCCGCTCCTCCACCTCCGCCCCTAGACCTGTTCCTATCACAACCAGCCCCACCCCCACCCCCTCCTCCTGGTGCGCCTCCACCCCCTCCCACTGGGGCGCCTCCACCTCCTAGGATTCCTCCTATCAGATCGAGATTATATTCTCCCGCCATTCCTCCTCCCCCTCCTCCACCTCTCTTTGGTGCTGACGTCGAGGGAGTAGCTATTTCAGATCTGTTTGGTGGTGTTCCGCCACCACTGATCCAGCAGCAGCAACAGCAGATGCAGATCCCGGTCCCACCTAAGCTCAAACGTGCAACAGCATCCTCTACTGCAGCCTATGGTATGTATATTAGGAGAGGCATACTAAAACTAGGGTGATCACGCCCCCACCTATAAGTCCAAGCCCACAACAGCATCCTATACTGCAGCCTATGTTAGCAGAGGTATAATTTATGCTAGGGTGATCCCACTCCCACCTTCTGCAACCTATGGTGTGTATTTTTGCACTAAGCTATGGTGATATCACAGGGGTCAGGGCTAGGTATTAAGTGCTGTCCTGATATGGCCACGTAGTAACCAGGTGCTGTCCTGATATGGCCACGTAGTAACCAGGTGCTGTCCTGATATGGCCACGTAGTAACCAGGTGCTGTCCTGATATGGCCACGTAGTAACCAGGTGCTGTCCTGATGTGGCCACGTAGTAACCAGGTGCTGTCCTGATATGGCCACGTAGTAACCAGGTGCTGTCCTGATATGGCCACATAGTAACCAGGTGCTGTCCTGATGTGGTATATCTCTAAATCAGTTAGAGAGCCATTTTTGGACAGTTGGATCTCTGAGAGTGAGTTGCCCCCCCCCCCCCCCCCCGAATCTTTTCTACCTCTCATCCCACCCAAGAACTATTATGCATGCAAAGGCAACTCACTGCAAGGCCTTCCCCCTTACTTTGCCACGCTATGATTTTGTACTCCCAAAATGATTTTAACACTCTTGTAGCCCCACCCATTAATGGACACATCAGCGTGACTGCACAGGTATTTGTAAGGTCAGCCTGAAGGATGGGAATGCTATTATTCTACACAATGATTCCACCCTGTAGGCTACATACCAACTAATCTTCAGGCCGCTCCAACCCTGTCCCGGTCTGTGTGTCCACCACCCCCACCCCCTCCCACAACACCATCCTATACTGCAGCCTATGGTATGTATGTTAGCAAAGGCATACTATGTTTGCACTAAGCTATGGTGATATCACAGGGGACAAGACTAGGTATTATAAACACATTCTGGGTATAGGAAGAATCTTAATAGGTACTGTGACTACTGTCGGATCTTAACCAAGGCCTATTACAGTCTCCTAAGTCCATAGTCGTCTCTTGAGAGATAAAATGAGGAGTGTGGCCAATTGTATATAAGGTATGTGGGGATCATTCCAGTGGTGCCTTGAATGCTACACATGTGGTATTGAATTGAAGACTGATACTCTCCCACTCCCTCCACTAACATTGCAACCTCTGGCCATTGACAGCCCCTGTGAGGAAAATGGAAGAGTCGTACGGTGCGACGAGGGAACGTGGTACTGGTATGGCCAGAAAGAGTTATACCATGCGAATCTCCAAGGAAGTTGCTCCTCCACCTCCTCCAATCCCAAGGATGTCTGTCAAGGGTGCACCTCCTCCTCCAAAACTTGCTCCTCGCGTGGTGACGAGGGATAAGGCTCCAGCTGGAGGTCGCGGGTCACTACTGAGTGAAATCAAGACTGGAAAGGCCTTGAAGAAAGTGACAGCTGTAGAGGTGATTTGTGTATGTCTCATTCCCAGACCACCACTGAAGTGTAGACTGTGGTCCAGGAATGAGTTGTGGTACTACCCAGGAGCGCATTTCTACTTAGACAGCTGGTCTGGAACATCGCTTTCTTTCTGCATGGCTAGGATACTTGGAGGACACCACAGTGTGTTAATACTGGTAGTGGGATTTATACGTCACTCTCTCCATAAGGATATACTTCAAGGGCAGTGTTTGTTACAAACAGTACTGAGAATGACCGAATTACTCTGACTACGTACACTTTACTGATTTTGTGTACATGTGTATGCCCATGCAGGCCAATGTAATGTGCCTCATGGAGCAGCTGTTAGTGACCGCCTTCTCTATCCCTCCCTCTACAGCCACCAAAACCTCCCCCACAGGCAGCCGATGGCCTTTTTGCATCTCTGCTGAGCAGAAGATCTATCGCACGTGAGAGATGTGTGTGCTTGTGTGTGACATATTGTGTTGTGTTTGAGTGTGATATGCTTCGTCTGTGTGCTTGTGTGTGGGTGTGGGTGTGATATGCTTCGTCTGTGTGCTTGTGTGTGGGTGTGATACGTATTCTTTGTGTGTGTGCTTGTGTGTGGGTGTGATACGTATTCTTTGTGTTAGTGCTTGTGTGTGGGTGTGATATGCTTTGTGTGTGTGCTTGTGTGTGGGTGTGATATGCTTTGTGTGTGCAGTGAGCTTGAGTGTGTGTTTGGGCGTGTGCATGTGTGTGGTGTGTTGTATGTGTATGGGTGTGGTATACTTGTGTGTGTGGTGTACTTGTGTGTGCTTGTGTGTGGTATATGTTGCATGTGTGTTGTGTGCTTATGGATGCTTTGTGTATGTGTGTGTATGCTTGTGTTAGTCTTGTTCCCAGGCATCCACCCAGATTTTTTCTCCATGGCTGTGAGATAAAATCTGGACGGAGGCCTGGGAACGAGGCTATTCTTGTGTGGTGTGCTTGTGTATAGTGTGCATGTACGTGTACGTGTATGCAAGTGGCATTATGGGTGTACTTGTGTACATGCATAATTATATGTGATGTGGCTGTGCACATTGTGTGTGTCACACACACTACACTGTACTCACAGTAAGTGAATCTGATGACGATAGTGAAGACGATGACTGGGATAGTGATGGTGATGGTGGGGGAGGGGGAGGGAGGGGAGGACTGACTCTTGGGAGTTTTCTTCCTGCTCTGAATGAAGCAGTCAATAAAGCAGGTTGGTGGACATGCTTAAGGTAGCACATACCCCTTACATTAGGTTACCTTTAACCGTCGGGGGCCCCCGACGGTTACCTTTAACCGTCGGGGGCCCCCGACGGTTAAAGGTAACCTAACGTAAAGGGGTATGTGCTACCTTAAGGTAGCACATACCCCTTTACGTTGCACATACCCCTTTACGTTAGGTTACCTTTAAGGTAGCACATACCCCTTTACGTTAGGTTACCTTTAACCGTCGGGGTAGCACATACCCCTTTACGTTAGGTTACCTTTAACCGTCCGACGGTTAAAGGTAACCTAACGTAAAGGGGCCCGGGTATGTGCTACCTTAACACATGCACAAAATGATAAAGCTGATGCAGTGGGCAAGTGCTACACATTATGGTACCACCAACAGCAAGGGCCGCAATTTGTGTGGCCTCTCGTCCTCGCCACCACCCACACCTCCTTTGTCATTTGTATTGTCTCTTGGTGGTGGAAAGGGAGGGGGGAGTTTTATGGCTGCTTGTAAATCTGGAAACACCATTTTAGGACCATTCCCATTGTGCCAAAACTTGCTGTGAGCTCCATGATGTCCATGGTGACCAAGAACAAGTAATGCTAAACAAAGGGAATGCAAACAGTTGTTCTTAGACGGGGCTACTCCTCATTTGTCTTCAATCTTCTTTAGATGTTCCAACGTCAAATGTGGATTTGGCAGAAGCAGCTAGGCTTCTTCGTAGGGTACGAAGTGTATGGACTGGTTATAAGACTAGGTATTACAAACACATTCTGTGTATAGAAAGGATCTTAATAGGTACTGTGACTACTGTCGAATCTTAACCAAAGGCCTAGTATAGTCCATAGTCGTCTCTTGAGAGATAAATGAGGAGTGTGGCCAATTGTAAGCTGAAACCATATAAGGTATGTGGGATCATTCCAGTGTTGCCTTGAATGGTACACATGTGGTATTGAATTGAAGACGGATACTCTCCCACTCCCTCCACTAATATTGCAACCTCCATTGACAGCCCCTGTGAGGAAAATGGAAGAGTCGTACGGCGCGGCGAGGGAACGTGGTACTGGTATGGCCAGGCGAAGCTCCAAGGAAGTTGCTCCTCCACCTCCTCCAATCCCAAGGATGTCTGTCAGGGGAGCACCTCCTCCTCCAAAACTTGCTTCTCCAAAACTTGCTCCTCGCATGGTGACGAGGGATAAGGCTCCAGCTGGAGGTCGCGGGTCACTACTGAGTGAAATCAAGACTGGAAAGGCCTTGAAGAAAGTGACAGCTGAAGAGGTGATTGGGTTGGTGTATGTCTCATTCCCAGACTAGGGTCCAGGAATGAGACAGTGCAATCATACTACATTCTACCAGGAGCACATCCTTATTCTACTCTGTATGCGAGAAGGCATAGGAAAAGGGACCCATTGAAATTGAATATAGTGAAGCATACATACCTAGCCTGTGAGGTAGAATGCAGTTACAAACATCAGCTAGATTTTGTAGGTCAGGTCAAAGTTCATAGGTCAGGTCAAAGTTCATAGGTCAGGTCAAAGTTCATAGGTCAGGTTCCTTCCCATGCTCACATATACACTGTGGATTTAATTTTAGCTGCCTTATCTGCATTTTATGAGCATAAGAACCATCTCCTGCCTCCCACCCACAAGCTTGACACATATTTCGCAGCCGCTACTGCTCGCACTGCCTCTGCGGGAAGAGTCTGCTGGTTGCTGCTTGGAGAGCAAGTGCTGGCAGGCAATGTCACCATCTCAGTCAGCATCAGCTCATCGATCAGCTACAACCCCCTGGACCTGGAGGTCCCCACACATGCACTCATTCACTGACTTGAGTGTACCCTGTCTATAATGGTCACTGTTAGAGACAGCCACCTGTCTATTATGGTCACCACTGCTGGTCCCAGTTCCACCTGTCGATAGTGGCCATGGTGACCTAGCCTCGTTCCCAGGCCTCCGCACAAACTTTATCTTGCAGCCGTGAAGAAAAATCTTTCTCCACAGCTGCGAGATAAGATCTGTGTGGAGGTCTGGGGACGAGGTTAATGGTGACCGCTACAGACAGGTTCCACTGTATTCAGATAGCAGAGTGATCAGCTTCACCACTCACTCCACTCTGGCCATAGCTCCTGTATGCCCAGGCCAGTGTAATGTGCTTTATGGAGCAGCTGTTAGCGGCCACCTTCTCTGACCACCTTCTCTTTCCCTCCCTTTGCAGCTACCAAAACCTCCCCCACAGGCAGCCGATGCCCTTTTTGCATCTCTACGAAGCAGAAGGTCTATCGCACGTGAGAGATGTGTGTTATGATTGTGTGTGTGTGTGTGTGTACGTATATGTGTATGCTTGTGTGTGTGTGTGTATGTGTGTATGCTTGTGTGTGGTGTGCTTGTGTGCAGTGTGGTGTGTTGCATGTGTATTGTGTGGTATGTTGTGTGTGTGTGTGTGTGTGTGTGTGTGTGTGTGTGTGTGTGTGTGTGTGTGTGTGTGTGTGTGTGTGTGTGTGTGTGTGTGTGCAGTGTGTGGTATGTTGCATTGTGTGGGTGTGTGGTGTGTTGTATGGGTGTGGTATGCTTGTGTGTGGTGTGTTGGCTGTGTGCGGTGTGCTTGTGTGTGGTATGTTGCATTGTGTGGGTGTGCGGTGTGTTGTACGTATGTGTATGGGTGTGGTATGCTTGTGTGTGTGGTGTGTGGCTGTGTGCAGTGTGCTTGTGTGTGGTATGTTGCATGTGTGTTGTGTGCTTATGGATTGTGTATGTGTATTCCTCATTCCCAGGCCTCTGCCCAGATTTGTCTCCACGGCTGCGAGATAAAATCTGGGAACGAGGCTATTCTTGTGTGGTGTGCTTGTGTATGTATGCAGGTGTGTACTTGTGTACATACATAATTATGTACAAGTAGCTTCGCTCGCTCAGCTACTTCCCCTCGTTCGCCTACGTGAGTATTCTGGCGCCGGACAGCTTTCTGTGCAGAGCTGCTGCTCCCCATTTGCATCCGCTTCAGCTGCTGCTCCCCGATTTCAACTGCTGCTCCCTGATTGCGTCTGCTTCAACTGCTGCCCCTGATTGCGTCTGCTTCGACTGCTGCTCCCCGATTGCATGCATCCACTTTTAGCCCCAGCTGTTCTGGAAGATTCCAACCCATGCCCGGGCCCAATATATTCTCCAACACTCTTTGTGCTGAGTTCGAGGTTCGAAGTACGAAGGTCGCACATCACTAGTCTAGTCCCGCCCAACGAACATCCCACTTCCGTCACGCACAGACACACACACACGTTAAAATCTTAATGTATTGAACTGTGATGTGGCAGTGCACATGTACATATATTGTGTGTGTGTCTGTCACTATACACACAGTAAGTGAATCTGATGACGATAATGAAGATGATGACTGGGATAGTGACGGTGATGGTGGGGGAGGGGGAGGGGGAGGGAGGCGATTACTGAGCCTTGGGAGTTTTCTTCCTGCTCTGAATGAAGCAGTCAAAAAAGCAGGTTGGTGGACATGCTTAACACATGCACAAAATGATAAAGCTGATGCAACTAACTGTATTAGTAATCAGCACAGATTTTGGTGAGTGGGGGGAAGGGGGGTACACCATGTAGACATGGGGGGTGGGGGGAAGGGGGGTACACCATGTAGACATGGGGGGTGGGGGAAGGGGGGTACACCATGTAGACATGGGGGGTGGGGGGAAGGGGGGTACACCATGTAGACATGGGGGGTGGGGGAAGGGGGATACACCATGTAGACATTGTAGTTCATTTCTGAGGTGCAGGCTGCCCACATGGTGATCAACCAGTGGTTACAAGATGTGATTGTTGCCATAGCAACAGAATTTCCTGATGTGGAGAAGTACATACATAAATACGTAAGAAGTGGAAAAGTGATGCAGTGATGTTCGTAGGCCAGACGTTGTAGGGTCCCCACACTGGGAGTGCATGCATGTACTTGGTGTTACAAACATTGAACAGTTGAGAGGTTTTTTCTTGTTGACACTGGGAGTGCTTGTACTTGGTGTTACAAACATTGAACAGTTGAGAGGTTGTTTCTTGTTGACACGGGGAGTGCGTGTACTTGGTGTTACAAACATTGAACAGTTGAGAGGTTGTTTCTTGTTGACAACGACCAAAACTAAGTATGTACTGCGTCCGGATGAGTGGGCAAGTTCTACACGTTATGGTACTGTAACGTAGTTCTCAATCCTGCACGCACCCACAGCGCAGAGTTTCGCAACTCAACAGTTGATGGTTATAATAGCAGCTCCAATACACTGTACAATCATAAGGCATGAGACAAAGAATGAACGGACAACACAAGACGAAAGTCCGACTCCTAGCACAATATCCATTCTGCTGCAATCACCAGGTCCATTCTACCGTCACCATGCAATACTTCTGCACAAACACTACAGTACCACCAACAGCAAGGACAGTAATTAGTGTGGCCTCTCATCCTCGCCACCACCCACACCACTTTCGTCGTTAACGTAATGTCTCTTGGTGGAGGAAAGGGAGGGGGGTGGGGGAGGGGTAGGGGGGAGGGGGGAAGGGGGCTACATAGATTAGGGGTGTTGAAAAGCCTGGGAACAAGGCTAGTTGAAATGTACGTAGTTATTCGGATGGAAAGTCAAGATGGGATAAGGTAACATGCTATATTTTGCATCTTTGGTTCACCCAAGGTCACTTTCCAAGTATGAGTGAATATCTAATTTTATGGCTGCTCATTAATCTGGAAACACCATTTTAGGCCAGTGTAAGACCATTTCCCATTGGAGTGCCAAAACTGGCTGTGCAAATAATCTCTCCATGGCATCCGGCGTATGGTGACCAAGGAAGGGCAGACACGTGATGCTAAACGAAGGGAATGCAAACATTGTTGTTCTAGACGGCTACTCTACAAACTCCATTAGATGTTTGAACATCAAATGTGGATTTGGCAGAAGCAGCTGCCATGGGCTTCTTGGGTACAAAGTGTATGGACTGGTTATTGATAGCTAAAATGTGCCAGATATCTTGATGCGTACGTGGGACAAAGTGTTACATGCTCACACACGTACACATACACACATGCACACATACATACACACACACACACACACACACACACACACACACACACACACACACACGCTACACATGCACACACCACAAGATTACAAAAAAGCAGACAAGAAGGAAGAAAAGGAGGTGGAAGAAGAAGAGATGGGATTTGGGCTGTTTGATGACGATGCAGGACCATCCATTGTCCACAGGAAGGTGTTTGGAGCACCCGCAAGCTTCAGGAATGCAATGGAAAAATCAGTGGCAGGTTAGTGGAGATCTATCGCCTCGTTCCCAGGCTCCGCGAAAAAAAGCTGGGGAGGAGCCTGGGAACGAGGTTATCAGTAATACACATCCATATAGCCTACCTGCTTGAAAGCATATACCATCAAAGCTCGGGAGGCAACCTTCACGGCCCACATTCTGGTTTCAAGGTCCTCTCTGAGGGCCCCAAGGTATGCATGAAACTCAGCACACCTTGCGTTGACCCCCACTACCTACCACACTCCATCACCACCTCATTTCTTTTACACTGTTAGCGTGCATAGTTTTGGCTGCCATGGTAACGTGGTGGATTCCAATGCATCTATCATTGAAATTCAGCAATTTCTGGGTCACTTTGTTGCAAAGTTTATATTCTTCCCCACCCTCCTTGTGTGCCTTAGCTCCCAAGAAACCCATGGCTGCACCCATTTCAAAGAAGTTAGCCAAGGTGGAAGACCAGCTCGATGACATATTTGATGAGGCAGCGTCAGGATCACTGTACAGCGAGGGGAGCTGGGATGAGTCAGAGTCCAGTTCAGAGCTGTTGGCAGAGTTGGAAGCACTTGAATTGGAAGAAGTAGCTGGAAAAGCAGAATTTGATGTGTGGGTGAGTGGATTTTATAGTGAGACAGTCTCTTGTGCTGTTAGCTGCATGTAGGGATGGGCATATGGAGGGCGATGAGTGCCAAATTTTGTTTCTCGGGAGACAGAGTGTTCATGCTTGTTTGTTACAAGTAGTACAGTGCCTGGACATCTCTACTGCGGGCAGTACAGTGCCTGGACAACTCTACTGTGGGCAGTACAGTGCCTGGACAACTCTACTGTGGGCAGTACAGTGCCTTAACAGAGATTGACTGACAAACATAGCAATTGCTAGTGCGAGTGTGTACGGGGTAGTTGTAATTCTCTCTCTCTCTCTCTCTCTCTCTCTAGGTTCCTCCTTCAGAGCCAAAACAAGTGATCTGCACTCTGGAGGACAGTGACATGGCTGCGATATTTGCATCTCAGAAAGGGGTTGGTCTCCCCTGCATATTTTGCAATAACACTAGACCATATTCAGCATTCACAAATTACAGCACTTTAAGGGGTTTCACTTCCTGTGTAGATGCCAAATGTGACTCTCTGATTGGGGTCTATACATGTATCTAGTAGGCTGCAGCTATATGACTGTTGATTGTATGCACTGCAGGATGGCCACTGGGTACTGGATGATCTTCATCTGATCCGACTGAATGTTGCCATGGTGACAGAGCTACTTACCAAAGCGGGAGCCAAGTCCCTAGGTACAACAGTGTGGTTAAGGATGGTGTTAGCCTCGTTCCCAGTATACACCTCCAGTTTCGATTGATACTGCAAGCAGTCAAAAACTGGAGGTGTAGAAAACCTGGGAACAAGGCTATAGTGTACTACAAAGACAAAGTACGCAAGTGTTTACGACATCATGTTCATTTGGTCAATTAAGTTTAGTTTCTAGCTATATACTTAAGGGCACTGTTATTTTAGCATTTTATTAACTACCACAGCTGCAGTATTACTAGCCTCGTACCCAGGCTCTTTCTCGCGGTAAGAGGAAATGAGCCTGGGTACGAGGCTGCAGTATTACCAGGTATACAGGGGCAAACTCATTTTGTACTTGTACTTTACAACAAACCTCGTTCCCAGGCTGCTTCGTAGGCAGAGTTTCTCCTCCACTCCTGCAAGAGGCTGGGAGCGAGGCTGGTTTAGCTAGCAGTCCAACTGGGAGTCCAGCAATTGTAGAAGCTACTTAGCCCTGTTCCTAGGCCATTCTCACCTTCAATTGATTTGACGACTTGCAGTACAACTGTTTGTGCATGTTGCAAGCCATAAAAAAACTATTGGTGTGAATGAATGCCATGGGAACGAGGCTAGAAATAGTTAAATGAAATTACCAGAGTACACGTTGTTTTCCAACAGGGAGCACAACATACAAAGCACTCGTGGATCTCCTTGCCACACTGCTAGTCCTCAAGCTCCTTGCTTACAGTCAACCACAAAACTACCCCATTGAATTCTCCCCCAAAATCTGCATCACGGGAACAGTTGAAAGCTCGGTCAAAGTTGGAGTGATGAAGGCTGTTGAATATGCCATCAAGGTTGACCAGACGTATCCGAGTCTGTACGCACGTTTGGAGCTCGGCTACAGCTGGGATTCCACCCTGGAAGACGTGCTGTGCAAGTGCCAAGCCTGATAATAGATTTGAACAAAATAACTACATTGAGTTGTGGCCTGAATGTGAACACTAATTTTTGCAAAGTAGACCAGAGCTATCAATTTTTGAGTTTTTATTCTACGTACATGTACCGGGTACATTAATTTTGTAGCTAGCGTGTATAGTTTGTGTATACCGTAATTACAAGAAAATTTTAATTTTGCGTTCACTAAAATTTCATTACACGCGTACGCCTGCGCCTAGCGCCTAGCGCCTAGCGCCTACGGGTACCGGGTGGGTGTGGTTAATTATGTACTGATAAACAAATTTGTGCGCAGAACGCGCGCGTGCATGGTGAAGATCGACTAGCATGGATATGGACGATTACAGTTGTGTGGGGACTCGAGTCTCCTTTGGAACGTCGATTACATCGAGCGTCGACCTTCTTACGGAGGAGAGAGCCCTGGGAGTCTTCACTAGCGGCGGGGACGCACAGGGTATGAACGCAGCCGTTCGAGCGGTCGTAAGAATGGCCATTTTCAACAAGATGAAAGCGTATGCAATAAAGGAAGGGTATCAGGGACTTGTGGAGGGAGGAGAGAACATAGTAGAGCTGCAGTGGTCAAGCGTATCCAACATTTTGCAGCGAGGTGGCACGATAATCGGAACAGCTCGTTGCAACGAGTTTCGAGAACGCGAAGGACGCCTCAAAGCAGCTCAAAATCTGATTAAACGGGGCATCAACAATCTGGCGATTATTGGTGGTGATGGAAGCCTAACTGGGGCCAACATCTTCAAGGACGAGTGGAACGGGCTCGTGAAGGAGCTCAGTGAATCGGGTCGTGTGACCGAGGAAGAGGCATCGAAATGCAGCTATCTGAACGTTGTCGGACTTGTTGGGTCTATTGATAACGACATGTGTGGGACTGATATGACTATTGGGACTGATTCAGCTCTCCATCGCATCATTGAGGCCGTCGACTGTCTTACAAGTACGGCAGCAAGTCACCAACGAAGCTTCATCTTAGAAGTCATGGGTCGACATTGTGGCTACCTGGCCCAAATGGCAGGCATGGCAGGAGGTGCGGATTGGGTTCTGATTCCAGAGAACCCTCCAAGACCAGGCTGGGAGGAAGCCATGTGCGGAAAGGTCTCCAATTGTCGCAAGCTTGGTCGGAGGCACAGTTTGGTGATCATTGCAGAGGGTGCTGTGGACACTACTAATAAGCCCATCACATCGCAGTACGTTAAGGAAGTACTTGAGAAACGTCTGGGCCATGATACTAGGATCACCGTACTAGGCCACGTCCAGCGAGGCGGAAAACCATCAGCATACGATCGTGCCATAGCCTGCAGAATGGGAGCAGCGGCCACCCTCGTCCTTGTAAATGCACAAGGTGAGATACCACCAAAGATGATTGCAGTGCAAGGCAATCAGATTGTGCAGGTGCCGCTGATGGATTGTGTGAAACGCACGAGGGCCATTGACAAAGCCATGAAAGAGTGCGATTTCAAACTTGCATTGGAACTCAGAGGAGGCAGTTTCCAGCGCAGCATGAAGACCCTGAAGAGACTTGAGTCCTGTGGCACATCAGCATGTGGCAGCACTGATCTAAGCTCTGGAAACAAGTATCGATTTGCTATCATGAACATCGGAGCGCCTGCAGCTGGTACTAACAGCTGTACCAGAGCGTTTGTGAGGCTCATGGTGTATCAGGGTCACACTGTGTTGGGTGTCAGTGGAGGTTTCGAGGGTCTGTTGGAAGACCACATACATGAGATGACATGGCAGGAAGTGAACGAGTGGGGTTCCATAGGTGGTTCGAACCTTGGAACCAATCGCACCAGGCCTACTGCTAGTACCCTCCCTGAGATTGCTGCCAAGTTTGGCGAGCACAAAATCCAAGGTCTTCTCGTCATCGGTGGCTTTGAAGGCTATGAGGCCTTGCTTAGACTTGAAGAAGCTCGCAAGACCTACACGGCATTCAGAATCCCACTCCTTGGGATTGCAGCCACTGTGAGCAACAATGTCCCCGGCACCGATTACAGCCTGGGTTGCGATACTGCCCTCAACATGATCATGGCTGCCTGCGACACCCTGAAGCAGTCGGCTCATGCCAGCAGAAAGCGTGTTTTCGTTGTAGAGACGATGGGAGGTTACTGTGGCTACCTTGCCACAATGGCAGCCTTAGCTGGAGGTGCGGATGCTGCGTACATCTTTGAGGAGAAGTTTACGATTGCTGACCTTCAGCGGGACGTCACCTACCTCATTGGCAAGTTCAAAGATGGTCTTGAACGTGGGATGTTGCTGAGAAATGAGAAATGCAGCGGGAATTTCACCAATGAATTCCTTTGCCAGCTTCTGACAGAGGAGAGCCAAGGAATGTTTGTCACTCGAACCAATGTCCTCGGCCACTTGCAGCAGGGAGATCGCCCGAGTCCCTATGATCGCATCCTTGGGGTCAAGTATGCATCACATGCAGTCGACTTCCTTATTCAGCAAGTCAAGGAGAACATGAACGCACGTGGACAAGTACGAGCCATGTCCAGTGAATCCGCCTGCATGGCTGGCATACGAGGCACCATGTTCAAGAGCATATCGTTACAGGATCTCATTCCAGAGACGGACTTTGAACACCGCATTCCGAAACAGCAGTGGTGGATGTCACTTCGGTCACTTGTGAGTGTACTTGCAAAGCACAAGGAACACATCTTTTTGGGAGAGCAACATCAAGCAACACTTTGATGTGTGTACTCAACTCCTTTATCTTGATTGAGTGTATCATTGTGGCATGAGTTATTATATACATGGTCATGGCCTATGTTGTTATAGCAACCATCTCTTGTACATGTATCCATAGTGTAGTCAATTTGTTTGTCTGTTGCTTAGCAACTGATATAATTGGCAGAATTTATTTAGACCATAGATCTGTTGCTTAGCAACAAATATATATTTTTCTATAGACTTGTGTTGCTGATCATGGCAAAATAAAACTTATGTGAGCATAGCAACGTACTGTTGTTAGTCAGTATAATTATACAATATTATAGGAATGGTCATCAAAATTAATTCAGCATTAATTATACACACCTACAATTGCAATACTGGCACTCAAATTAATATGGGTAAAGGTGATTATAATTATTATAATAATAATAATTATGTTCATCGATCCATGAAATGGAATTTCACTGTGTCTTGAGGTATCGTTCACCTAGAAACTTGTGGTCCCTATTTCTCGCAAGAACCTTCAGCAAGCGGCGAAGGGACATCCACCACTGCGTGCTAGGGATCCTGTTTTCCGAGTCTGTTTCACAGCGAAGGGTCTGAATTGGCGTGGCAACCAACTTAGTGCCTCTAATTCCAAGCATACATGCAGATTCGTGTCCAGTGGCTTCAACAGTACCGGATTCTTTCTGATTTTTTGGTAGTTGCTCCCGAAAGAAATCAACGGCATACGCAGCATACTGGACTCCAAGGATTCGATCGTAAGGGGAAGGGCGGTCTCCCTGCTGCAAATGGCCAAGAATGTTGGAGTGCGTGACAAAGACTCCTTTACCTTCTTCTGCAAGTAGTTGGCACATGAAGTCGCTTGTGAAGTGGACGTTGCAATTTTCATTTCGTATAATCATTCCTCGCTCGAGCTTATCTTTCTTGAACTTCCCTGTCAGGCAGGCAACGTCCTTTTGCATGTCTGAAATGCTAAATTTCTCTTCGAAAATGTATGCAGCATCTGCACCTGCAGCTAGCCCAGCCATGGTAGCAAGGTAGCCACAATTGCCACCCATCGTTTCCACCACAAAAACCCTCTTCCTACTAGCATGTGCAGACTGCCTGAGAATGTCGCAGGACGCCACAATGGTGTTCAGGGCGGTATCGCATCCTATACTGTATTCAGTACCCGGGACATTGTTGCTGATTGTAGCGGCAACTCCAAGCATTGGGATCCTGAAGGAAAGGTATCGATCTCGGTACTTCTCCAAGAAGAGCAAGGTCTCATACCCTTCAAAGCCACCGATTACCAAGAGGCCTTGGACATTATGCTTAACAAACTTGGCTGAGATTCTCGGGAGATCTTGCTCTGTGGGAAGGATGCGGTTGGTTCCAAGGTACGATCCACCAGCTGAGCCTAATTCACTCACTTCTAACCAACTCATTTCATGAAACTTATTCTCAAGCAGGCCTTCAATTCCTTCGCTAATTCCCAAAACGGTATGGCCTCGATATGTCATCAGCCTCACAAATGATCGGACAGCACTATTCATACCAGCTGCTGGAGCACCAATATTCATGACTGCAAAGCGATACTTTGGGCCAGGGTCAGGAGAAAGACCATCACAAAGACAGTCTGCTGGACCACAAGCTGCAAGACGTTTCAAGATTCTTAGATTTCGTGAGAAACCTTCACCCCTCAATTCAACAGCCAGCTTGAAGTTGCATTCATCCATGGCTTTGTTGATCGCTCTTGTCCGTTCCACACAGCTCATTAGGGGAGCTTCAACAATTGTATTGCCCTGGACCCCAATCATCTTGGGGGGGATTTCGCCTTGTGCTTGCATGAGGACAAGGGCGGCTGCAGCTCCCATTCGGCACCCAATCAACCGATCGTACACAGAGGGTTTTCCACCTCGCTGAACATGACCTAGAACAGTGATCCTGGTATCGTGGCCAAGTTTCTTTTCAAGCACATCCTTGACATACTTAGATGTGATGGGCTTGTTTTTGGTGTCCACAGCACCCTCTGCCATGATGACCAGACTAAGCCTCCGTCCTTGCTTGCGACAACTGGACAGCTTTTGACACATTGCCTCCTCCCACCCACGCTCTGGGGGCTTCTCCGGAATCAGAACCCAATCTGCACATCCGGCCAAGCCTGCCATCAGCGCTAAATAGCCACAGTGTCGACCCATGACCTCTAGGACGAAGCTTCGCTGGTGGCTTGCTGCTGTACTTGTGAGGCAATCGATGGCCTCAATGATGCGATGGAGGGCTGAATCAGTGCCGATGGTCATATCAGTACCACACATGTCGTTGTCGATGGAGCCCACAAGCCCAACGATATTCAGGTAGCTGCATGCAGATGCTTCTCCATCTGTTATGCGGCCAGACTTGCGGAGCTCGCTTATGAGACTTTTCCACTCGCTCTTGAACACATTGGCTCCAGTAAGACTTCCATCTCCTCCAATGACGACCAGATTATTGGTTCCTAGCTTCACGAGGTTTTCTGCAGCTTTCAAGCGACCTTCCCGTTCGCGAAATGCTTTGCAGCGTGCAGTGCCAATGGCGGTACCTCCACTATGCAGAATGTTCGAAACGGAGGCCCAGTTGCACTCCTCAATGCAGGCTCCACCGTCAACTAGCCCTTGGTACCCTTCATGGATTGCAAACGCCCGGAAGTTGTTGAAGAGTGCCATTCTCACGATGGCTCGGAGGGCTGCGTTCATCCCTTGGGCATCTCCGCCGCTCGTCAGCACTGCAATACTACTCTCGACTATAACATCATCGCTGGAATAGTCGATGCTCTCCGAGAGCAGCCTATTCCCACCGAAGGACAATCGCTTCCCCGCACAGCTCTCTGCCATGAATCTGTTCACTCTGCGTGTCGCCGTCTGAAGAAAATTTCCCAGGACCGACTTTTTGGACTCCAGTTTACATTCTTGCAAGGTCAGTACAAGGTCGACAACGTGTATTGATAAGTATAAAGTGCGACGGGTTCACAACCTAGTGGCTCAAGCTAGTCCGGTTCCCCGGTTAGGTCTGGGAACCAGACTAGACAGAAAGTCTCGTTCGAAGGACACACTTGCCGGGGCCTGGGAACAAGGTTAGTTTGGCATCAATAAACAAGAGTTCATAACAATTGTTATGAACTCTTGGCATTATGATAGACTCTAGGGTATGCTTCCGGGACTATAATCGCAGCCGTGGAGAAAAACCACAGCTGCAAGGGAGGAGGCCTGGGAATGGGGCTACTCTTGTGCTAGGTAGCTATACGGTGTGTCCCACAGGAATTACATGATACTACACTACTTGTAGCTGAGAAGTCACATGTGAACTTTTGTGTGGTATGGTCAGGTTCATAATTGTAATTGTGCAATTTGTGATTGCCTAGTACATGTAATTGCAACTGTAATTAGAGGCCAGTTTACATGAATGTTTTTTACCACCGATTTGCAACCCTAATTTACAAGCAGGAGTCCGGCGTGTGTCAGAGTTTCGAGGTGAGTAATCCTTGAATGGTTCCAGCTTGTGTTCCTTATACATGCAGCTGTGCATTAACTCCCCCCCCCACCCACACACACACACACACACACACACTGGATTTCTATACGTATGTTCAACCGTTCATCATGTGTGTGGAAACATGCAATTAGCTATAGTCTAACCAGGAGCTTATGAGCGCCGCAAAGTGTCATGAAGAAGTGTCAAACTACTGTACTTGTTAGGTTCCATCTGTTGACAAGTTAGCAGTCCCACAACGCTCCTTGGACAGAAGGGCTACAACTTTGTTAAGGTTACGGGATACCGAATCAGTAATTAAGGTAATTAAAAGACGTCACTTCCTGTGTGCCATACAGATAATTTGTGGGGTTCATGTGTTCCCTGCATGATGTGTGAAAAACTATAGCTAACTGTAGCAATCACTCATGATAGCACACACAACACCTGCCCACCTACGTACTGCATGTGGGCCTGGGTACGAGGCTAGAGCTGCTTATGCATCCAGACAAGAAGGTCATTGCTCCTGCACTGAGGGTGGTCGGGAATATTCTCACAGGCGATGAGGTCATTGCTCCTGCACTGAATATTCGATGATGTACAAACACAGGTGTAAGGAGTGTTAATTTTTGCTGTTTATTATACCCTGCACCTGATGGTTATGCTAGTTGGATGCTCCTTCCCGTTATGGGCTCCTGGTCTAACCTATTGTTACACCATGTGCTGGTTTATGTACATGTACACATGGTTTATGTACACACACACACACACACACACACCATGTTGCTATGGAAACAGCATGTATATACACCTCATTAAACTGACCAGGACGTCGCGGGCTAGTCTTCGGCGCATTGCGCAGAGCGGCGCGCACTAAATAGAATACCAGCCTGAAGCACTATACTAACACATGGAGGCAGCCTCACACAAGCTACTAACAATTTTAAACCACAGAATAAAATCAGAAACATACCTGACAAGTTCATGACAACCACAGCTCACGAGTACCACTCTCGTAGAATGCGGGTACGTATCGTTTAGACGGACAGCTGCTTTGTATCCAGAGCAGGACGCTCGAGTACAAGCAAGAATCACCTTCAAGGACACATTTTAGGCTACAATTGGCTCTGTACTGCCACTATGTTCAGCGGTTAGACAAAAACTATACGTACCCGCAAAGTACAGTTGCTGGACATCCTGGATCTCTCTTTTGGATTGGTGTCCTTCCGTCAGTCAAACTGGGCTGTGGTTCAAATAACTTTCGCCCGAACAACAACAGCTTTAGCCAGAGACTTCGCCCACAAAACGTACAACGACGCCTTGGCACGCACTGGCTGCCTCTACACTTTCCACGATGTCTAATTGACTTCCGCAAAAGGTCAATAGGTTCACGAAAATTGACAGTACAGCTGGAAAACAATACTCGCGCGTAGCACGCTAATTGAATTAATACGCGACTAGCCCGCGACCACCTTAGGCACATGTACAGGTAGCTAGCTATATCCAAACAGCAGTTGTTACTAATGTCGCTATACATATACCAACTGGCCATGGTCTGTGTAATAACTAGTGCATACGTGAATGCACGCAGAAGAGCCTCGCGGGAAGCGAGTTAGTAGTTGCTGTAAGACCAACTATCTGGCAATCCCAGGAATAGAGATTGTTATGTTTATGTATTCACAGCCTGGTACATGGTAAGTATATTCATGTGACTCATCGGTGGCCGGGTAAGTATATTCACGATACCCATAATCATTTTTGGAGCTACAACTCTGTATTATAAGTAGCAGCAGACACCATAATATTGTAAGGACGACATTCGCTGCGTTAGTGCCCACGCGCACTTGTGAGAGTTCACCCCGCGCACTTGCCTTGCACAGTGACAGTGCGTATGAGTGACGTCCTTATTGCATTCCTGAGCGTTACAAACATATATATATATATATACATATTATATATATATATATATATACGCTAGCTCAGATTCGACTGCCCTGCTGCACGATTAGTTGCCTCGCTTCCCGCTCGGCAATTATAACATGCTGAAACGTTAAGGTTACGATGTACAATTTGATAAACGTTTTTGCTGGTAACTTTGCCGCTTTATATCTCAGGAACTATAATAGATATCAATCCGAAACAAGTTGCATTCCAACATTCCAACACCACATGAAAGAAGTATGAACACCAGGAACAGGAAAGTAAAATGCCTCAAGGCATTTGGACCTAGGCAATTAGACTCACTGTTCAAGCGCTTTTGCGCCAAATTACTGAGAGGCAGACGGTAGCCCAACCCTCAAAAATTCTCCAGCACTAGTACACAGTACTTGCTAGGTCGTCACGAAGAGATATTCGGCGATCTGCGTCTACTTTTAGTTACATGTACAAAAACTTACCGGTTCAGCCAAGATGAGCATTCTGTAGGCATGCATAGCCTCTGTTTTATGCCCCAATTTCGTGATATCGCTTCGTGCCGCCCTGCAAAATACATCTGGCTACACGTGCAGCAAGTCAAAATTCATGAGAAACAATTTCCCTTTGTTATATTTGGCGCAAGGTATGAAATACTGTAAGGTCTCATTAGTCTGTTGTTAATTGAATTTGTACCGCGTTTACGTGTACCGCTTCCGCTATGAATAACATTATCTCGTTGTTTTATGTAAACAAACTGACAGCTGCCTCCTAATTGTTCATCGTAACCTTAATGAATAATGTACCTGCTGTTTCTATGGCAACATAGCATATAATTAGACTCCTGGTAGGGGGATCCGAAGTTCTGCTCAGTGCCAGTAAAATGCTCATGGTGAAACATCCTACCACCTTTTGTACTGCAAGTGACAAAAGCTGGGCAGAAGCTTGGGAACAACACTAATCTACCTACAGAATGTGAATAATTATGTTATTAACCATAGATATATTTCCAGGCCTCTGTCCAGCCATCTTTAGTCACCTGCACTGTACAAGGTTTGAATGAACGCCTGTTTGGAGCAATGCTGCTTCCACTAGTAGCTATAGATCTGGTGATACCCCAAGCCCAATGTTTGGTGGTGGAGCATCACATCATCAGGCATGTGGACACATTGGCCCCTCCCCCTCGTCTTAACTATTTCAAATCTTCCAGTAGTTTGCAGTTCATCTAGGATGTATGGTAGGCCCATGCACGGCAACAATGACAAACTAAGCCCAGCCCAGTCTAAGTCTAACCGTGCCCTGGTTAGGTGCTCTAGTAGGCACCTCAAGAAATCTTCCTTTCATCATGTATTGTAACTTTAATTATTGTGCTGGGAATAAGATATACCATGTTGCTATTGAAACAGCTCCAAACCAGTAAGATTGCATCACCGATGTACACCGACTTATACGGGATGTGCCGTAAGCCAGCCACCTATGAGCAGCCAGTGCACAAGGCTAGATGTAGGTACGATCTGGTGAATACAAATACAATCACAGTCTGCTGAAGTATCCTCAAGGTGAGAGAAAGACCTGCAAAGCCTCATTCTGAAAGGTGAGTTTGCTGTGACAGTGAAATCGGTCAGTTAGACCATGGCATTGCAGCAGCTCGTTCGTATGTCTCCATTGTCGACACATTGTTGATGAGCTGTACTACGAAAACTTTTCGTTAATGCCACGAAAATTTTACACACGAAATATTTTTAACACGAAAACTTCCCTATATCTACGGTATATAGCTAGATACCAGGAGTGTGATTGCCACTTGATACCAATTCAATATACAATTTGAAGCATAGCACAATGAAATTGATGTGGGTGTGGTTATATCATTCACAGTACACACAAGCTAGCTATGCAGCTGCAGCTGCATTTATGGGTGAAGAAAATCAATTCTACAATGGCTTAGTATTTTGTTTTAACGACAAAGTTTGGACTTTACTCAAAACTGTTCACAATCATTATCCTATTAGCTACATGTGTTCATGTTAGGGGTGACGAGTGCATGCAGTCAGTGTGGTGTTCCTGCCTCTGCAGTGTTCAGAAAACTTGAATTCGATTATTGCTAAAATCAGCAACAATAATATAGCCATCTTTGTTCACATGAACAGAACGAGGGCTCCGAAACTGAGCATTTACTTCTCCCTTGCGACCAAATGACCTTCCCTCAATACTGAACACAGATACGCGGTTCTTGACATTTTCCGTTACATATACTCTGTCACCATCGATGGCAACTCCTACTGGGTAAGATAGTTCTCCAGGACACATGCCTATACCGCTCAAGTACTGCCCCTCTGGAGTGAACACCTGAATGCGATGGTTGGAGTGGTCTGCTACATACACATTACCACTTCTATCAAAAGCAACATCGAAAGGAATATTGAACTGTCCATTTCCACTTCCTCTACTGCCAAAGCTGCGGTGAAGGGTTAGGTCCGTTCCTAAGACTTGTATTCTGTGGTTGTCGCGGTCACACACATACAGTTTGCGATTCTTCTTGTTGAAGCCAATGCCAAGAGGGAGGATGAACTGCAAGTGCTTACTTCCACGTGTGCCGACTGAAGCAACGAACTTCCCATCTGAGGAAAACTTCTGAATACGGTGGTTATTATATTCCACTATGTAGATGTTGTCATCGTCGTCAACAGTGACACCGGCAGGAGAGTTGAACTGTCCCTCTGTTGAACTACTACTTCCGCTGCCTAATGACTGAATCTTAACCCATTCTGGGGAGAAGATGGAGACACGGTGTCCTCCCCACTCCGTAACAATAATCCGACCCTTGCTGTCAGTTGTCACACCAAACGGTTCGTCCAAATCTGGAAGGACTTTGACTGGATTCCCGAGATCTTGGAGATTAGGTCTGACAATGACAGCATGTGGACAGCCTTTGACAACCTTTCCGTTGATTTTAATGTACAGTTGATGTCTTCCTCTAGTGGTAGGCCGGTAGCTGACAGTGTGTGTGCTCTTCCCTTCCCTCTTGATGTCACATTTGATTGTGGTGCTGTCCCTAGTGTACACTAAGCTAGCACTGATATCCTGGAGTAGTGCATCACTTTCTCTGTCATCCTTGTTCCTAGCATGTAGTGTGACTATTGCTTCCTCTCCGACTGTTGCAGTTTTCAGACCATCTCCAGTGACAAAACTCTTACTGCAGCAAACCGGGTAAACTGCTACAATTTCAGCAAACCCTTGGCAGGATATTTGGAGGTCAACTGCATCATCTGCGACAAGGTGGATATCTGCCTCCTGTTGAGGAGCTAGTACGTCGGGTTTAAACTCGGCAGCAATCTGTTCAATCTGTTTGAGTACAGGGATTTTCAATGCCAGTATCTCTCCCTCACTGCCAGTTTTCAGACTTCCCTCTACGTAATCCAGGCAGCTACTGAGCTGGGTCTGGATTAGCTCACACTGATCCCTCTGTGCGGCCAGGCCTTTGAGCTTCTGCTGTGTGTGTTGATGTAACTGGCCAATGAGCTCTGTTCTCCGCTGGTCAAGTGCTTGGTGCAGGCGCTCAATTTGTGTGTGGATGTCAGCTTCGATGGTCATCCTCTGGTCTTCTATTTCCTTTGTTCTGGTGTCCAGTGCCTGGATTGCATTGTTGACAGTGGCTAGCTGTTGTTTCACTGGCTGCAAACTTGAAACTATCTCCTCTTTGTGTTTTGGAAAGGTGTCGGTGACCAGGTCATAGTTGTGTCCCTGGTGGAGGCGTATGGTGCAGTCGTTGCATATGAGTTCTCCACAGGTCTCGCAGTAGATCTTGAGCTTCTTTTGGACGTGCTTTGTGCAGTACATGACCTTCTTAGTTGGAGGGACAAGGTCGGCAGCCTCTTGCTGAATGTCGTTGAAGCTAGCTATCTGGTGGTTGGATAATTCATCCCAGGACTGGTGGATTTCAGTGCACTTGGCACACACAAACTTGCCACAATCACGACAGTAGCCTGTCGCTGTGAATTTTTTGCATTTCTCACACTGTGTCTTTTGTGGCTCTTTCACCTTAGTCAGTGCGGCATGAATCTCAAATAAGTGGTTGATGTGGAATGCTGTCTGCAGTCCCGAGACCCCAGCAAGGGGTAGCAAGGTGGTTCGCCGACAATTGGGACAGCACAGGGTGTGTCCGTCACGATCCTTAACAACCAAACGTTCAAGACATATCTTGCAGAACGTATGGAAGCATGGCAGCAGCTTGGGGTTGGTGTAGGTATCAAGACAGACAGAGCATTCCAGCTGAGCTGTGATCTTCTTTAATGCTTCTTCCGCAACTTTTGGGGGCTCAGCCATCACCAATCTGTTGGTATGCACAGTTGCACAGTGATGTACATTTAATTGTATGAATGAGTCGTGCGACACCCTCCAAAACAATGGCTATGTTTAACTTTTATATCAAGTCTCGGACCACACACTATGAAACTGGAGCCTGCATAGTTGTATCAACCCTGCTGGGACATAGCACAGTATAAAATCGATTGTCAATGCTTCAGGTCACGTTCGATTCCGAAAGGGGTGGAACAGAATAAGCTGCTTTGGCTTCGATCAAGCACGAAATAAATTCAGATTGAGAAACATCCAGTTCAAGTTTATGTTCAATTTTTGTGTCGAGTATGAGGTCTGTAAAACCTAATGGCTTACCTGCTTGAAGTGTTTTTCAGCAATTTTTGGACTGACTGCCCAATTCAAGGTAACAAATAATTGATCACACACTAGTCTGTTTCACAGAGTTAACTTGGCAGTACTCACCAAATTCATATGCTGGTTGCAGGAGTGGTTACCTCGAATTGCGCAAATTGGACAACTCAAACTGCTTTAACTCAAAACTAACACCAATTTGCTACATTGTAATGGCAAATGCACATTCCTGGTGGGCTACAATCAGTTAGTGTATTCATGAAAGCATGTGGTAGTCCCACTTTACCTTATTTGGTCAAGGTCAGTGATGAGTACTACCCAATCACATTCACTACACTGTAAATGAAATCTGACAGCACACAGGAAATGGTGTATCAGAATTCTGACTACACTTTCGTACTACATAATGGCTATAGCTACATGTAGGAATAGGCATGCATGTGCAGTATAGCAAAATGCCTCACACACATGCTATATTGCCAGCTTATTAGTAGGCATGGAACTAAAGCTGCGAAGCTGAAGCCATGCAGGATGCCAGGCTGCCTGCATCTTGTGCGTTATTTGATTATACTATTACGTAACTTCGTGTAATTATCTTTGATCATGTGATGCTTCTCGTGCCCTGTACTGCTGATTTGAGATTACAGATTGAAGCATGGAGAAATGAGAGCGTTTTGCAAATCCCACACATCTATAGCTGAATTCTGTACCTGTTGCCAGTTGCCAATCAGCTTAACAAGGTAGGCACGCTTCTGGTCGCCTCCACACTGGGGTCCATGTTGCTACATATGGAACAGTCACCTGCACAATATGACATGACCATTGAATAACACAGGCCATGCAGCCCTGCCCACTCCAAATTAATGTACAGAATCTTGAATTGATATAGTGTCGTGGCTCAGCCGCTGCAACCCTTCTGCAGACACTGTCATCCCCAGCAGGCCCCAAGGAGTGCATGAATTTAAAAATTAAGTTGACGACATTCACTTGAGATCATAAAACTGAGGTGTGGCTAATGTCATAAATAACAGGAAATAGCTGGAAAAAGACAACAGTGATTCCTGATTATCAAGGTCTAGCCTCGTTCCCAGGTCCGCGCGCCGCTTTCGGTTGCACGAAAGAACGGGCCTGGTTATGTTTCCTCACGTGAGCATTACGTAATCGACAAACGGCCAAAATTTTCAGAACGAAAAAGCAAAGTTTAACTTTTGCGTATTGTTCAACCGACTACACGTTCAACGCTTGGTGTGTATAACAGTCGCCCCCCGCTAGCAAAATACGTGTGGTAAGTTACCTCGTACCATTGCTCTTCTTGCTGTTCTGAGCCCCAGTTCTCTTGGTCCTTTCTATATTATAATACCACCTTTTTACCCTCGACGTCACGCACGTGAGGAAACATACCAGGCCCTCCGCGTACAACGAAAGCGGCGCGCGGGCCTGGGAACGAGGCTCAAGGTCAGCAATAAAGGTTTTATTGGGGTAGTAATAAATTCAAATACTGTATAGACAAGTGAGCAGTGTGTATATACTCTCATGGTTATGCCTACTAGTGTTACAATTAGCTAATGCGGCTGATCTGTTGACTGTTTTAGCGCATACACTCGGAAGGTTCTGTTCACAAATACGCGAGCAAAGTTCTTGGTATAATTTCCTCCATAGCGAACAGCATCACAGAATCTGAGCTGTTTTGGTGCAGTATCGTCAGAATATGAAGAGTCAACGACGTCTATTATATCCGTAAGTCTGCAGCTGGAGTTATTGAGGGTCGGTGCAGCAAGGCATATGCTGTCTTCAAGTATGATGTAATTGGTGCCAAGTGATGAAAGAGCATTGTAAACATCCTCAGGAGTTTGTCTGGCATACATTTGATAGACCTGCAATAGATGGAAGAAATTTATTGGTGACAGCAGATGTCAAACTTTGGGTGGAATTTGAATTAGTGCTAGCTACATTGTGAACTCACTGTACCATTGAAATGCCGTTCTGTACTATACTATTTTAGTACATCACATGAGCTTGCTGGTTTAAAACAAGAATTTACATGCTCTTCCCCCCTTCTGTTTTATTATGTGCTCTTGACCTGCAGTGTTCTTTCTCTAAGCTGTTTATCTTCAAAGTGTGGGTGGTTGGTGATGGTACGGCCGGTGCAGAGCTTCACCCCAGCAAGCAGCTGCATACTGCCAGCAAACACAGCATGTGTGGGGGTTGCAGAGCTACAGGGATAAAGGTTAGAGAGATCACATTTGGCTAAAATTTGACCAATCAGGGCTGTATTCAGCATCTAGACAGAAAGTGAAATCCAGCGTTGTTTTGTTATGGCTGTCTTAATTAATATTTGGGTCCTGTAGACTAGTACCTTCGGTTAGTTAACTAAAATGGAAATGAATTTTAATTTAGTCGTGCATTATCGTGAAACATTAACCCTTTAAGCCCCATTGACACATAAATGTGTCATTTAGACCCTATGCACATGTAGGGCTTCTCGTCAGTCCAAAACGAGACCAAAAAGGCTTCAGAGGGCCTAGGGACAACTTTGAGGAACAAACCCAAAAATTTGGTCAGGCAGCCCCCCTTCGCATGTCGTGGGAGGTTTTTGATATTCATCGACCCGAGGATTTTTGATATTCATAGACCCCAGCCAGGGCCTCAAGAAAACATGCAAATTGGTGGTTTAAGGTGTGCCATCAGTCAGACCTGGCCCAAGTTTAGGGAAATGCTGGGCGAAAATCCGGCTGACATCCACCTTTGACCTCCGATTGCTGGGCTTGTGGGGGTCATGAATATTGTTAACGGTATTGCCAGAGGGGTCTCTCCACGTGTGTGAGCCCCACCAAGTTTGGCCGCTGAGGAGCGAATGCTGTGGGAGAGGAGTACCTACGAAGGTGGTGTGCACTGAATGCATGAAAATGTGTTGTCTTGGTGGGAAGAATTCGGTAGTTAAAGGGTTAATTAACTTAACTTAAAGTCCTATTATTCGAAGATCTTCCTCTGAATGGCAAATGGGGATATGCTGCTAATCAGGACACATTTTACGTGTTGTTTTAGCAACTATCATTTCAGTATGGCCTTTTGACTTCTAGTTCATCAATCTACAGCAGTCCAATCATTCATGCCCAAAGACTCCACAACTGGACCAGCTGCTAGCTGAGATGTTGCCCCAAGACTCCACAACTGGACCCCATGCTATGTCAAGATGGCCATTCGTTCAATGCTGCTGAAAATGGGCCACATTAAACACCAACATCTCTTTACCGTTTAGGCCAATCACGTGATGAAATATCCCATCGCTCTTTGTACTGCAAGTGACACTATTTGCAAGCTGGAAAGATCCCTGGGAATGACGCTAATCTATTTAAATCAGAATGTGAATATGTTTAACCATGGATAGATTAGACCCCTCTCAGGACTCTGCCCAGCTTATGTCGCTTGCAGCAAAAGAAGCGGTGGGATGATCATCACTCTAAGGACACTAAAGTGTCCCTACAATTCTCACTGTTCACGAAGCAAGTTCCACATACATGATCCAACTCATGAGCTCCACAGTATCAGGGTCATAGAACTCCCTCAGTTGGCCAAGGTGTGTGAGCACACCTGGCAACTCCTGAAGAGGTGGGGAACAAGATATCCTCAATTCAAAACTTTCACCTCTGCTCATCACTGTTCTAGCATTCATGCAGTGCAATTGGCTGTAGTATACGTACGTACCTTCAAAACCAGTACAGCTATCAGCATACCCACACCGAGCACATGAAGTAGTTGCCCCTGCAAACAGCACAAAAAAGGAAGTTTTGTTGGCCATTCTTTGATGTACGTAAATATCATCAGGAGTGGCCCGTGTGTCGCACATAATATATTCCACAGCTGCCATGGTTACTCAAGCTGACTTTGCTGGATCTTTCAGTGAAGGTTACCCGCCAAAGTAATTATTCCCCCCCCCCCCCCCCCCCCCCCCCCCCCTTGAATCTTGGATGCCCCCCTCCGTGAAAATTACCCAAGAAGTATTATGTATGCAAGGCAACTCATGCCACCCCCTTACTTTGCCATGCTACTATTCCATCCGGCCCCCCTTGTGATTTTCTAAATGAAGCGCTGACTACTTGGTTGTTTACCCGGAGTGTGTTTATTTATACATACTAGGAATACGTATCCGCATCATGGCTCTCGCGCGCCACATGCGTAAACCTAACCACATGCTTATGAGTATGATCGATCTAGCTAGTGTGAATTTGAGAGTGTGGAGCTGGAGCTGAGATAAACATGTCGATTACACTCACTGTTCGACTCCACATGTAGCTGCTCTAGCTCTGGCAGTTAAGTATAAAGTGGCTGTCATGGAGTTGCTGTATAAAACAGATGTTGACTGCGCTGACTGTTCATATGTATCTGCTCCAGCTCTGCAAGCCCTTGGAGGCACCACGTTCTCGTCCACTGATCTGAGCCTCTAAGTTGTACTTCTCGTACCATCAAGCCCGTGCGGAAAATAGAACTCAATTGGCTGGCAGGAAACCCGCAACATATTCTTATCAACATTCCTGAGCGTGACATGTTCCGGTACATACCGTATGGCGCTTATATTTCGCGGGTCTAAATTTTCGCGAATTGCTCTTCGAGAACATTTCGTTGAAAAAATTTCGCGAATTCGCGGTAAAACGCCATGCCCACAGAATGGGTGTGGTGTAATATACTGCACTTGTGTGAAGACTCCCGTGCACGCTAAACTCAACTAACTACCAGTCTACCACAGACCACTTCGTCGGTGCGTTGTATTCTGCGACACTCTCTTCCCCACTTCGACGCTCTCAGAGTTCGTTTTTAGATACCTGCCTGGCGGATTGAGCTGACAGCTTCTTGGGAGAACTCTCCATGTGGATCCGAAGCTTACACTTTACTTCGACTACTGTCCATCCTGTTGAAGTACACAACAGAGCCATCAAGCTAGCCGTCGCGCGCGTACGTTGGAATACTGTCCACGTAGCTGTAGGCGCACAACACGTGTCAAAAGTTTCGTTGAAATAATTTCGCGAATGACCTGTAATTCGCGAAATTCGCGAAAATTTAGACCTGCGAAATTTAAGCGCTATACGGTACGTACGTACATACGTATATAGTGAGAAATAGATCCCCCATTCAGTGCCTCGTGCTCATGCGCTCGGCAACAAACTTACTGCTCTCTCCTGCACTCCGAGCCTCTTCTGCAATTCCTTCCACACCTGACAATGGCTTGCACCAGCTGCTGCCAGCACACACACGTGGGGAGTCCACAGGAACTTGAATCTCACTGTAGAGAGGGCAACTGCTCCAAAGAAAACACTCTGAAAGAAGTTGTACGCAAGCTCCGGGGAGATTGACGGAAGGAGTTCTTGAGACTCTATGTTGGATGGGTCTTCATGCATGTCTTCACATCTGCAAGTGATCATACATACATTAATAGGCAACCAATCAGATGTCTTTATTCCAGGCCTAACAGGGTAGAGCAATTAGCCTAAACAGATTGAAACAGGAAAATATGAGCTGCTTGTAATCAATTGTGTGTTCTGTTGGACATATACACCCTGTCTCTAATCCACTAACATGATACTTTAAGGTTACGGGTACCCTTTAATTTATAAATGTATATGGGAGGGGTCAAGGTGTCCATGTAGCCACGCCTCTGCAGGAAGTTCGCCTTTCGAGAAGTAGGTGGGTCTGAATAGGTTCGAGTCCAGCACCACACTTTGTGCTAGGCAGTATAAGAATTCGACATGGATTGCATGCAGTTATTGCCTGATACGTGGGTACCCGTCCTTAAACTGGCTACATGAGCCAGTCTCCTTGCTACTCTGATCACAGAAGTCTCCAGCTAGAGCCATGACCTACCTTGTCGAGATGACTCTCCGGAGCTGGAGAACCACACACACCAGCAGAACAGCTGCGGTGATGACATAACATGGCAACAGAAGGGTTGTAGTGAGCCTGGCGAGCGTGTCCAGAGGGAGGTGCTGGAAGGCAGCCTGACACAGGTAGAGTAGGCTGTCAAAATCCCTGTAATGGCCAAGCAGTAGATTACTGGACACTTTGACACAAATCGATCACATGTTACAGATGTTGGCCTTCCACACTGGCAGAATATAATGGCTGAGCACATGCTGGATATCACCAGATGGCATACCTGCACTCACACAATTCAGATCACATAATTGTGTATGTTACGGGTAACAGTGTGCATACTATGATCGATACATCAGACTGAGTCCAGTATCTGTATGTAACCAGTTCTAGTAAACCAGTTCCAGTATCAGTTCAGTCATTCGCAGGTCATTCGTGGCAGCAACTCTCCTTCGCCTATAGCTATTTCATACTTCATACACCTCAATACGAATATCATAATCTCAATTGCTGTATACCTTACTTCCTGTGTGTAAACCAGTCCAATCTTGGCCAGAACAAACTTGAAGACGTGGTCATCACTTGTGACGCTGCAGGTCCTCTGGAGGGAGGTGTGTGAATGCACACAGGAAGAAGACAATGTGACAAAACCTTCAGAATGAGGCACCCAAGAAAGCGAGGATGCCATGTCTATATAGTTCTGTGCCTGTTACCAGCTGCTGATCAAGGCAGAAACAGCTTATGCACGATACAAGCTGGCATCCTAATTTTCATGACATGGTTAATTTCATGTTCTGGTGTTATCTGTTGGGGTGTTCAAATGATTAGCATTAAGCTATGCCACACATATTATTGTTACTTATGTACCTTGAGTATTGAATTGATGGCCACTGTGAGCACAGGGAGGGATACCACGGACAAACCGATCCTGAGGGCCGTTCCAACAGGTGAAGCATCACGAGGGTACTTGATCCAGACCTAGTCATCAGACATGTGATTCATGGTTGACTCCACAGTGATGAGGGTGGAGTTTAGACAACACCATGACAACATGTGAAATGTTATGACACAATAAGTGCATTATGCAGGTGCAGATCCCCCCTCCCCCCCTTTGTCCACCACTTTTCCCCCCATCCTAGCTAACTAGCGTCAGACTGGCCTGGCCGCCTAGACAAGGCTGGAGCTCACTGCTACATAGCAAGTGCAAGTATTGTCTGAAACCGAACATCTGGGAGCCGGAACGAGACCACGATTACGCAGGCCTATACATGTATACAGTACATCTGGGTAGTATGTGCACGTGCCTTGACAAACACCAACAAGTGGTTTGCGAAACCACTAAGGAAAACTCTGAGAAAGATGGCATGGAAGCAGAAAGCATTGATGACTGAAAATGATGGTAGAAAAAGAATTTCCATGATTCGGTTTCTCACTTACTTTGCAGTCTCTGTAGGAGGTGAAAACTGAAAAGTACCTTCAGACCTCATGCCCGGTTGCTGACCACTGGTATGAATATTGTGCTTTTTTCAAGGCAAAACTCCAAGGAATGGGGGGGGGGGGGGGGACCCTACCATGCACAACCCCTGTTTCTTACCTGGAGGGCAAACACTATTCCTGCAGCAGCTGTGAAGCTGGTAGCCAATGAAGCCAGCAGCATCATGTTGAAGAACTGAAGCACACACACAATCAGAAGTGATGACAAGTGGCACAAGAGAAGCCTCCACACCTGTGGATGATGTGTGGGTGGGTGGGTGGGTGAGGGAGGAAGACAGAGGGAGGGGGAGGGATGGGAGGAAGAGGGAAGGATGGTAGGGAGGGGGAGGAAGAGGGAGGGATGGGAGGAAGAGGAAAGGATGGGAGGAAGAGGGAGGGAAGGGAGAGGAAGAGGGAGGGAGGGGGAGGAAGAGGGAGGGTGGGAGGAAGAGGGAGGGAGGGGGACAAGGAGGGAGGGGGAGGGAAGGGAGGATGATTACGACATACCGTATATCTTCTAAAAATTCGGCATCCCTAATTTTTCGGCACCCCTTCACGCAAATGAGAAAAATTCTCTCTAATTTCAGCAAGGGAATTCCCAAATATTTCAGAATTTAATCCCTAATTGTAATGCGTTTTCGGTAGCTTGCCGTCCTATCCGAGAGGCTTATACAAGCCCAGAGCCAGCCAGGAGAGAGATCGGTGAGTTCGGTGCTGCCTCAAGTGGTAAAAGCTCCAAGCTGTTGCCTGGGAACGAGGCTAATAAGCCCCTGAAATTGAAGTTGACCGATTGCATTCGACATACATGCCACATTGACCAGTTCGTCCAATTCAGGGTGAAAGCTCTACGCTGAAGTACACTCGCAAACCTCCGAGTCTTGCCCTGACCCTGAGAGTCAGCACAGATGAACATAGAACGACATGGGGTGAGTACTGGGGGTAGCTATCGGTCATACAGCCTGCGGCCGCACAGTTCGAGATCTTTCACTTTGTACGCCGACAATTCCGACGCAGGTGCTAGTCGAAAGTATGGAGTGTCACAGTCTGTACCAAGAGGAAAGACACCCTACCGGTATAGCTGCTCGATCTTGCAGTTTGAGACTTGAATCTCGAGTGGAAAAAATCCGACCGACCGACCGCGGGTAACACTTCTAATTATTCGGCACTTCTGTATTTTGGTACAAATTTTGCGATTTTACTTCTAATTATTTCGGCAAGGCTTATGAATAATTAATAAAAACCTGCTGAATTTTTAGAAGATATACGGTAGCTAATGTGTGAACACTTGGTGTTGGACCTACATATAGAGCCTAAGAGGTGATGTCATCATTATAATCTGCCTCTCTTCAGGCAGCTGTACCCACCTTGGATGTCGCTGTGACTCCCAGCAGTTGCACTGCAAAGAGTGCGAGACCTTCAAGCAGGAATACGAACTGAGCAAACTGCCATGTCAGAGCTACACACAGGCTGCTCAAGAACACGAGCCCCAGGAAGACTGTCTGCAAGGAAGGACAAGCTGCTGTACTAAGCACGCAATGCACAGTCTCACTGTAGGTTCTCACTACGGAAGAGTCTCACTGCAAACAGAGGGATGGCTCTCATTACAAAAGGAGAGAATTTGATTTTCACTACAAAAGGTGCTCTCACCGCAAAAGGTGGGAAGGCTCTTGCTGCTAAAAGGGGAAAGGCTCTCACAGCACAAGTGGGAAGGCTCTCGTTGCAAAAGGAGGGAAGGGACCAGTAGTTTTATTATGAGAACAATTTCTACATGCCTGCAAATTGGATCCCATGAATGGTAGACAAGATGATGTGATGTATGTGCATGTGGGTAACCAGTAGTAACCTGGAGTTCAGACCTGCACAAGTGAATGAATAAATGCCTGGCAGTAAGGGGAGAAATTACCTGTAGTCTTTTCCCGATGAGTACCGAGTGCTTGAGGTACAGTGTGGTGAACAGAACCTGTGCTGTAATGAAGGGAAGTGCAAACGATTCCCTGAGAGGGATGGCAAACTCCAGTCGCGTGGTGTCAGTCCTGTGAGAGGGTGATTGAATCAGTATAGTAATCCAATCTCATGAGAGTCACATGGCACTCAACTAGTAACATGACTTATGTCCCTCCCACAAACAGTGACACTGTCAATGTGGCCATCATATGCCGACATGGCAAAGGGTAATCAGGCAATTCTGGTGCTTCCATCCTATGCATTAAGATACGACCACTGATCATGTGCCCGTGTTCATGACACTTACCTGTTGAAAAAGTAGAATGTATATGCCAGCAGTCCGCCCAATATGCTTCCAGAAAGTAGCCACGCAGTGCAGAACAGGAACACGGTGTATGCTCCATGTAGGCCAAACACCGTGTCGATGTAGAAGTACACCGGCTCCACATAGTTCTGTAAGGAAGAGAGTATATACCAGCACTCGTTTCAGTAGACCATTCCCATGAAATGTATACTTCCTTCATTGTTTCTGTTGCTGTGGTAACCACTGGATACAAGAGGAAAGTCAGGTGCTCAGTGGGTGGGACTAGAAAAGTGAGGTTAATTGTGTTGTAGTTAACATTGATCATGCATTAATGCATTGACAAGATGACATGATGATCTTTGCTAGCCTCGTTCCCAGTCCCATGCCCAGCTTTTCGTTGCTTGCAGTACTTACCGGTAAAGCAGGGAGGGCCTGGTACATTTCCTCACGTGAGCATGATGTAATTGAAAATTTTCAGAACGAAGACGCTACGTTTTGCGTGTTATTCAGCCATCTACACGTTCAACGATCGGTGAGTATGACAGTCGCCCCCGCTAGCTAGATACGTGTGGTATGTTACCTGGTACCTTCGCTCGTTCTGCATGAATCCAGCGTAGCTCATTACTCTGATGCACTGACAGCCTTGTGTGATAGCTAGTGGCAAAGATCTAGCCTCGTACCCAGTCCCACGCCCAGCTTTTCGTCGCTTGCAGTACGGTAAAGCGGGGAGGGCCTGGTACATTTCCTCACGTGAGTGACATCAAGGGTAGAAAGGGGTAGAAAGACCGGAAGTTTAACGTGGGCGTAGTGTGTCACAGTGAGGGAGGTGAGAGCTCGATCGTGAGTCCTCTGAAGAGAGAACTGTCATGTGCTGTGCTAATGCTAATGCCGGCAAGATCTAGCCACACAGGTGCACAGAGAGCTAGCCACCGGGTGCCAGCTTCATGCAGACGCAGTGAGGGAGTAGCAGCTGAAGCGAACAAAGCTACTTGTAATTGTTCTGTATGCAGATCTGAGAACTGAATTTTTTTTCTCCAAGCCATTTCAGTGAGGAGGCTAAAGAAGACAAAGAGCAACAGGTGGAATTCAAACCTAGGATATTTGGTTGCAGTCAAAGAGACCTATACTAGTGAAAAACCTGGTTCTATGGCTTCCTTAAGAAAATCACCAACACTGTACCTCTAATTCGTGCATGGATGCAAATGTTGTTGCTGTGGCAAGGCTCTACCCAAAATGATTTTTGTGGTAGTAGTTATTAGTGGGTTCAGAAACTGGGTTTAGGTATGAGCACTCCCAGGAACCTACTCAAAATGACAGGCCTAAGCGGCCATGGCCAATAACGTGAAGGTGGTGTTGTGCCTGCAGTATGGAAGTCTTGATAGTACAGTAACCGTTTACCAAAATGCCAATTAAGGAGGATTCTCCTATAACGAACCTTCAAACCAAGTACATGGGTAACACAAACTGTGCACCAAACTGTTCCACAGTACAGCAACCATTTGCCAAAATGCTAATTTAGGTAGGACTCTCCTTTCACCAAAATTTTGCACCAAACACAACATTGCAGAGCATAGGCAGCGGAACAAGGGGAGCTAAAGCCCCCCCCCCCCCCCCCCCCCCCCCCAACTGTGCACGAGCAGGGGCTAAGCCCCTCCATGTAAAGAAATCAGTTGCTTACTGCTTGGCTCCGGATCCTTGTAGATTCAGAAAGTTTATTCCACCGGAACATCTACTAACAGCCTAGAGAGAAAAGGGTTATTTTGTATCGTAAACTGACGGGACGAAGGTACTAGGTGCCACGAGAGCCAATCCTGGTAACTGAAAAGTGAAGGCGGAATTGTTTTCCACTACCCGCCTCTATGCCACTGCCTTCAGCAGCGTGCAAATGTGCTATTAGCCCCCCCCCCCCCCCCCCTCATATTGCGTCTGCCGCCACTGTTGTAGAGGGTTTGCCCGTGAATTAAGGAGCTGCTGAAGAGCGAGATACTGTCTCTTTGCGATGAAATTTGGAAGGAAACTAGCCGTCTCACCTTGTAAGACCTCCATTTTCCAGCATTCAAGGCTGGCTTCTCAACTAGGCCAGGTTATCAAAATAAAAATCAGTGGGTGTGGTTTTAGTCATATAGGACGGCTGAAATTACCTCTCTGGGAACAAGAAAGAGAGGAATTAAGGTATTTTTGAGGGATCTAGTGACTGAAAATGGTATACAAAAAGCTGTGGGTGGTAAAAGGTCATAATGACATGGTAAGGTAATGTACGAAGGCTCACTCTTCTTTTACGAACTTCGCCAGCGCTTGCGTGAATATCATTTTGGACAACATATTTGTCCTATTTTATTGTTGGCCCTGCTAACGGGACAGCACCCCGCGGGGCATCTAGGCCCATCCGCCTGGCTCAGCGGAACCAGAGGATTGGCCTGTGAAGGACAGCCCGTGAGGGCACCGCCCGCTGCCAATGCAATAGGTGTCAAAAAATGCAAATGGAGGTGAATGAGGTGAGGAGGGTGGGAAAATTTCGGTGAAGAAATACTTGGCACTGTGCTAGCAAGTGAACATGTGCGAATTGCGCACGCTTATTTAAGGCTGCGAGACTGTCCGCATTGAACGGAGGCATTGTAGCATTGTGAGGTTGCAGCGCCGCGCTACGCGAAGCCTTTGCACTGAAAGCCTTGCATCCTAATTGACCATAGAAATCTCATTGCCAATGTAAACTCCAGGTGCTCTACGTTGTGGCAGGCTCAGGCACAGCCTTCTACATTAACCTCTATTTAATTACTCAAATAGGCTGTAAATTGCATCCCACTTCACCTCAATTAAATGTAGACCCTTGCCTATTAGTGCACTGTCAGCCATGCTGTTAATAATACAGTTGAGACAACATTCCAGTGCTGTTTCAAAGGATGCAGTATGGCTACAAGCAACGTGCACCAATTGCTGGCATATTTCAAGAAGCCAGCAATTGGTGCACGTTGCTTGTAGCCATACTGCATCCTTTGAAACAGCACTGGAATGTTGTCTCAACTGTATTATTAACAGCATGGCTGACAGTGCACTAATAGGCAAGGGTCTACATTTAATTGAGGCGAAGTGGGATGCAATTTACAGCCTATTTGAGTAATTAGGCTGCAACGCAGCAACTTCGTTGTTCCTGAGTAGGTATTCTGTATTACGAGCACATTCTTGCCTAACTGCCAAAAGGTTTGGCATACTGTGCCCAATTATGAAGTTCACCATTATGTTGGAACCAGTCAACACGGAACCATGGCTAGTGATTCCTTCAAGAACACAGCCACTCCATTGGGCCTACATGTTTTTAACCAACTGGAGGTGTACAGAACGTGCATCCATAGACTACTTCACAGGAGAAACCACCTAAAGATACGGACTAGACGGCCAATGTAACCATCAGAACTTCTCCGTATCCACATCGTCCACATGCCCGTTGAGTCTGTGGTGGGACCATTTGAAGTTTCGTATTCGGCTTTTTCAGCGATACTCCTACATAGAGGAGTGCCCGTAGGTGTGGTCTATGCAGGAAAATAACGTAAGACTCAGAAGTTGAAGTGGTCCCACGATAGACTCAAACAGTGTATGGACGGTGCAATCACAGAGCAACTTTGACGACAACGGTGCCCGTCCAGTCCCGTATCTACAGCTAGTTTCTCCTAGCTGTGTTTATGGACCTAGACTACTCATGGACCCACGGGGCCACAGTTACCAAATAGACCTTATTCGGCTAACGGGCGCGCTGTCAATTGGCGGCAGATTCCAATTACTTGCGTGGGCGTTCTGCACAGCTGCAACTGTTATTAACTATCTTTGCTAGCCCCTTGCACTTTTCTAGGTAACAATCATCAGTGAATACAGTACTTCGGTTTGTGTAGGTGATAGAAGACTACATTGCAAGAGAGACCAGCACACTTACGGCGGCAGGTTTCGACGTTTGTGAAAGCACTTAAGGACTGCCACAGGATTCCAACAGCAAGCACTCAGCACCACCATCCCAGTGGCTCTGGGAGTGCAGCACCATGGACATCATCCTCTGTAAGCACTAGCTGATCAGAGTGGCTGTAATAGTACCGTTCTCCATGGGTGTGGCTTGAGGTGGGCGTGCTTTGAGGGAAGTGGCTCGCCAACTAGTTGCTGGACGTGCTCTGCAAGGCAGCTACGGTGAGGCTAGTGCCTTTTCAGTAGATAAATGCGCTCGAAAGTGTGGCTTAGCTAGCGCCGACTTTGCAATATGCTCTTTAGTGTGCTACGGTTGTCCCTGAGCACCTTCACAAACGTCGAAACTTGTCTCTCGTGAATGTGCTCTCTCTCTTGCAATGAGTCTTCTGTCACCTACACAAAGTAAGGTACTGTATTCACTCATGATCGCTACCTGAAAACGTACGTACAGTTAGCAAGAAGCTAGTTTATAACAGTTGCAGCTGTGTGGAATGCCCACGCAAGTAATTGGAATTTGCCGCCAGTGTCGGTGCGCGCGTTAGTCGAATAAGGTGTATTACCAGATGCATTCCCCATTTTTGCCTTGACCTGTGAACCAACAACCAACCATGACATCGTAATGACGTGTGCGTAGTATACGGAGGTATACGGTCCAAGAAATAAGATATATGGAGGTGCACGAGTAATGGACACGTGCAGTGAAGGTTGATGAGCGTGTTGACGATCCGAGGCCGTGGAAGAAGCGCGTCCTCCTACCAAGAAGCTCTGCAGTTGTGGGGCAGATCGTTCATCACTGAGGGTATATAACACTTGGCTGGGTCGAATCGCTTGAAGGTACAGGCATTGTGAGTGGGCTGCGGGCGCCCACGTCCACCAAGAGGACGCCTGTGGTGCAGCGCCCGTGCGCAGAGCTGAAATTGAGGTAGTGAGAGGGCCTAGGGGGGAAGGGAGGTGGTTTTGACAGGCTAGAATCCCTGCAAGTACCAAATTGCCACTCCGAGTACTTTTTTTGCCTGAGGGGAGAAACAACCAACCAACTAAACTGGCATTGCATCTGGCAATTTGGTAACTGTGGCCCCATGCATGGACCTATAGCTGAAGATGGCGAGTGTAATTTCATCTGCTCATGCCGCATGTGTACGTGTCCTGCAGAGCACGTGGTGTGTTTGACCAGTGTGCAACATGCATATAGGCTATGTGTAACATGCCTGCTAGAGTGCTTCAGCTAGCCTGACTCACAGTTCCCATGTTGTATGTAATAAAACGTGTATGAGTGTACTTCTTATGTAATACTCTGCCACTCAGGCTCGCCCCAATTATAACTAAAACTTGCCTAATTGCCCTAGCTTTGAGCCTACAGTGTCCAATTTGTTCACCAATCACTCTGGAATTGATGCTCACGCTATATGGCAAGTCAATGTATCATGTTTTAGAGGCAAGCAAACGTACTCTCAGCCACACTGTTGATTGTGACAGCATTCCAGTACTAATTCAATGAACTATTTGGACCCATGGCTAGGGTTTCTCTCCATGACGGAAATCAGTAATGTACCCAGCTACTTTGTTGGGTCTGAGTAGGCCATTCCATGCTATGTACACATTCTGCAAACGTTGATCATACTGTGCCAATTATGTAGTGCAGCATCGTTTATACTGAAACCAGTCAACATGGACCTCATTGACCCAAGAGTAAGGCTTCCCATATTCACAGCAGAAGTAGGAAATATGATGTCTATAAGGCCAATATAAATGTGCAGTTCAGACTAGAACCTCCATTCTAGGTTTGTTTAGTTTCACTACTCAAAATATCTGATTCAAAAACAGACATTTCGGTAGCTATACAAGTACTAGAACCAAAAATCAGCGAGACTCCATTAAAACTGTGAGACTGCATCATCATCCAGCTACTCAGGAGGACCCAGCGCCTTACCCAAGTACGCATAACTTACATTTCTGTACCCCCCAATAAAACTAAACCTTAAAAACGTTTTGAGCACTACTGCAGGATGGATATCGACTACTGATGACTCAAAACTGCAGAGGAGGGGGAGGATAGGGAGGGAGGGAGGGAGTCCACTTTATGTTTCCACTGGAGGTGCTTCCAGTTGAATGCAAGAGCTTCAACGTAAATTCCACTAAAACACTGTACATTCATGCAGATACCGTAGAATGTAGCAGTAATGTTAGAAACAGGGTGTGGTCAAGTTGTATAAACCAGTCACTCCCAGGGACGAAGGTGCCACGAGAGCCCCTGGTAACTGAAAAATGAAGGTGAAACAATTTTCCGCGCTTCGCGCGAACTGATCAGCACCACACACCTCTACGCCACTGCCTTCGGCAGTGTGCAATTGTGCTATTAGCCCCCCAATCTCATACTGCTTCCGCCGCCACTGGCTCAAACTGCTTGGACAGACAGACAGACTGACAGACAAACCAGTCACTTTACTCCTGCTGTGCACATGCTCATGGGGTAATTATGTGCCTAAACAACTCAGATATGTACATACCTTGAGGGGAAGTAGGCGATAAAGAGCTGCCAGCACAACCTCTTGAAAGACGTTGAACCTCTTGAAGATGTTGATGGTTCTGCCACTCTCGGTAGTGTTGTCGTGCATCAGGTCACACACACCTGTGAAACATTTGATTCAGTTCCGGATCAGCAAGAGCACACCAGCCTCGTTCCCAGGTGCTTACCGAGCGCCTGGGAGCGCCTGGAAACGAGGCTATGTTCTGATATGCTTCTGTATGGTGAAGTCATAAACTGTGCTGAAAGTGGCCATCTGCCACTCACTACTTAGTATCAACACTTCCCAGAACACATGAGGTTGGTCTCTGTCATGCTAATCAGAGGATATTGTCACACCAGGGTTCTCAGAATGTATCAGGATGATAGTTCAAAGTACAAAGGATGTATACTGAACTATAATGAATTCCTGGCATATAGAGCAATTCTTAATTGAGGGCACTTCAACTACTTTCACCTGAAGAAGATAGCCATGTTAACTTAAAATGCTCTCAAGAGTGTTTGTAAAATATTGCGAACATAATATTATTGTGAAAATTTTCCGTGAATGACTTGTGTACACTCCACTACACTGTCTTGTGCTATACAGGGTTCTGAGAATGATAGTTCAAAGTACAAAGGATGTATACTGAACTAATGAATTCCTGGCATATGGAGCAAATCTTAATTGAGGGCACTTCAACTACTTTCACCTGAAGATAGCCATGTTAACTTAAAATGCTCTCAGAGTGTTTGTAAAATATTGCGAACAAAATATTGTTTAGTGCAAATTTTCCGTGAATGACTTGTGTACACTCCACTACATGTGCAAGACACTGTCTTGTGCTATACAAGCCAGGTCTTGTTATCTGCGATGAGATGGAGACCCAAAATTTTAACTCCTTGCCAGCAACTTATAGTGTTGCGTCCTGATCTCATTACTTTATACACACTTTTTCCTATAGTTACACTATGCCTATGATATACCTTAACTATGGTAGATAGAGCGTTCAAAGCAATTTTAACGCTTCCTTTGACCATCCAACTATCACACTGTGCTTCTGGGAAAGAATGTTGACTAATTGAACTGACATGCAATCACCTGAGGCCAACAAAATGTCCCCATTTGAGGAGAAACAAAATAGGGTTGTGTTTGTGGGCCGAGCCGCTGCCAGGATAAACAATACCAGACAACACACAAACGTTTAGTGATTGAACGTCCTGCAATTTATTTTTAGGGGGACGGGAGGGAGGGTTGTAGGGGGTGGGGGAGGAGGGGGGGGGGGGGGGGGGGGCAGTCCTTGAATGAGTCTGCCTTAGTAGTTACCCATGAGTCTCCTTACAGTGGAATGATTGCAGATCGAGCGAACCTCGGATCCTTCCTCATTTTTGGCGTGATAAGTGACAAGACCACAAGCCACTACATTTACTTTTTCATAGCATCACATTCAATTTGCAGACTATTTAGTTTGAGGCGTAAGAATCTGGTACTACATCTATATTGCTCTTTGACCAGACACGGGATGAATTAACCTACATCTACCACTAAGTTTACAACAGGCCAGTGGCCAATATAATATTATAATGGGGAGGGTGTTCAGGCATGTTTACTCGAGCCACTATTGTGTGAAAAGCATGCTAACAGTGTGTAGAACAGTGGGTAGAACATTGAACTTTCAACTGGAGCGTGTGATGTGGCATCATTGAACATGCAGAAAACCACAAAGATATTTCACAAATGTGAATGGTCACAGGTATAATATGTGCACAATGCCTGCATCTGTACCTTTGCTTAATGTCGGGGCAGCTACCAGCTGCTTGTAGTACGAGTAGTACAACCCCGCCTCAGTGCGAAAAGAGATCTCGCGTTCCATTTGCTGCAGAGGTCAACCCATGCAGAATATTTATGATTGTGCTTTGGTATTCCTACATACATGTAACTAAACCGAGTTACTACACTATTAAACTATTACGCATGGGGCTAAAATTACTTTCCATCAACGACTAAGACTAAGGTAATTTGTCCATATTAAACTTACACTGATGTGCGAGAACCACAGCTCATTCTCGTGCAAGAGTTTAGAGTGCGTCGCATACACGTACCCCCAGCAGACTGCGACAGCCAGTCCGAAAATCACGTACGCTACTGATCTCGCACTCCATGATTCTCCAAGTGGGTCATTTCCAATAACAGTCCTGCAACTAATGCGGTCTTTACGATGTCTCGCGGATCCCGGGGCTGGTTTCCCCAGCTTGGCTCTGTTTCGTTTCATTGTGTGAATCGGCCGTGCGATGTAAACGAAAACCTGCGCATGCGCAGAAGTGTTTCACAATCACATAAAACATGATGATACATCATACATCACACATACATGAACACATAAGCGAGAGCATGCTTAGCATGCATGGTATATAATACCAGTGAAAACTGTGCACATGACAAAGCCAGGAGCAGTTAAAAATGAATGAATTTCAGTGATGATAGAATGGGATAGAAAAAACTATTATGGTTGGGATACCTCACCAAACACACACACAGATGCACAATTCAAATGGACATACACAAACTACAAAGACAACAACACTAAAGAAAGCGTCCATATGTCGCTGTGGCATCCTCTTGGAGGATTCAAGTGAAATAAACTCAAGGTAAACGATATATATGGTGACCCACAGGAGAGCCTCATTCAGTAAAATCAGAATTCTGGATATGATCAACTATTGCTGGTGTAGTGATGCCGGTACACCAGGCCCAAAAAATAAATGGTCCCTAAACAAAAACTAAAACAGGAGCGGGGGGATGGAGGGGGGAGGGGGAATTAACTTTGGGAATCAGGGGGTTTGGACATCATTTGAGAATTCAGGTCGCTGGATGAACTTGCAGTACTTATCTGAGCTGCATAATGAGGATGAGGAGCTCCAGTGAACGATGGTTGGGTAGTTGTTTGTGCCGTGGTGGGGATGCCTCCCATGTTTTCAGGCTGATGAGAAGGAGGACGATGAGGATGAGGAGCTCCAGTGAAGGATGGTTGGGAAGTTGTTTGTGCCGTGGTGGGGATGACTCCTATGCTTTCAGGCTGATGAGGAGGACGAGGATGAGGAGCTCCAGTGAAGGATGGTTGGGTAGTTGTTTGCGCCGTGGTGGGGATTACGATCTGGACTCCTATGTTTTCAGGCTGATGATGAGGAGGGGCTCCAGTGAAGGATGGTTGGGCAGTTGTTTGCGCCGTGGTGGGGATTACGGTCTGGACTCCTATGCTTTCAGGCTGATGATGAGGAGGAACCCCAGCGAAGGATGGTTGGGCAGTTGTTTGTGCTGTGGTTGGGATTACGATCTGGACTCCTACGCTTTCAGGCTGATGCACAGTTACACCAGGAGCCGTAGAGTACTGGGCATTGGCATTCGTAGCTCTCAAGGCCTGAGAGTAAAGCGGTTTGCAAGGTTGGCTTGGCTGTTGTGAGGTTGCTGGTAACAGTGGTGCTAGAGTGGCAGGGACGGGCTCGGGAGGATGAACAGCAGCAGCATCTCGAGTGGTTGAAAGCAGGAACTCCGAATCCGCGGAGGCCAAGAAGTGCTGTGATAGGTCATTTGTTCTCTCCAAATCAACATCCATCTCCAATCCAATCACTTCAGACACAGGCTCCAGCTCAGATGATGAACTAATTCCAGTAGACCCAGTATAAACACCTGTTGTGCCTGATAGCGAACTGTGTCTACTGCCACTGTTTTCACTCGCCACGCTTGACTGGCTTGACTGACCCACCAATTGGGGTGGGTGAGAAACCTGCTGCTGGACATTTGAATCAACACGAACAATAGCTGTGATCGGGGGGGAAACCACTCTATTGGGCTGGGTGTCATTAGCAGGCTCATCAGTGGGGTAGGGTGGAGCGACTTTCTCGATCAAGACACTTCCATGGCCTTCATTCCCAATCTTCTTCTCAACGTCAATGCCATCTTCTCTCACATAGCTCCCTCCTCCTCCTCCTCCCCGCCCTCCACCTCCTCCAGAGTATCCACCTCCACCGCCTCCACCGTACACTCCCACGGCTCCTCCTCCACCAAACCCACCATACTGCCCAGCATCGCCACCGCTAAGGAAGCTGCGTGCCGAGGACGCATTCTGCAAGAAACCAGCACCACCATATCCCCAACAGGGCCCAACAAAATTGGAGGAATTTGCATCTTCTCCAGGGCCTCCATCAACCCCACCTTTTCCGTGCTCGTGACCACGACCATCCGTGCCTGAGGGTTCCAGGCTAGCATCGCAACCATTCTCGTCTCGATCATCAAAGCCACGAGTACCACCTCCCCCACCAGCTGCAATGAGCAGGTTGTCCTTGTTGATTTCGTTCACAGCGATAAACGTTCCTCCTCCTCCCCCTGTGTTGCAGTACTGCAACTCAGACATGCCGCCACACAAGACGATGAGGAGTTCCCCAGCCTTGAGCGAGAACACTGCAGATATGATGGCACCACAACCACCAAAACACCTCTGCCCATCCTTGGCCTTGGCACCACTGGCAGTGATCCGGTAGTAGCCATTCTGGGGGATCCGGATACGGTGGATCTTCTTGGTGTACCCAAGGTTGAAAGGGAAATCCTCACAAGAGCTTATCACCTGGTTGCTCCACATTCCCAGCCCAGCCGCATTTGAAGAACGGATTCGGAATCGGTACGAGTATCCGGGACAGAGGTAGCTGATGTAGGCTTTGAGAACATTCCCTGGGATCTCAATGCAATGGGGCTCGGTATCGTGGTAACTCGTGTCAACCACACCACTTCCTCTCCAGCCAACGTTCTGTTTGTTCGGCAGATACTCGTACTCAACCTGGTAGTGCAACACATCGCCGCACTTGGGAGGAAGTTGCCAATCGAGTCGCATCAGATTGCCCCACTCTCCGGAGGGTTGGCATTCAATCTCGGTGGGAGTCGGCCCTCCCCCGACCGCCCCCAGGACACGCAACTCAAGCAGGATGTCCTTGGGCACATAGAATGGGATGTCTTGGTGTGCAACGGGTCGATACAGACTCTTGTCATCATCTCGAAGCAAATTTTCCATCCTCTCCACAACCACTTGGTATTTGAGCAGAAACTCGACGTCAGACTTGGGGAGAAGCGTGTTGAGGTCCTCGTGGGCATCAACAAACTCTCGTGTTGCCTGCTGGACTTTCTGCAGCTGTTTCTCAAGGTTGTGCTGCCGATGAGTGCACTGGAAGGAAGAGGGGAAACATGATCAACAACCAACTAACGGGACAACAGTTGTGCTGAAAAAGTGTATGAATCTTTGTCACACAATTTACTATTACCCCAGCTCTATTGAGTTTGTCTGCGGGAAAAAGTCTTCCTGCAAATATGTAGTTGATAATCGTGAGGAGTTCCCCTTTGAATGTTACACATTCAAATGAATTTTCAGATCTCAGAACATTTGTGCATGTTACTGGCACCAATATCTAATTAGTAGCAGTCATGAGGATGTCTGAAGCCGCGTCTGCTACTAACGATGACCCTACTAGAGAATCTACCAGTAGTTTTCATCAGAACAGTTTGATGAATCCTAGTCATAACAAGTGCACGCACGGACCCAGTGCACGTTCGTGACAAAGGCCAGGGGATAAGTAATTACCCCTTGAGTTCAAGCCGAGACAGCAGTCATTTCTAGATACATTCGTGATTTGAGGAAAGTGTCCTGATGGTTGGGGACCAAAGTGGATTGCACAACAAGGTGTGCCTGGATCTTCTTCCAACTGCTGTGGTACATGGAAGGCAACAGATTCCAAGGCTACAAGGTTCCAACTGCAATGTTCATGTTCCGCAAACACAAAGGTTCATGTGCTAAAGTATACCTGTAATTCTCAGCCAAATGCTAAAAGAAGATCAGCCATTTTGTCACTGCTGATCATCAGTATCTTACAATCTGGCAAAAAGCTGAGCAGTCAGATAGCATAGGTGGGAAGCTGAACCAGACTGTGACCCGACTGTGTGTGAGGCGTGAGAGCCTGCATGACCAAGGATGAAATACGGAGTTGAATACTGCAGGAAAATGATAGTCCAATCTGTGAAGCCTGTAGTCTCAGTACCAGATGGATGCCCTGTACCAAACCCTTCTTACACATGCAAGGTTCTGGAAGTCCAGTACAATGTAAACGCTAGTGCTGGCCTCCGTGGTTTAGTATGTACACTATGGTATACCAACGCCATTGAACTAAAATAAATTATGAGAGAGTGAATTTGTGAGGAGGGGGGAGGGGGACATTTTTGTCTTCCCATGTGGCCACCATTGCAGGTATAGCTTCATACCCAGGCCCCGCCCCACTCAAAAAAAGGGCCTGGTATCTACTGTTAGCACATGCATGTAATTATATCGGGCAAGATGATGAAGGGAGAGGGACATATGCACGACGTAGCTACGTGCTGATGATATGATGCTCCACCAGAACAAGATCGATCGAGCCAGGATATCACCAGAACTACACGACAAGTAGCGATATACTGCCCTGGATTGCTAGCAACTCTTGCATCCATGACAAACATCGTGAGCCGTGCAAATGCCTTACTTTCAGAAATGCAGGCTACGTGTTCTGGCTGGAAACACGTACATGTACAGGAGCAAGAGCGCATGATGACATCACTGTTTTTTCACGGTGGAGGAGGAAGAGCGTGTGACTGGCAAAAATTTGAAACAGGCGGAATCTCTGGCATGTACTAAAAATAGAACACGTGAGCTCAACACGTTGGCTTCATCACGGATATCACGCACTGTACTCGTAGTAAAGTTGCTAGCTAGCTGTAAATGGAGCGCTCAGCGCTCACCTTGCGAAGTCTGCGTTCTCACAGCCATTATCGACACAAAGCAATTCGTTCTGCGTTCTACCCGAGCCTGAAAGTCGGACGGGGAGAAACGGTGGATGATTGTTTGCTCCACGAAGTACTTTGAAGTTGAAAGGGGTGATATTGACCCAGTTCTATCTCTGACTGATAGTCCTCTGGCTCGAGATCGACTATTTTGCAGCTGTACCGTTTCTCACGCTCTGTTCTGACCCGCAATCTAGATACAACGTGACCGGATGTGCTATTTTTAGTACACGCGAAAGATTCTGTTTTCACCACGAGAGAATACGAAGTCACACGCTCTTCCTCCTCCGCAACAATGATGTCATCATGCGCTCTTGACAGGAGTACTTAGCCATTGAAGGTCACAAGAGAGAGCGCTCAATCGTCCAACTCCATCGTTGCTCGGGAAAGTTGTACAGACCATATTGCGATATAGTACACGATTTGGACGTTGTAGTTGCACAGTAGTCCACGGGAAATTAAACACATGCACAAACAGTGGATACCAGGCCAGTTCTTTATTCGGGCGGGGCCTGGGTATGAGGCTAGAGTCCGTATCACCATGCAATCTTCTCTGTACGTGTCTGGCATATCTCGTTCACTGTTATAGTATACCAAGTTGCACTAGGCGTTCGCATGATCTTACTACTTGCAGTGGATAACCTTTCAAATATAAAGTCGGACAATGTCATGTGCAGCTCAAACAATATCAATGTGAAAATCAGGTGTCTAAGGATATACTGAGTGACTTCACTCTTCTTTATCTGTCTTCAGATGGGCTAGTTGCATGTGACTCCCTCACGCTGGTTTTTGGCACAAGACTTTCCAGTTTTAGCTGGTTCCGAAAGCCGTACTTCCATTGATGTCACTTCATGTGTCCACCCACAGAGCTACTATGGAATGCAAGGCACTCAGTGTCTGCTGTGGATTCTGTGGAAGTGATTTTCTTCACATGACTTCCTGGAAGCCACACATACCCGCTATCATAATTCCCTCCCACACTATCCAACATGAATATGACAATCACTCCAGCTCCTGTAACACCTTTGCATAGAGGTAGCATTAATTCCCATTTTAGCAAACCACATTTCATTCTCAAAACAAGAATGCAGAAGTCCTTTTTATCCTCCAGCTTGCTGCTCTTGAGTTCCTAGCTAACTAATTCTGTACGCCTGCCAGTGCATGCCGTCATTGTGTAGCAGTACTCTACACAGGGTAGCCATCACACCATGTGACTGACCACAGCACAATCTCAGACTACAGAGCTTATCATAATATTATATGAAGTACACACACATGCACAACACAGAAACAGGCCGATTCTCGTAAGAAACCTTCCGGTTTGTGGTGAAGCTGAGCTGCAAACAAATGCTGGAAAAGCGTTCCAAGTCTCGGCGTCATAAAGACAGGTATCGTATGATTTAATACGTTCTGCACAATGATCCAGCACCCAATGTACACGACAAGCATGTGTACGTACACAATTTACACAGACTAGCGTGAAGGAAAATACTTCCAAGTCCTTTCAGCCAAGGGCTGGTCTCCCAAGGGGAGGAGGGGTAAAGAAAGCACTTTACCTGCGAAGCAACAGGTGGGTTTTGAACCTGGGACTTTTGGTCCACAGTTGAATGTTTCAACCACTTGATTGTAAGATAGTCACACATAGGGCTTTGGTCAGGCTCATCCCAGTCACCAATGCAGGACACAAGTTAACCATAATTAATGCAAATGAGGTGGAACTTTAGAGAACTTTAGAGCAGGAAGTTGGAGGAAGTTCATGCATTCGTTGCCATGGTAGCACTTGTTCCAACTGTAGAACTTACCATGGCAACACAACAGGTGACAGGATGATGTCACATGATAATTTGATTGTTCCTAAGGCTGCTAGTTCTAATTATCCTCTCTCTTGATCAGTGGATAGCTCTTGAAAATGAAAAACGGAATCCAATATTAAGCTACTGTGCACCATGGAGGACCAGACTGCTAGCTACAGCTGCAGCACACGCCAGCTACAGCTGCAGCACACGCCAGCTACAGTAGCAGCACACGCCAGCTATACAGTAGCAGCACACGCCAGCTGCAGTAGCAGCACCCGCCAGCTACAGTAGCAGCACACGCCAGCTGCAGTAGCAGCACACACCAGCTACAGTAGCAGCACCCGCCAGCTACAGTAGCAGCACACGCCAGCTGCAGTAGCAGCACACGCCAGCTACAGTAGCAGCACCCGCCAGCTACAGTAGCAGCACACGCCAGCTGCAGTAGCAGCATACGCCAGCTGCAGTAGCAGCACACGCCAGCTACAGTAGCAGCACACGCCAGCTACAGTAGCAGCACCCGCCAGCTGCAGTAGCAGCACACGCCAGCTGCAGTAGCAGCACACGCCAGCTACAGTAGCAGCATACACCAGCGACCAGCTGCAGCATACGCCAGCTGCAGTAGCAGCATATGTTAGCAGCATGGAGTATTTTTTAAGGTGATCCTTGGGGTCAATAGGCTACTAGGTTTAATGGCTATGCAGCCACAACACATACTGTGGCAATTCTACTTCATGGTATGTGCTTACCAAAGGTTTCTCATTAGAGGAGCCTGTGTACTAGCTACCTGCACCAGAGACACCTAATTTGTGCCCTTACATGTTAAGTAGTTCCTATCAACTAGTAGGCTCACAGGTAACTGGAAACTAATTTCTAAATCCTGCAATAGGTGGGCTTTCACAATAAACGGAGGCGTCTCAAGTGCCCATGCAGTCTGATGTTAAGGCTCTGTGACGCTTCACCAACAGGAAATTGCTGTTCTAAAAGTCACCAGTTACGTAAGAGACAATGTTACAATATCTATCTACCCCCCCCCCCCCCCCCTTTATACATCCACCCTGCTGCCCAGAGGGGGAGCACAGAGATTAGGCTGCCATTATCAAAACCGTCTCTGTAATGTACACCTCCATCGTTATCCACAATGGGGAGCCACAGATAGCAAGGAGTCATTCCAAACTAGGGAACAGGAAAGGCTATAGATGGAGCTGGTAGGTACGGTAGCATTCACCGTTGGATCCCTGCCATAGTATAGTGTGTACAGCAGAACCTGGTCATTGTTTATGGCAGCCACCTCGCTGGTCTCTAGTATGATCACTACTGCTGGTCCCAGTTGCATCAGCTCTGTACAAAACAACTTGCTAAAGCAGCCACCTGGCCCAAAATACTGGTCCCATGGGTTGACCACCATAGACAGCTTCCACTGTATGACGCACGCAGGAACCCAATCAGGCAGAGGTAAATTTGAATATCCAGATGGACTCCAGTTCAAAGGTCACAGCAAGGTACTGCTATCATATCATCACAATGCCCATGAATTACACTGTCCAAAATGATTAATGGTACAGTACACTGGACAATGGGTATCCATTACACCCTTTCAGGTCATAGTGGAGTATCCCTAGTACCTTTTCACTGGCTTGCCAATATACTGTACAATGGTTGCACTAGGAGTCACAATAGTACAGGAGCCACAATGCTTACGCGCATATCTCACTAAATCTCTCATCGGATAATTTTTTTCACTTTCTTGTCCGTAGACATAAGAGTCACAATAATACAGGAAGCCACAATGCCACATTTCTAAGAACACTGTTGCAGTGTCTCACTCCACCTTATTTCTTAAAGTCAGCGACAAGAAACCGGCATTCAATCAAAGGCACACCATACATTAGGAATAGGACGGTGCACGCGTTTCCAATCCAGTCCCTTGTGCTCCACGGTGCAATACATAATTATCGAGTGGCACCTTCAAGAAGTGAGTTGGTACACAGAATTCAAAATCTACCCAGGAAGGTCTATAATGGGGGCTATACGGTATAAGTATGAACGATTGAGGCACTTTGTGCTCTCATAGGCCCACTGTGAAGCATGTAGGGTACCATAAGTTGAGGAAATACGTATGCAACTTACTTCGTCTTCAACGTATTTGAGGAGGCTCTGTTGACGCTCCTGGATGATGTCCATCACCTCCCCAAACGTTTTCTGAATCTGGGATTTGGCAGAGCTCGCTGAGGGTCCCAGCTCATGGATGATCGTGGATAGGGACCTGTTCGAGCCCGTCAGCCTATCAATGACATCCCGGCTGTACTGGTTCAACTTTTGAGTCTGTGTCCTCAATCGTCTCACAGCTTCGTGAAGTGGTTCGAACTGGGGTCCTCGGGAGACCCAGTCTTGGCTCATTTTGCATTCGTCACACGCAAACTGACTCAGGCTTACAGAGTAGAGTGTTGCGCTGTTGTTGCGGTGCACAGTACAGATGATATGAGCAGGCGGGGGGTTGTCAATCGGAAATCGCCTGTGCCGACGAACCGGTGCAAAGGGACGGTCGTGTTCACTGCAGTCGCACGTTTCACAGAACACAAACTGTGACCCCGGAGAGCAATCAAGACACACAACCGAGGCCGGTCTTTCGTTGCAAGCATCACATTTAGGTTGCCTTGCTTCTTGGTTCTCAACTGGTTCAACGTAGTCTTTAACTATCTCCATGACGGCATAGTTTGGTGGGAGCTGCGACACGTCCGGACGCTCAAGATTGTGCCACATGCTGCATACAGGGCACTTGATGCCCCTCGTTGTCATAATCCTGAAGAGACATTTCGTACAGAAGGTGTGGCCGCATCTCAGACTTCTTGGGTTGTGGTCAAAGAATTGGCTGTACTGCTCGACACAGATGCTGCACTCTAGAGCAAGGCTTTGCTGACTCTGAAAAGAGGGACATACGCCTGTCAACATTATCTCCATTTACAGTCAGTAGTGATGGCCACGGCAGTAGCTATGCGAGCCGCTAGCTTAACTGGAACATACACACTGGAAAGACTTTGGGCACGGGGCTACTACTTCACTACTAATAAGAGTCCCTACTACAAGCCTCTGCTACCATTTGTATTCCCCTCTTAGGCCAGCATAGGTTGGCTTCCTCAAAAACTATTGTCAGCTCATACTCATGCCCCCCCCCCCCCCCCCCCCCCCCCAACACACACACACACACACACACACATACATACACACTCACATATAAACTAGTTCAGTATTTAAAAACACAGCCTACTTCTGTTCACTCACCGGTGGCGGTTGCAGCGTTAACGGTGGATGGACCGGGGGGTCCGGTGACGGCGATTGCGTGGTCATCCTTCGCTTTTCCTAGCTCTAAATGTAACTGAACGACAGAAAGAACATTCTAATAGCTGCTCCTTCCCAGCCACTTATATCGCCGAGAACTGAGACCTCGAGGGCGAGTTAGTTAGAAATTCCTGACAAACCCGACACACTCATGCCTTTCCTCAACTTGTGCGCATGCGTGCTAAACTAGCACGTGTTATCACGTGATCACTATTTCGGACTCACGTGCTTATTCAGTATGCAATGCAATAATATTTTTATTATGCAATATTATGCGCATTTTAGCCTCGTACCCAGGCTAGGCCCTCACGTTCCGCGTGAGGGCCTGGGTACGAGGCTATATGCATTTACTGTATATGCAGCTCAATTTTCTGTTACATGTTAGCGAACTCATTGCATTTCTGCTGTCTTGGAAGGTCGTATAATTATGCATGCCTTTCAGCGAAACAATGATTATGTACAGTCCACTATTACCAGTACTGCAAAAGAATTGTGTACAAAAGTTATCAAAACTCTAGATTTCAGTAATGACACGGACAATTGTCACAGAACCATGGTCTTCGTTGCCCAAACTCCTCTTCTCATCAACCCCCAGGCCTTCCTTCACATAGCATCCTCCCCCTCCCCCTCCACGCCCACCACCTCCTCCTGAGTATCCCCCTCCACCACCTCCACCATAATAACCAACAGCTCCTCCTCCACCAAATCCACCACTGTCACCGGGCTCGCCACCGTGCAAAAATGACTTTGCTGTACTTGACGCACTATCAAATCCTGCCCCTCCCCACCCCCAGCAAGGCCCAGCAAACATAGCATCCTTCCCAGCTCCTCCTCCAGCGCCACCTGCTGCCCACTGTGATCCAAGTCCATCTGTTCCTGCGTCTGAGTGGATATTAGCATCCCGGCCATCGTGATCTTCAGCATCGTATCCCCTTGTCCCTCCTCCTCCCCCAGCTGCAATCAGTAGCTCTTTTCGCTTGTTCAGGGCCACAAAAGTGCCCCCCGCTCCACCTGAACTGGCGCCAACTTTCCTAGACATTCCTCCACAGAGAACGATCAGTGTGTCATACCTATCAGGAAACGGAAGAGTAAAGATGAAGTGTGTGCCCCTATTGGCACATATGCTTATAGGCAACCCTCTCAGCAAAAACCAACCATCTTGGTTGTTAAATTATGTGCGTTCAAACTTCAGAATTTGAAAGAGTAGGGACCCACGGATAGGAAAAAGGAGAGAAAGGAGGGAAGAGGAGGGGGAGGGGATGAAAGAACGCGTAAGCGAAAGCATGAAGGGTATCAACATGACTATGAGGTATTGGACATAAGCATCACCTGCCGAGATGAAACTTGGCTTCGATGATTGCTCCCCTTCCTCCCTTGCGGGTATCCCCGTCAGCCGCCTTGGCCCCCCTCGCTGTGATGCTGTAGTACCCGTCAGAAGGAATTTGGATACTTAGGATCTCACCAGTGTAGCCGATCTCGAGAGGAAAGTCGGGGGTCTGTCCCACCACCGCAGAACTCCAAATGCCCCAGCCAGCACTGTTGAGGGAACGGATACGGCAGCAATACTTTTTCCCCGGAATAAGGTTGTCGATTCTTTTATTGGAAACGCGCCCCTTAATGCTGATTGAGCGAGGAAAGCTGTGCTTGTACTGGATGTAGGTGTAGCTGGCCATTGTGATTGCATCGACATCCTCCTCTTCCATCAGCTCCACACGGATCTCATACTCTTGGGTCGGTTGGTCTTTCTTGTCCGAGTGTTCCCACGTCATCATCAAGAGGCCATTATCTGCTATGCACTGCAGTTTCACCGGAACCCTCCCTCCCCCAACCATCCCCAAGTTGTCAATTTCCTGCAGAAATGCAGGGTTGATGTTAATGGGGATGCTACCATTTGTTACCGGCCCCTTGTAGAGAGGGAATTCCACATCTGCAAGCTGTGAACGCATGTTTTCAACGATTCGTTCAGCTTGGTGGAGGTAGCTGTAGTCGGACATCTGCAGTAGCATGTTTGCCTGGACGATTGCAGTGTCTGCGGCTCCTTGAGCCACTTCAAGCTTCTCTTGCTGCTCCGTCAGTTTCTTCTTCTGGAACTGGGCCTGAGGCGTAAGAGGAAAAGATGGACATAAACTCAAACTCTCTCTCTGTTCTCAAACCACAACCGGAAGAGAGCTGGAGAATCTTGTCAACTGTGGGAACGATCCCAGGTACACTGTTAGTGACCATAACTCTTAACAGACCTCCTGACTGCCCAATTCACAGCCCACAGTACCACACCCTCCCTCCCTCCCTCCCACCTATCAAGTGCCACACCCTCCCTCCCTCCCACCTATCAAGTGCCACTCCCTGCCTCCCTCCCTCCCACCTATCAAGTGCCACAGTCAAAGATACTTCTCAAACAGCTTTGAGCATTGGGTTTAAATTCCATGCACTCAGGAAGCAAAATTCCTCTGAGGTTATTACCTTGTGCATGCACATGCAGCATGCATCTGTGTCTATCTGTCTGTCTGTCTGTCTGTCAGCTAAAATATATTGTTCAAGCAGGTTAGCTAAGGTGACCTATCTGCAATTAATAAGGAGGCAGCCGTTGTGGTTCGCTGGCTCCACCCATTTTTAACTCATAATTATGTTGAGATCATTTGCCATGCGCCAGGTGCCAAGGCTCAACACGTGGGTGGAGTGTATAAGTACTAGGGACACGCATATTATGCGGGAATTTCTTTGGGAATAATAGGCGGAAGTTTTGAAAAAATAATAATGGGCACGTTTCCGCATGATATGACGTCATGGCATCATCACGTGAGCTAGATTGCAGCGATCGACGTGACCTCGTGGCTCGCTCGACGATATATCGTGGTAAAGATGGATGCAGATGCCACAGGCACGGCTAGCGCTAGCAGCACAGCTGGCGCCAGTAGTAGCTATGACTCTGAGAGTGAGTCTTCTACCTGCCCGTCGTGCCCGAGTCTCTTGGAAAAACTGCGAGCTCCACGGCCATCTGACCTAGGGCGAAAACGGAGAATACACGCGAACCCACCAGTCGGGAAGAAGTGGTCTTTGTATTTTACCGAGTAATAATGACAACTTTTTCGTGGAATAAAATTGGGGAAAAATAAAAAGAATAATGGGATCACCTTTGGGAATTCGGGAATAGAATAATGGGCAAAGTTTGGAGCATAATTGGCCTGTCCCTAATAAGTACTATACAAGTGTCTGAAGTATGCAGACTGTGATCCTCTGTCCTATGCCTTTTTCCATATATGGAGAGAAACTAACCTCAAGGTCATGTGGGATGCTGTGGTTACATGGGGACAATCACAATGGTACTAGTACTGTACAACAGCAAGTCTGACATCATGAAGCCATTTCCGTTCATTGTCAAGAGAAGATTGGAATGCTGATTACCATACAGAAGCCAGTCTATGGGTGGTTGCAGTAAGAATAATGAGAAGTGGAAAGCGCTCAGAGTAGTTCAGGGAATAGATTCTGATCTAGGGTATACACAATGCACATTGTGAGTAGTAATGCCAAGCCAAGTCAATCGCAGCCTGCCTGGCAGTGGTGAGCACATTGCTTTTCTGTCACTGTGTTTCATGCAGAGGAGACTGTTCTCTGTGTGACAGGCCTAAGATCGTTTTTATTGCTATGGGCTGGAGTACAGATCTATCCCATCAGATGTTCACAAGCTCACTGTCTTGCACCTAACACTAGTTCACCGGACATTCTGAGTGGAGTACATACACCTGTTCCTAAGCATTCACGCATCATGGATGACAAGATTCAACTAGACCATGCCAACTTCTCCAATTACAATTTATTTCCTGCCTAGACAAATCAGTTGTGCTTTTACTTCCTGTCTAAGGGCCAAATGCAGCCCTCTCAGTCTGGTTGTGTGTGGTCTGGGGGGGAGTCTGTAAACACTGGACTGGACTGGACTGGACTGGAATACTGGAATGACCTTTGAACCCCAAAAGTGATGTAATTTCAAGGGAAATTATGCAGAAGTTGACGCTATGAACTGTACGGTGGCTATGGACTGTATGGAGGACAATCTGTCTCAATCTGGCGTAGCAGGGTCAGCCCGAGATAATCCCATCACCATAGATGACGACTCAGAGTGTGAGTCTCTGGTCAAAAGGGCTGAATACTACCGGTAAGTTGTACTTGAAACTTGACGCTTTTGCTAAAGTAAACTACGACATGTAGTTAGCTGTGTGGTGATGTAGTCATACGCATACTCAAACATACCCTACAGCATTACAAGTAGGATGACTACATCACCACATAGCTAACTACATGTACTTAGCAAAAGCGTCAAGTACAACTTACCGGTAGTATTCGGCCCTTTTGCTGATTTTACCGGAGACTCACACTCTGAGTCGTCATCTATGGTGATGGGATTATCTCGGGCTGACCCTGCTATGCCAGATTGAGGCGGATTGTCCTCCATACAGTCCATAGCCACCGTACAGTTCATAGCATCAACTTCTACCTAATTTCCCTTGAAATTACATCATTTTGGGGGGTCAAAGGTCATTCCAGTATTTCAGTCCAGTCCAGTCCAGTCCAGTCCAGTGTTTACAGACTCCCGGTCTGGGGTCAGACTGGGGAGGGGGGTATGAGCTAGGGGGAGGGAAGGAGGAGGGAGGGAGGGAGGGAGGGAGGGAAGGAGGAGGGAGGGAGGGAGGGAGGGAGGGAGGGAGGGAGGGAGGGAGGGAGGGAGGGAGGGAGGGAGGGAGGGAGGGAGGGAGGGAGGGAGGGAGGGAGGGAGGGGGAGGGGGAGGGGGAGGGAGGGAGGGGGAGGGGGAGGGAGGGAGGGGGAGGGGGAGGGAGGGAGGGGGAGGGGGAGGGAGGGAGAGGGAGGGAGAGGGAGGGGGGAGGGAGGGGGAGGGGGAGGGAGGGGGAGGGGGAGGGGGAGGGAGGGAGGGGGGGAGGGAGGGGGAGGGCGGGGGAGGGAGGGAGGGGGAGGGGGAGGGGGAGGGAGGGAGGGAGGGGGGGGGGATACTTCTTAAAGAGAATTATCCCCTGCTAAATAAGGTACATTTATCTGCTGATCTGAGCAGACACTCCACCTGCATGGTCTCTCTCACCTCATCCTCCACCTGTGCAAGGACCTGAGAGAGCCTCTTCTTCAGACACACCTCAAACTGGTTGAACTCGACCCGAACAAAGTCTAACGTCCGAGTCTGGGGGAAGGGAGGAAGGCGTGGAGATGTAAGGGAGGAGAGGTGGTGGCAAATCCATCTCATGTGTGAAGCTATCTCAGTGTACCGACCTGTGGTCTTATGACGTGCCCCAACTGCATCAAAATCATTCATTACACATGGGTTGCTAGTGCATACCTCCATGTGTAAAAGGGAAAGGGCAGTTCATGTATGGCAAGAGCGCATGATGACATCATTGTCATTTTGGCGGAATGGCAATGATGTCATCATGCACTCTTGTGTATGGTAGAGATCGATTGAGCTACCAACTGTGAATCAGGGCTCTAACAACTGGCTAATTTCCCTGCGATTGTAATTTGCACAAGTAATCGAGTACTTATTGAGGAACGGCACTATAGTCACCAGTGGCACTCACCTCTACCTGTACACAGCAAAAATCACTTCACTGAGTCAGTGACATTACAATATTTCTTGCATGTCTACTAGCCAAGAGAGTCAGCTTTACTCCAAAGCATGATTAGAGTGTTTGAACAAGAAATGTATGACAGTAGTCAACTGCCTCAGGCCAATACTCCAAACCCCATCTTTTACTATGTACACCGCTTGTGGACACAGTGTCTAGGGTGGTGATTGAATGAATTGAACCCCATGCCACTCACATTACCACAGCCACATACTCTCTACCATGTATGGTTACCATATTGCGTGCCATTTGTAGACTACAGGCTGTGAATGGTTCAACGTTTGAGTGCATGTTTGGTACACACTCGAAACGTGCGTCCTGCACACAGTGGATGACTCCATGGTAACACCTAGGCTAGGAAACTAAGGGAAGATTAGGTCACTGACTTTTTTATACAGCTGTAAAATAGGCTAGAGTGGGTGGTTGATATCGTCAACGGACGTGTGAACATATTTCTATATCACTGAGCAGCTCAAGCATAGCACAAGGCAGTAACTAGCCTCGTTCCCAGGCCGCGTGGCCTGGGAACGAGGCTAGGCAGTATCATAATGTGCACAACTGATCTTGTGCACCAGACCTTCATACAGAAAAGGGTGGCTGGACTAATCAGATACATATGACATCATCTGCATGATCATATATGATGTCATTTGCACAGTGCATTCCACAGGCATAACTAGTATAGTGGAAGCTGACCAGATCGTCCTCTTTCATGCGAGGGCCTGGCACGTAAGACTAGCATCAGAGGTACTGCGCTGAGGTTCTACCCACTGACATAGTCTCGCAAGCAAGCAATAAATACTACAGAGGGGATGGGAATAATACGTCCACTCGGTACACCAGGTTTCCATACCAGCATCCTCTTTCACTAACCACACACGGGCCATGAAGACTCTGACCGGCTGCCACCACAAACTGCCCAACTAGGGAATCGATGGCATTGAGATCGTTTAGGTGTGTCATTTGCTAGGTCGTTTATGCTAAGACAGGTGACAGGAGAAACTCCACAGACGTCCACAGAAGAGATATATGCATAGCCTTGTTCAGGGCCTCCGCCCAGAGCCATGGAGAAATCCTGATTTGTCTCCACGGCTGTGAGTGGGCGGAGGCCTGGGAATGAGGCTAATTCACGCATACTTGCAACATAATCACATGATTACAGCAATTTCATTGGCTCTGTTGAGATTCTGGCGGATGGAATGGAAACCTGGTATAGCTGACCAGATGTATTCTAGTCTAGCCGCTAGCCCCTCTCCGCCCGGCCGGTCAAGCGGGCTTGACCGGCCAGGCGGAGAGGGGCTAGCGGCTAGACTGGATGTATTCTTATTCACTCCATCAGGAAAAAAAGACGATTGGTCCGCAAGACTACCACTACCACTAGCACCGACAGACAAAGTACAACCATAACTAACTAGAGGTGCTCAGCAGAGCACGTACCCCGTGCGCAACTTTGACTTGACAGCTATAAGCTTAGGCCTACCACCGATTATTCATACAGCATGCACGATGAGCTAGCTAGGCCACGATTATCAGCATGCATATGCAGAATGAGATACCGTAAGTTGTGGCAGTAATGTTAGAAATAGGGTGTGGTCAAGTTGTATAAATTAGAAGCACATGAAGCACGACTTTCACGCAGCTTTTCTCGGCCTCTCGAGTAGATCTCTGGTCTGTGAGTTACGTAGATGCTAGTATTTTCTGAATTCTGACACTTCTATCCTGAAATAAGCCTTCAACAAGGCCTTCACTGCTCAAACCGCTCTACATCTATGGACAGACTGACAGGACAGACTGACAGACAAACCAATCACTCTACCCCCTGCTGCGCATGCGCACGGGGTAATTATGCATACGGTTGCCATGCCAGCACAGGTACAAACTGTCCCTTGCACAGACCTTCTCACTGTCCACTCGTCCCAGGAGCTCCTCTAGTTCCGCTCTCGTGTGCGAGATGTCATCCACACGGTCGCGAGTCAGCTGAATGAGGCCTGGCACCTCGTCCCGAATCTGAGACACCGCATCGTCAATCGGAACGTACTTATCTTCCTTGAAATTGCGTTCTTCTTTACACACCTCGCACCCAAACTGGTTCACTTCAAACGAAAAGAAGAGACAGGCCTTTCCGGGATGTATGGAGCAGTTGGGGACAGGAGTCGTAAACCGGACACTTGCAATCGGCTTCGGATGATGCTCTCTCACCGGCCCAAACGAGCGGTTGTGCTCCTTAGTAGAACAGCTGTCGCAAAATTTGAATCCAGCTGGAAGGCACTGGAAGCAGATAAGAGTGGCTACGTTCTGTTGGCAATCCTGGCAGATTGCCCGCTGGGGAGCGGGGACCTGATGGACAATTCGCTCATGCTTCACATTCTGTGCGTCCACATAGTTCATAATGGTGATGTTGGGAACATGGGGTTCAGCGCTGACGAGGGAACATTGGGGGCACTCCAGTCGGTCGCCCGCTTTAGGCTTTAAACCGTCAAGGCACTTCTGGCAGAAGGTGTGTCCACATCCGCTGAGAAGCCTCGGCTGGAATTCCCCAGTAGTGGTATACTCACCCTGGCACAGTGGGCAGGTAAGCATGGTACACCTCTTGGACACTCCAATCAGGAGTATATAGCCCTGAAGAAATAACCAATAATTTGTAGTTGGGATGGAATGAGTTTGCAGTATCTGTAGATTCTCACTGCACACTGAGTATGTCAGTTCATGAGAAATTTGAACTCACACAAACCACAGTACTCCTTTGCCGGCCTCCCGCTTGTGCTAGCTCCAGCCGGTTCCGAGAAACGGGATGGAGTGGGAAATCCCCCATTTTCTTTCTAAATTAGCGTATAGAACAGAAAAATTTCGTGGTCCTGAAAGCATCTATGCTGAAAGCCGGCCATGTCCTTGCGGACGCTGCCTATTCTGTTCTTCAGCCTTGGGGGAGAGATGTTGTACATCCTCGACCAGAGACTCAGGGCTCAGAATGTCCTACCAGACAAAGCATCAAAAGGTGGGTCGATGGGACGTGCATTAATTAGAAAAATTCATTCACGCATTCACAGAACACTGTCAGGCCTCCCCTCGCCTCGTTCCCAGGCTCCCCTCTATGCACCTGGGAACGAGGCTAGGCCTTCCCCACCTCCAGGTTTTGATCTCTCGCAGTATGCAATCGGAAGCCCTGATTATGTGTGTGACACATAGGCATGAGAATATTATGCTACCATATTCAGTTATTTTGCTTTTCTTTTATGCTCCAAATCTGGCCTAATTATGCTTGATAATCATGCTATTATGCTCCCAAATTTTGTAACCACAAAAAAATGCAACACACGGCGGTACACAAACAATACATCATTACAACAGAATATTGGTCATTGCTTGTTGTATTGTAGCATAAGCGAGCTTTCAACATAGTCTTGGAGTGCATTGTCCTGGCGTTCGCCAAAAGAAGCGTTCAGGAAGGATAAGACTCTCTCAGCGGCTGCAGATGAGGGTTGAATAAGGACATGCATGCGCAGTTTTGCTTCCAATACAGCCAAAAACAGGCTATTATGCTCGCATTATGCTCGGTGGTTTTAATGACCTATTTTGCTCAAAATTATGCCGGCATAATATTCTCATGCCTAGTGACACAAGGGGAGGTCAAGCCAATAGACTCTGCAGTCACAGCTGCGACCGCGGGTCAAAACTTTGACAGCTCTTTTGCGCTGCTTGACCGTTGACTGCGCTGATTTTCGAGGCTTTAACTGTTGACTGCGCTGGTTTTCAGGCTTTGACCGTTGACTTTGCGATAGTATACGGAAGAATGCGTAGTGACTCCACCACTTCCTTAGTATACGGGTTGACCGAGCGCGGTCGCAGCTGTGACTGTGGTGCTTATTGGCGTGACATCCCCTTGGTGACATCAGGGTAGACTCACAGGATGTGTGCCCAACATCCCAACAAGGATATTTCAAGTCCCTTCTTGTAGATAAAGTATGTCATTCCGAGGGCAGAGCGTTCAGCAGGCAGCATCAAGTACCACTTGTATTGCAGGATGCCGGAAGGGTCAATGCAAACGTGAATTATTGAATCGGGCACCACACCCCATATGTCTACCATCTATCTACCTGACGTTACACACGTGCACATGACCAGATCTCCCAGGCCTTCCCGCTCCCTGTATCAAAGACTGGAGGTGGGCTAGCCTTGTTCCCAGGCATCGCCAGCTTTTCGTCGCTTGCAGTACGGAAAGTGACAAAAGGCTGGACGGGGCCTGGGAAGTTGGAACAAGGCTAGAGGTGGAATGGGCCTGAGAACAGTAACTATAGCGATGATCAATGCACTAGCAACGCAGAATGAAGTTACTATCATCACCTCACACATGCAGTGATGCAGGATATTGTGGGCCAGATGTTTGACAGTCACTGTGTCAAGGAGCTCTTTCGCCCTCAGAAGGTGTTCACCAAGAAAGCTCTGAGAACGGTGTTTGTGCGGCTGGCCCATGCTTCCATCATGAAACTGAATTCCAATGCCATGGACAAAGTTAGTCTTACCCCAGACCTGCATGTAGTCACACTTGGAAAGAGTGCTCCGTATAATGTGCCTGGTACGTTGCAATAAACAGAGAAAGTACAGCTTTAGCTCATGACTGCACAGTATATATATTGCGTGATGGTGTGGTCTCAAGGCTAATACAGCACTCTAGTGCAATATTTTCCACAGTGTATTCACTGCAGTCCTTTATTAATGAAAAGCACGATATGTGCCATTCTTAAAAGTCTTTGGGGAGAGACCAGGAGCTCATAAGCTCCAGGGAGAGACCAAACTTTGAAGGTTAGAGTGGACGAAGTATGTATAATGTGGTTGTACATGTACTTACGTATACTTGGGTTGCTGAGTATCGGTGAGCTGCATCACTGCACATCTCTTTTGCAGCTCTATGACCTGATGGTAATGTCTGTGAAATACCAGGTGGGCGCATGATTTCATAGAGTATAATTATAGTGCTACAAAATCAAGCAATTTGATAGGTTAGCGTGAGCTCCTGTAGACTCCTTGTTATACTGTACAGACATTTGTGCGAGCCTGGATTCACAGATTGTGTATCCTGAGAGCCTCTGTAGGGTCCACCAATTTCAACTCTGAAACGATACTATCCTCATTCCCAGACTGATGACATTTACATGCACTGCAAGTGATAGAAGGCTAGTGGTAGATCTGGCTATTGTAGCCTGTTATGGTTGAGATCTACACTCTTGTGGAAACGATCTCTACTGTTCTGCTCTCCACAAAACCCTTGTAATAGGGCAAATGCAGGTCACGTGACAGTCATGTGACACTGCTGTAATCTCTGTTCTCCCAGCTGCTGCTGTGCAAGCGAGGTGAGGATGTGATTCTAGTGACACTCAACCACCTGGACACCATTCGGGAGTTTGTGGCCAGCTCAGGCAAACATGTGGCTCTGATCAACTCTGCCTGCACGGCACTCACAGAGGTGTGTGTGTGTGTGTGCGCGTGTGTGTGTGTGTGTGTGTGTGTGTGTGTGTGTGTGTGTGTGTGTGTGTGTGTGTGTGTGTGTGTGTGTGTGTGTGTGTGTGTGTGTGTGTGTGTGTGCGCGTATGTGTGTGTGTGTGCGTGTGTGTGTGCATGTGTGTGTGTGGTATGTGTGCATTCTAACGTGTGTGTATGTGTGCATTAATTGCATTCAAAATTGTATCTTACTCTAATCACCTCTACCCCGCACAGAGCTACAGTGGTCTCACTGCCCCCCAGTACATGCAGCTGAGGCTCACCCTGCTCAGCGTCTTCCAGGACGTGCACAAAAGGGTAGGTATGATTCCCGACTTGTATACTCCAATCTTGACAGACTTTTTGTCACCTTGTGTTGTGGGTAGTGACACATAGCGGTATCATTCTGTTCCCCCAGTATGTCGCTCAGACATTGTGCCATTTGAATCGAAGTCATCCCCAGTAATCCTTGTAGTGTTTAATAATCGAAAACTGGACATGGAATGACCTGAGAATGTAAAGCTAGGGAATATATACATAGCCTCATTCCATAAAGCTCTGACCTGGGAACGAGCCTAGGGAGTGTATCTCCTCATTCAGGCCTGGGATAAAGCTCTGACCTGGCTAGATACATGTACATGTAGTTTATAGCCTCATTCCCTGACCTGAGAACGAGTATATTCTCATTCAATCCTGGGATAATGCTGTGAACTTGGGAACGAGGCCAGGGAGTATACTGTGCTTCAAATCCTCTGCAGGTCTCCATCTTCCTGAAGACCGGTGCCCAGTTGCGCAATGGTCGGTTTGTAATCCCCTCTGGGGGACCAGTACCACACGGCTTTGAGGTCCCAGGAACCATCTGGTAGGGTGCTTCTGATCACTGTGTGCCTCCAGCATGTGATCTTTGTTTTTGCATGCTCAAAACAAACTCGCAATTTGCAAATTCTCACAATCAAACCAATCCTATATTCTTTTACTATACGCAATCAAACCCAGTCCTACAGTACTTTCAGACATCCAGGTGGTGTGTACATGATGGTGTATGTAAATGGCGGTGGTGAAATACTATTCTGGGCCAGGTACACCTGGTGTGGTATAGAGCTGCTGTAGACAAAGCAATACTGTCTTTGACTTCCCACAACTGCCACTACCAGAGGAATACACTGAAGCAATGTCCCGATAGGTCAGATACTGATCTGACATCAACAGAATTGTCCTGACATTTCATAAGATATACATGATGCAATCGTCTGTTCCTCAAATTTCTTGTACACAGCAAAATGGAACAAATTCTGAGTGGACAAGTTAGCCGCATGCCCAGACGTTTGTCAGATGGCAGACCCCTATAATAATCTCTTGTCACAACCACCCTTATATGCATATAGCCAATCAGAGGGCTGCATTTAGCTCCTGTACAGGAAGTGAAAGCACTTGAATTACTGGTTATCCAAGTGTGGTCTGTTTCCAGGTATTACGATGACCGTGGTGCCTGCACAGTGGAACAGTTTACACCACAGCACAGATACGAGCCGGCAGAGCCACGGGGGTCTTTAGAAGTTATTGGAGACAGGGTCATCTCCCTGGGACGTAACATGTGAGTAGTGAGGCGGGAGGGGGGAGGGGGAGGGGCAAGGGGGAGGAGGAGAAACAGAAGAGGGGATGACTTTTTCAAGTGGAAACCAACAGTGAGGGAGTGAACCCTGGGCTGGGCTGGATCATGCTACTGATTACTGTTTTCCCTCCCCATGTAGCTATGCTTCTGAGAATCAACTCGAGTCCCCTGCACCCTCCTCGGCTGAAGGGAGGGGTACGGTGACCCACCTTGAAGAGGAGGAGGAGGAGGAGGAGGGAGGGGATAAAATGGTGAGGATGCGTTCACTTTACAGAACAAGCTCACTAATACACCCCCTGTTCTACAGTCTGAAGCCTCTGAAGTAGGGAAGGGGGACTTAGCCAAAAATGAATGTTTGAGTAAAAGCTGCTATAGATCCCCCACACCCCTCAAGCAAGGTCCACATTGAATGTTCTTTGTCCACACACAGCTTGTGATCTTAGGCCTTCCTGTAGGTGCCCAGTATGCTTCAAGTAGTCTCGGCTATGCACCCCTATGGCTATGCACCCCTATGGCTATGCACCCCTATACCCGCAGTCGATATTAAAGATCCTATGTCCACATCAGCCTGTGATTGTTGATGCCAGGGTTCCTTTTACCCTGCTCTTCTGCTTCCATTGTGATATGCCTTGCTCCCAGGCTGCCAGGTGCTGCCTGTCAGCGAACTGCATTCTGTTGCTATGGTAAATCTATAGCGGCAGGAGTGTCCTAAGAAGTCATCAATCTGATGTCTTGTAGTTTTATTGTTCCCTATCTTGTGTTTATCTTGTATTCCCATGTTTGATCTTGTGACTATTACATGCCCAATCCTCCCACTACATGTATGGTTCATAGGACATGTATTACACTCATGGCATGGCAACATGCTAGCAACATGCTAGCAACATGCTAGCAACATGCTAGCAACATGCTAGCCTCGTTCCCAGGCTCTCCTACTTTGGAGAAAGGGTACTGTAAGCGATGAACAGCTGGGCGATGGCCTGGGAACTAGGCTACGTACATGCATCTTGTAGTAATATTTAATGTCATCAAGTGCATGTGTCTGTCGGCCATAGGAGGAGGAAGAGGATGCGAGTGATGTAGACCCCCTGGTCAAGGCTGAGCTAGCCCTACTGGAGAGACTGCTGATGGGAATAAAGCAACCACGAACTAGTGGTAGGACACTTCTCAAGGCTTGTAGTCAAAAGACACATTTGTGATTCCAAAGTTTCTACAATGTATTATACTGCTAGCAGCATCGTTTCACTCTTCAAGTAGCTGTCTTGTGGATGTAAGAAAATCTCCAAATTTGGGGAGGGATTCGAAGTACACTCCATGCTGCATTATTTGGGTTCATAGTTTTGCAATTCTAATTTAGCCGCAATTTGGAGGTATCAAGGGCTACAGTACATGTGCCTACAAAAGACAAACTTGGGTATCTAGCACCTTCAGAAAATATTGAGTGTGCTTGAGACATATACAGCCTCATTCCCAAGCCATGTGGCCTGGGAACGAGGCTGGGGTGACCACTACTTTCTCTGCTTGTACCACATTTGCAGACGACGCATTCAAACTCAGATTGTTTCCTGACGGTGAAGAGGGTGACACTAAGGAGTGAGTTCTACAAATTTCTCTTTTGGGATGAGACCTAGCCTCATCCTTCTGTCCTAGATGTTGTTTCGTAGCTTCAGTAAGGAACACCTGGGAGGATCTCGCACAGGAACACCTGGGAGTATCTCGCACAGATTTCATATCTTCTGTAACAATCCCGTGCATTATTGCTTCCAGTGACATCACAGAGGCACCTTACCATGTGTGAAACCCTCCCAGGCCTTCCTTCCCAAAGTTGCAAGACAGAATATGGGACAGAAGGCCTAGCCTTGTTCCCAGGCCTCTGTGCAGATTCCAGGCAAAAACCTGGGAATGAGGCTTGAGTGCAAGCCAGCCCTGTTCTAATCTCTCGACGATGGGAGTTGGGTAGGGATGAAGGAGCTAATGATGTCATCTAGACCCTTTTCACCTATCTCTGTCTCCTTTCAGCTAGTTTTAAGTGTAACATAAGTAATCTATGTAACTTCTTGTGTGCAGTACTTTGTTTGTGTACATGCTCTGTTCACTGGATTACTAGACCTGTATTAGCGTATTCATTACTTTCTGATGTCCGGAAATAACAAAAATCTCTCCTCCCCGCACACAGGTCTGCAGGTCAAGTCTTAGAAATCAATCCATCAAAGGTGCACATACCACCACACACTCACTAGCAGTTGTGTTGTGTGTGTTGTCTCTGCAATATATGCTTGCACACAAGAGCAGCTGTCATTTGGACAGGCATGTGATTGTAAAAACCAACTTGTTTTGTTCTTGGGATAGGGTTGACCTTGCATTCAGAGTTAACCTTGTTCCCAGGCCTTCTCACCCCACAGTTTGTAGCTAGCAGGACTAGCGTTAGTACTGCAAGTGGCAAACGCTGGGGTGAGAAGGCCTTCTAAAGCAGAGTGTAGCGTAGTTACTGGTAGTGTTCCCATGTGTTCTATTGTGCAGAAAGGCAGCGCTGAGTTGAACAAAATCATGAAGGATTTCACCATTCAGGACTCCAAGAGAGGCAAGTGTAGGCTCATGTGATTGAGTTAGTCATTGCACTCCTTGTAGGGAAATGTATAGCACTGATCAGGATAGGCATGCAAAGATTGTGAATATACCGTAGTGATATTTGCTGACTCAACCTTGTAGGTACAGAAGATGACGACGACCTACTGGATCTCTTGGACAAGGCTTTCTAGAATTTGAATTTTACTCTGTCAAACTTTATGCTACAAGCGACCCGGTCACTTCAATATGTGTAGTACATTATATATTTCTGTCGAGGCTTTTTGGTCAATTATGTTTGAAGGGTAGCATGTGCACTTGCCTGTAGCCGGCCTGGAAACAAGGCTACACATGCTTGCTTCAGCACATGGTCAGAAACAATTTGTGCATAGTCAATCATAATTATGGTAGAGTCTAGCACAGTACAAAATGCATGCATGTATAGTGCATGCTGTGAACTATTATGTACGTACATGCATGTTATACGGTATCACCTTGGTAATGAATAGGGGCTTCCTTAGCGGGCAGCCATGTGTACTGACGTCATCAAGTTTAAAAACCATCTTTTAGCACCTGCATACTGCTATAACGCTACCCACTACCAGTTGCTCCTGAAGTTCAAGATGGCCTGTGTGACACTAAAGCGGCCCATAGATGTACTGGGAAGCCCCCACCTAGCGGAGCACCAGCCAATGGCCAAGAGAAAACGCTGTGGACCGTCTCTTTTCCCGACTACACCCCCTTGTAGTCCCTCGAGAGGACTGGGCGTGAAAAGAATAAAACGAAGACTGGAAGCAGACGACCATTACTCGCCTCCTAGTACGAGCAGCGCAACTGTCTCTCCTTTTATCAATGCTGCGCCGCCAATTCAGACAGGTAAAAGCATTTTCCTGTAGAGGTCACTAAAGGTAGCCATTGGATGTGACCTCTCTTGTGGAATTATATCTTTCCTAGACGATTTTTTCCCTGATTCTATAGTATTATAATACCGGTATTAGTGGGGTATTAGTACTGGTGGTAGTGCTCTACGTTTGTAAAAAAGGTTGTGCCTCACCATTTTTTTTGTTAACGAATTGTTGACTTTGTGGTTATGGAGGAAATGAGCTATTTGGAGGCCAGAAACCACAGATCATGAAGCTGATATCCTCCTCCTACTTGGATTGGTCTGGCAGTACTCTGTGAATACTGATACATTAGTAACCAGGTCATTTTCCATATGGCCTGTTGCCCGTAACCATTCCCACGCTCACGCTCATTCAGTCCCAGACTGGTTGATTCAGCACAGTAGATGGTGAAGTATAAGCAGAGCAGGAGAGAGCCTGGAGATGAGGCTATAGGCTGACAAAGTAGTTTCTTTAAATTTTCTTTTGTGTATAGACCTAGCCTCATTCCCAGGCCGTGTAGGAGAAACGGCCTGGCAACTTGTGCAAGTCCAAATTGTTCTGCTGCCAGAGAGTTGGCAGTTTGGTCTCATTGCCATTGACGTACACAGTTATATATAGTGTATACTCAACTACACATCTTAGTCTGATAGCTACGTATACTCAACAACACATCGCTGGTCGAGTGGCAAAAAGACGGCATGTCCTAACATAACAGCAAGCAGCTACATAACTGTCTTGTTGACCTTAACTGTTAAATAGTCGGTGTACCTGGCTGATCCCTACATAGATAGCAAGAAATAGATGACTGCCAATTACTCTGTTTATGCCACTCAAATGTTTCGCCACTTGCGCGCGTGGTATGGTAGTCAATCTGCAAGCACCAAGTAACGGGAGGTCACAACCGTGATCAATGCTAGTCTCGTTCCCAGCAGTCTGGGCATGAGACTAGATCACTGCTACAATGACTACATTCAATGGTTGATGTTGAACATGCTTGTGGTTACTCCTATTTGTTCCTTGTCAGTCCATCTTGAGCTGTTTCAACAATGATTAAATTAAATTATGTGACAATGAACAATTAGAGTAGGAAGTGTAATCTGACCAGGAGCGCATACCTCATTATGCGCTCCTGATCTGACCTATGATGTCAGATGCTAGGCACTAATTAGAATGTCATGTGTTCAATGACGAGCCCATAGTGGTAGAGAAGGTAGGATATAATGATGTCATAGTTTAGTTTGTACATGCTCTAGGGAGAACGTGTCGATTCCTTGTGCATAACTTGTGAACACAAGTTGGCTATCCCCAGGTGCTTGGGTATATTTGGGGATTATGTTAATATCAATTACCATAGTCGCGCATTATTAGGAGCAGCTCAATTGTACTTGTAGGTGCATGTTAGTTGTTAGGCACTGGTTTGACTCTCGTCCCACCTGGAGTCTCCAGAAATTCTGCTGTTTTCGATCCACGAAATGAAGAGCACTTCCAATTCAAGGAATGTCATTTGTGTTGTAGGTGTATATTTCCTTCATGTGGAGATATAGGAGGCGCATGTGCCAAATAATGAGCAACTACAGTATGTCACAGCTGTGCACTAAGTAATATTTAAATACCAGTTTGCAGTGCATTGCGGGTTTTAGTGCACGAGGGCAATCTAGTTAAAGGTCGAGGGCGAGATAATGCACGAGCCGAAAGCAAGTGCATTATCTGCCCGAGACTGTTAACTAGATTGCCAAGTGCACTAAAGCCTGTAATACACTGCGAACTGGTATTTAAACTATTTAGTGCAACTCACTGACCCGAAACAGCCATTGATCTTTGAAAAGTGATTATCTAGATAATGCACGTGGAATAAGCGATTTAATGCTCCGTCATGTGATCGAGTCTGAGGTGTCTGATTCGTTGAAGGTCACGTGAGTAGCACTAAGTGCTGTTCGACTGCCCACCAGACTAGCTGCTGGGGATAGTCTGCAACATCAGTTAGAACTTCTTAGAAGTAGAGTTTTGCTTACATCCGTGCAATCTTGAGGAAGTTGCAAACGTTGAGACTACTACGGATTTTCATGCATTATGGGATTCTCATGTATTATGGCCTGCATGAACTTCTTAACAAAGAAACCATACAAGGAGTTTGCTAGTTTGACAACACCTGGAACCTAAAATGTACGCCAGTCGGATGCTTCTTTGCGCCACTTCATAAGCTCCTGTGATCTCATTCTTTGCTGGTGTCCATTTGACTAAGTAGACAAAGTGAACTGAGTACAGCACTGAATTGCAGCACATACTATCATTACTACCGTAGTTGCGTGTTATTAGGCGCATGCGCCTATAGCTCCACAGGAAGGAAATATGTGCCTATAAGCGAGATGCGCCTAATAATGAATATAATGACATTCCTCGAACAGGAATAGCTGTTTTCCACTCCACTGCAGCGCTTAACAGCGAGTACCTGGGACAAGAGTTGAACCTTAGCCTAACAGCGAATAAGTGAGCCGCCTAATAACGCGCGACTACGGTATGGCATAAGTGACCTACCCTCAGGCAGTAAATGCCATGTTAGACGCCCATTCATAACTGCTATTACTGGCTGGCTCTTACATGGCCTCGTTCCCAGGCACTGCGTACAGGGAGAAGAGTGCCTGGTATCCACTGTTCGCGCATGTGTTGCTGGCTCCCCAGGTTTTTCTAGGGAACTTGGAAACTACTGTTATACTAGACCGTGTTGCACGAACGTACATTGCTGAAACGTGGAAGTCTACAAAATGCAGTTCAACCAAGCCGTGTCGTACACCCTCGGTAAGGTTGAAGGACGAGCAATACAACACATACATAATGGCAAGAATGTGTTTCTATGGGTACATACATCCAAGTCAGATTTGCTATGGGGTTTTACTGCCTCACATCCACTTTGGAGAGGCAGAAGCGGCAGATCGCCACCATCCACAGACTTGGAGACCATGGCTCTGCATGATGTAGCTGCATATTGTAGGCGTGTAATTATTTCTCTATGTTTCAGCTTACGTATCAGTAACCACATCACAGGATATTAGGCCAGGAAAGGATGGGGAGCACCCTGGTACCCCCTTTGTGAGAAACACTGCATACGAGGTCATCAGAATAGTGAGATATGTCAGACACTGTGAGGAGCGAGAGCTCGCGAGACTGCTGAACAGAGAACTGTCATGCACCGCACTAAATGTGAACGCCTCGAGGGGGGCATCAGCTCACCAGAGTTTTGCACTGGGAGCTGTCCAGCTGGTTGTATAATACACTATTACTGTTTGTGTGTTAACGTTGACAGTGACTGTTCATTTGTTGCAGACAAACTCTTAGCTCACGTGGAGCAGGAACTAAAGCGTCTTCAGCGACGGAAAGCTTTCACGAGTGAAGACTCCTCCAGCAGCAGTCACTGTCAGCCGCAGTCTCATGGCACAGCAGCCCCCCTCAGTGGTAGCAGCAGTGGTAAGGATCAACCACTCTTTACACTAAAGCAGGTGACCATTGTGTGCCAGAGGATGTTGAAGGAGCGTGAGGAGCAGATCAGAGGGGAGTACGACAAGGCATTGACCTCCAAGCTAGCAGGTACGTAGCAGCAAGTGTGAGACTGACTTGCACGTTTTCTGACCTCATAACCTTCCTACACCTTGTCTCTTGTTTCAGAGCAATATGATGCTTTTGTGAAATTTAGTCATGATCAGGTAGAAAGAAGACTGGCAGAGTCGGCATTTAGCTGTAAGTTACATGTGTGTGTTTGTGGTGTGTGTATCTAGAAACACCAAAATCTATATAACAAGAGTATTTACTTTGGGCCGTGGTCGTAGTTCCAGTTAGAGTCAGTGCAGGCAGACATTTCACTACTCAAAGGGCAGGTGGTACACTTCTCTTGACCATGCCCACATTACTCAAAGGGTGGGTGGTAGACTTCTCGACCACACCCACACTGCTCAAAGGGCAGGTGGTAAATGTCTCTTGACCACGCCCACACTACTCAAAGGGCAGGCGGTAGACTTCTCTTGACCACGCCCACACTACTCATAGGGCAGGTGGTAGATTTCTCTTGACCACGCCCACACTACTCATAGGGCAGGTGGTAGACTTCTCTTGACCACGCCCACACTATTCATAGGCGCTAGGCAGGTAGTAGACTTCTCTTGACCACGCCCATGCTACTCATAGGGCGGGTAGTAGTCTCGTGCCCAGCCCCGTCTACACGCAACCCCTCGGAGAGAGGGTCTGGTCTTTTGAGTGTGATTTCTTGTCACTAACACCTTTTCCATCTGGAATTTGAGATGGCCAATGAAATCGATGAGCGCGCACGTAATTTGCTACTAATTGTCATGGATTGCTTCACTTATCGATCGAGGAGTCAAAAACAGCTCAGTTTAAACAGCTAGTAACGAGGACTCGAGGACTTACTTCGTTGTTGGTTCATGACACCCCTTCATGGCTACTAAGAACCTTTCAGCCATCTCCAACTTCGAAAACAAGTTTACGCAATACCGGAAAGTCCACCACCCTTCTGTTAGCAGCCGATGTTTCGGGGGTTAGGGGATGTCGCTGACTGCTTGAAGGTAGGAAATAGTACAGAAAGGAGCGTTTATCTTCAAATTTCTCTGCATTCTTAGTGCAATGAGCACATGTTGAGTGTTTCAGCCTTGTTCTGTTCAGTAGGTGGGATAGTAGCTACAGTATACGCCTATGATGCCACTCCCACACTTAACATTCTTCATGCCATTCCATTATTGTATCATTAGTAATGACAATAGTCTAGCTGCTAGCCCCTCTCCGCCTGGCCAGTCAACTCGTCCTCAACTCTACCTCGGTTCACAGGTACATGTAGTTGGCATTCCAGAGAAACGTGATCAAACGCAATGTTTGCTAGACCCTCTCCGCCCTTCGCCACGCGCCCACTTGACCGGCCAGGCGGAGAGGGCTAGTGGCTAGACTGTAATGACAACAGAAGAGAGATATGGGCTGGCCGGAAAGAGGAAGCTATTCAAGTATCCATGATACTTCTCTCCACTATTATGCAGATGTATCCTGATTGTGCATCTACCTACGACCGTGGCTTCTAAGTCCTTAGCGAACAAGACACACACTCCTCTCCGAACAACTGATCGCACGACTGCAAATTCTTATGTATCATCACTCCTCCACTTCATCCACACTGAGTATTAGTGGAATTGATCATTGTTTGGTATTTATCTCTATTGTTGATTGATGTAAGTTGCTTGCTCATAATTCATTATGTTACTGTTTTGACTGGAGCAAACTGTTTGGGAATGGTGTATCCATGTAAGCATGAGCTCATTGACCCCATGTGCAAGCACATTAACCTCGTTCCCAGGCTACAAAAAGCTGGGGTGGAGCCTGGGAACGAGGCTATGAGCACACAACTTACCACCCAAGTTAAAAGTATGAAGAGCAAACAGTGGGCTACGTCCAAGTGCATGCATACTGCCAATTAGTGAGTGACTGAAATCCAATAATGGAAGGCCTATAGCTCATTCATGGGCGGGGCCTGGGAACAAGGCTAACTGAGATTATGCACAAAAACGAACTGGATCGCCCAAAAATCTGTTTCATGCCCAAATTAATTTGCACAATATTGTTGCACTCTATATTGTCCTTGCACCCTGCAAGAAGTGGGTGTAGCTTCAAATTTGGAAAGGACATGGAGGGATGGTTGGGGATCGGCACTGCAGATTTAGAGTGGGGCTGGCTTGCAAGACTAAAATATTTTTTTTATTTTTATTATTATTATTAGAACTTTACAGCAGTACAATGGCATTTGAACAAGGATAGTAAAGTGATACATTTGAATAAGGACCGCTGACAGACATACATCAATGATGATGATGATGCTGAGATAAAAAATTATTGTTATCCGACAAGGTAGTGACTTGAACAGCAGTGATCGTTACCTAGTACTTGCTAGAGCAACACATTTATTGCAAGGACATAGAAAGTGGTAAGTGCATACATTCTCAGGATCAAACGTTGTTTGAAAGTGGAGCCATAGGCGAGAAATAATTTGGCGCTTAACGCTGTAGATAGACTGATTGAGGTCTATGGTCGGGAGAGAGTTCCATAGCCTGACAATACGATTAAAGTAAAAGTGGCGTGATTGTGAGTATCTTGTATAGTTGTGAACTAGTTTCCCTGATGATGCTGATCTGGTTTTCCCAGATGCAAAAGTAACATAATCGAAGAATCGATCGTGTCTATCGCAAATGCTTGTGTTCTTCTCAGATATTTTCAAGAACGTCGAATTGCAGCAACCAACTGACATAGTTTATCTTGATTTTAGAAAGGCGTTCGATTCTGTGCCACATGAAGAATTGTTGTTCAAACTATGGAGACTTGGTATCACAGGACCTCTATGGTTGTGGTTTCGATCTTATTTGAGCAATCGTTCGCACTCAACTTGCATTCTTAATCATTTTTCAAGCTACTTACCAGTCTACTCAGGTGTCCCCCAGGGAAGTGTCCTGGGGCCTCTACTGTTTTTGGTCTACATAAACGACCTTCCCGACTCTATACTATCTGCAGATCCTTTCTTTTTTGCGGACGACACAAAATTAGTGAAATGTATTGAATCCAGTCTAAATCAACAACTCTTGCAAATCGACCTTGACAGCTTATCCTCCTGGTGTGACACCTGGAATCTTGGCTTATATGTACGGGGGGTGGAGCCTCTGCGTTCAACGTTCATTGTCTAGCTAGTTTAACTACTGTTTTGTAGTCATATAGTTGTGTACATGGTTGCTGTTGTGTACTTGGGGGAGCACTTACATAGGCATAGGTAGTACTCCTGACCTTTTGTGCAACCAATGTACATGGTGCAACCGAAAGCGGCGCGCGGGACTGGGATCGGGACCGGGAAAAATGAGGTGCAAGGTGCATAATGCATGCATGCATGCTAAAGCGCTTGCAAGCTTACGGATTTTGACGTCATACTTTCGATTCTATATTCATGATGTGCAACTCAGTAATTATACTCACCTGCATGGCTTTCTAAGCGCGTACTGAAGGCAGTGAAGTGTGCAGATATCGCCTCTGGTTTGGTAAGCATGTTCGTTTACAAAAGACCTACCTCTCACGAGCTAGTCTGTGAATTTGCCTGCTAACGTCTTGTTCTTTCTTCTGCAGATTTGACTTGTGTACTGCGCTCCTATAGCGTAAGTAGGTGTTGCTATGAAATTAGCCGGTTGATATAGCTAATCGTTTGTAGTCTTGGTAGCAGCCTGTCAAAGGGTCTGTAGACTTGGTTACCTTGCGAAATAGAACTGCATTATAGCCAACCACCGCCAGATAAAGATCTGTTATTGAAGTCGAGTTGATGTACAAGTTTTGTCGATCTGTGAACTGCAAGCCGTACTCGAGCCATGGCAGGAGGTCCTTGTCCCAGCCTTGTGGTGTGTGTGCTGGGTTTGAGTCGAGATAAGGGTGTGGACTTTAGCCGGGGAAGTGGCGTTGGCAAATCGTGTTTCTGCTATCGGTTCATGCACCCTGGCTATGATGACTACATGGATGATCACTCCTCACTGCTTGCCCTGCATGAGTTTGAGAACCCAGTCATAAACAATGTCCACTTTCTCTACTGGGGGTCTACCACTAGGAGCTACCCGGTTAATGGTGGGCCGAAGGAACAGAGGATTCAATTCCATGTGATTGAACAGACTGTCTTCTACCAAGATGTGACTTCGCAGCCTTTTACAATCATCACCAAGCCAGACAGTCTGGAGCACTACATTCGCAGAGCTACGAGCCAGATTGAATCGCCAGGTAAAATCTCCTACAAGACTAGGGATACCATATCACTTCAGCAGGATTACAGGTGGCAGTCGTACCCGTCTGGACTCAGTGGCTGGCCGAGGGGATTCATCGTGGTGATCGACGTGTCCCAGAGTTACGTCATTTTTGACAGCCAAATCGCGAGAGCAGAGCGAGTCATGGACTACCTCATTAAGCACAAGAGAAAGTTTGTGATTGTTGCTACAAAGCGAGATATTATGAATCCCGTGTCCATGGAAAAAGTCCAAGAGTTGTCCAGGAAATACAAATCGCATGTGTTTGAGTCTTCTGCGAATGCAAACCTCAATATCGCGGACGCTTTTCGCTTCATTGCATCCAAAGTCCTTCACAAGAAGGTCCAGGGTATATCAGACCGCGTGACCACATACGAAGAAGCGGCACACGTTCTTCTGACCCAGAAAGGGAGAGCAAGGAAATCTTTTCTGAAATTCCTGTTGCTAAGGATCGAGGATTCGGATGAGAGAATCGACACGATTGAGAACATGGAGCAGTACAAGGAATGTGTCCGTGCCTTGGGGAAGTTTGAAACGGACCGTCTTTTCGCGGAACACCTGATGGAGGTGCACAACAAGAAGGTGGAGACATATGCAGGTGTGCCGGACAACCCCGAACTCCGCCTCGAGTTCCTGGAGGACTTCATTGACCAACGGACAGACCTTGGTCTGTACACAGACAGCCTTAAAAGGTAAGGAAGAGAGAGTTAATTCTGGAATTGCATGTTGTTGTTCCCTAGTAGCCTCATTCCCAGGCTCCCCCCCTGTGCACAAGGGGGAGCCTGGGAACAAGGTTAGTTCCCTAGTGTGTGTAAAGTACCAAACCACACTCTGCAAGGTAAGGGATCCGGCACACTTGCTGGGAGAACCGCCAGGAGGGTAAAATAAATTTTGAGGTGTGTGGTGAAGTGTTCAAGCAAAGATACTCTCTCCACCTGGAGAGCCTAATGATGTCTTGGTTAGTGGCATTTTCTGTATATTCACATTTCCATGCCATTTTGCATATGACGTTGGGCAGGTAGGTAGAGCCTACCGATGTTTGGTTCTCATAGAACATGTCCTGGCCGCATCATTGCTGACACACATTCTGAAGTCTAGGCAGCCACACGTTCCAAAGTCCTAGGTAGCCTCGTTCGTGATCACTTCATTAACTACATGTATGGCATATCTGAGGTTTTGAAAATTATTTAAGTGTTGCACAAGTGTTTGCTCTTGTCTTGAGAGAGATGGTAATTGCAAGGTTTTAACACAAGCATGAACTTTGATCTCGTTCCCCAAAAATGTCATTCACTGCCTAATTTGTACAAGAGATGCTCTGCCTTCATCCTTATGTTGCTATGGTTCCTCAGTGGTGTAGTGACCTGTACTTCAGAGGCAGTTCAGTATGTTTGTAGCCTTGGACCAACATGGAACACGCTAGCGTGGGGCGTGCTCATGCTTGCCCAATGAATATGTATACTAGCCTCGTTCCCAGGTCCCATACGTCCGATATGGCCCATCATACTGATACATGCAATATACATTTCAATCCTGACTTGAGGTATGTACACAATCTGTAAGTGTTGTTGTGCTGGTTTAATCCAAACATGTCAATGAACACAAACTTCCGCTGATGGGACAGTGTTCATGTTGTGCCCCTCAAATCATACTTCATGTACATTTTGGGCAGCACACAAGCAACAAAGTTATGTAACCTGAATCAACAAAGTTATGTGTCCCAAACTGCAGACAGTCCTCCCTGTACTACCAGAGAGCTATACACCCTAAATAGATTTCCTAAAAGATCTATTTAGCCAGATGTAGATGTGTCCATTTCTGTAGGAGGAAAAGGTCATCACTTAATGGAATGTTCAGTGAATTCACTATTAATTTTACTGTTGAGACAGGTGCATTCATAACCTAACTGGGGGAGGATGGTTCCTTAATCTGCTTACTTGGTTCATAATGAATGCCATGATAGATGGGGGACCCTCTATAATATGAGAAATAGGATGTTTGGTGTCATCAGATCTACTCAGTAATGACAGTCCTTCAGACATAAGCCCTAGTTTCAAGTTGTGAATCGTCTGATACTGATTTTTGTATCTGCTTGGACTGTTGCCGATGGGCTGAGGATGTCGACGATGGCAGCAATGCTACAGCAGGAGTGACAGGGATTTATAGCCTCATTCCCAGGCCATCCCACATGGCCTGGGAATGAGGCTAATGCACAGCAGATAATACTGTTTCTTGAAATTGAAAGTTGTTCAAGAGTCCTGATCAAGGTGTCCTGTAAGAAGGGTTGCTTCCTGCTGTGGTTTGCTATCCCTCTCTCTTCAAACTTAGTCTCTCTTGGGGGAATTCTCTGGACCCTATTCTTGTAACTGTGGCCATCATTATTGGTGGTCTGTTGTGGGGGAAATTCTCCAGAAGCCACTGGCTGGTGACTGGGGGATGTCAATGGCATGAAGTTAACTGGTGTTAATTAATTGAAGCCACTACGTGTAAGTTGTTTCCAAAGGGGCAGTTGAAGTTAATTTCATGCCTGAATCCTAACAGGAGTTAATTTACCAATCAGCAGCCATGTTTGAAAACAGCAACCTTGAAGCACATGGTGTGCGTTCCGGGTCTGGGAACGAGACAATGAAGCACATAGCCAAGGCCAATACGATCAGCAGCATGGTGAAGGTATATCTTGTCTCAGCTTGAGATTTTTTTTACAGCGAGTTCCCAATCTTATGTTGGACAGTCTTTCTTGCTGAGCTTGTTCCCAGGGCCCACACAGGGCCTTGGGAACCAAGCTACTCACTTTCTGCTTCATCGACTGAGTCTCTTCAAAGCCACAATGCAGTCAAGAAACTAAAGCTTTTAGAAGGTCCATGCTGTCTCTCACTTGAGCCATGCAGCTAGTGTGCTGAGTGAGCAAATACCTGTTGTTACTGGGATGCCAAACATCCTGTTTCTGCCTCTCCAACCTTCAGTGGTTATCTCCCATGTTCTTAACACAACTTGTTTATACACCTGCATTCAGAGTTTGGTCTCTTATCTTTAGCGCAGAGTATACATGTGATACTCCACTATCACTCCTTGCTCTGAAGGCAGAGTAACTAGACTTGTGGCATGCAGGACATTGTGGGGCGAGCCTGGACGAGACATACACCAGGACACTTGACCTGCACAACACACAATCAGCAAGCTATGGGTCTCAGTTAAAAAACTGAAGTAGATCTAGACACACATAGTTTAATGCACACTGATCGATTTCACCATACGCTCAGCAGAACAGTAAAAGAACTCTTATGACCATACTGGTAGATGGGGGACACTAGCAAAGCTTCACTGAAGCCTCTGGGCCTCTCTTTGTCATTGTTGCAGTGCAGTAGCCTCCATCACTGTAGCCATTGATGTGGTAGCTAGGTCATCAGGGGTCTCCATCCTTGTTGTAGCCATGAGCAACTTCAGCACATATGAGCAGAGTGAATTTACACTAGTGTGGGGCTCACTCAGACTTGCCTTAACTAGGATTACCCAGTGTGGTATGTGTATTCTCCCCAGCTTTTTGTCACATACAAAACCTGGGGAGGAGCCTGCATGGGAACGGGGCTAGTGTGGAGATGCAGAGTGAAGCAGGTAGCTCCTATCTGGAGTGACTGAGGTGCACTTGTGAGTATGACCTCAGAACAATAGACAGCTGAAGTGTCACCAGCTGTTTCCTGGTTCAGTATATGACAACTTAAGTTACCTAATTAAAGCCAATTACCCACATCCTAGATTATAGGAACTTATTAGTTAACCTCTTCCTAGAATCCCAGCTGGACCCAATCTGGTTGGAGTCTGGATTACAAGTAAAGTGTAGCCTTGAGCATGGCAGGCAGCATCTGGGTTTGATATCACAGCATTTACTTATTCGTTCAGTGTTCAGTTAGTCAAAATTACTGTGTCAGAGTGATAGTACATGGGTACACCACCAGAACCACCAGAACCATGAGGATGGCCTGTTTGGTGATGACAGGCTTTGCTGGTTGTAAGACTTTACAATGGGCAATGTTTACTGATGGCAGCCTTAGGCCAGTGCCATGACCCTGTCGAGAATCGTACTGTTTCCAGCTGGTATATTTAGTTTCAACTCCTAAACAAACAGCAGCTCAGTGTTGGTTGTTTGAACCACTTGATAGGTTGCTCCGAGCACCGGGAGGCTCTCTGGTGCATTTTGGGACCAAACATTTGTGAAAACTTTCTGTGTAAAGAAAACAGAAGCTAACGACAACGGCAGCTTCCAGCAGATGAGGTGTCATACGTACGTACACTGTGGACTGTTTTTAATCTTGGAGTAAAACACAGTGGCCTTTGCACATTCCGTAAAACAACACATTCATGTACAGACGGATGGACAGACAGATGGACAGACGGACAGAAGGACATTTACCAAATACGTAATCCCGCTTGCACATGCAGGATACATATTCGCTGTGATGTGGTTGGTCACTGACTACATGCACATCAAAGTTTACGAACTCGTCTTGTTTATATCAACTACCTGTACGGTTTCATAAACAAACATTTTTCTTGGTAGTTGGAAGAAAGCATACTGCATACTGTATATGATCTATAACAGACTTGCAGTGATCATGATTCGTGGCATGATACATCGGTTGGTTGGCTGATATCACTTGAGGAGCTATGGAAATTTGTGTGGTTCTGAGTTGGAAGAGTAAGAGTTGAGTTCAATTGAAGCCGATACAAAATCTGAAATTTTTCAATTGGAGGCGCCTCCAGTAGAAAAATTCTTGGATTTGTATGGGCTTCAATGGGGAAATCCTAAATTTGAGAGACTGTAACTCGATCAGACGCTATTCATCCTATTTACTTCAAATCTGGAATGCAGCCTATCTGCATGGTGACCAATGGGTTGCTGTTGTCATAGCAACGGAAACCTAAAATTTCATTTTTGCAGAATAAGGTCTAAGAGTGGCACTCTCTTGGGATGCTACAACCTTGGGCGTACAGGTTTGACCAGTATGTTAGTTTACAACAAACAGTAAGTTAGTTGGTGTAAGCAAGAAAATATGTTTATATAAACAGCTAATTGACCCATTGCCATTAGTTTTGACCTGTGTTTATAATTATTATTAGAGGCAGGACCACCTGGGATGCGGACGTTATCCACTGACGTTCATAACAGCACCATCTTGCCTTTCCAGTACCCTCTTCCAATACAACATGCATTCCGAGTGGCTTGCTCAAGCTACAAGCATCTGCCTTGTTTCTGGTCTATAATTATGATGGCTGTGTTAGTGCATATGTACCGTGTTTTCTGAGCCTCGTTCCCAGGCCCAAGAGAGGGAGAGGATGGGAACGAGGCTACGTGTTACAGTGAGAACACTTGCACATTGTGGACAGCTGGGTTATATGGTGAGTGAGTGGGTGAACCTCAAGCACTGTGCCCAAGAAACCTTCAAACTGCAGCAGCGGTAGTAGGTGAGAGTGTTGCTAGCTAGCAACAAACAACTGATCTACGTGTGGGAGGAAGGCACGCCAGTAGCAACCATGTACCAGTGGGAATACTGACCACATGCACCTAAAAAGGAGACCACTGAAGCCTCTGGATCCTGTAGGCTACACTGGTCTGTAGTGTGGTTTCCCTGGTTACATGCTCTGGCAGGAAACATGCTCAAACTCAGTCGTTCTTCTGATCTGTTTATTGCTGAGCGTAGTAATCTTGACAATAGCAGTCTGATACCGAGCTAGCATTTGTAATGATTTGTGCACTTCCATCGCGCTTTATGAATAAAGGAATGCGATAAAATTAGTACAGCATCACTATTGTAGTGCATTGACATGTGCCACAGCAGATGTTAACGATTGTAAAAGATGGCCAATCAAAGCAGGGAGTCTCTTGACGATTGTAAAAGGACTCTAGCCCGAAAATGGAAGCAGGTGGGTGATGGAAAGAGAGTGAAAGGGGAGTACTGCTGGCCCCAATTGGACTAATGCTGTACAAAACTACCTGTCTGTAGCAGCCCTATAGCCTCGTTCTCAGGCTACGTGGGAACGAGGCTATAGCAGCCAAAAATACAGATCCATCTATTAACAGGTCCACTGTGTGATATCCCTGAATGGAATTAAGTACCAAGAGGTAGACAGAGCCTCAGTGTCTACTTTGGTACCAGTAACAGCTACAGCCTGATACTTGGTCAGCTGCTCCACAAACACTTCAGTTGGAGTAATTACCACTTAAGGATCATTAGTTTTAAGGATTCTCACTAGTTTGTCACCACCCACAACTACCTGAGTGCTCAACGCGTCTTCTCCACATATGGTTCTCTTCTGGTGCTCTGGGTTGTGTTGAGGTGGTGGGAAGAAAAACAGGTGTGTGTCCCTCCCAAGGTGGTGGGAGGACAAACAGACATGTGTCCCTCCCAAGTTGGTGGGAAGATAAACAGGCGTGTGTCCCTTTGGGATGATAGGAAAACCAACAGCCGTGTCCCCCCCCCCCCCCCCCCCCCCCCCTCCCACACACACACACACACACTGCACTCACACTTGTAAGGCACATTGGCAGCATTAATACCTTGACGTTTGAAACCTAACATCAGTGCAGAAAAAGGGTCAAAGGTTGTGTGTCTGTGTAGATGCTGCAGATAAGACTCAGTACACCTTATTGTGGTACCAATACAATACCAGTCATAATAGTGAAACTCTGTAGTACTAGTGCTGGTGTTGTGATTACCAGTGCATCACATTGTGATGCAAAGGCAGAGAGAACGTGATCCCCGTGAGCAACTATCTCACTAGTCTTGTTCCCAAATCAGATAAGTATCTCACTAATCTTGTTTACCGGACTACTGGACTCGACTAACGTTTCAGTAACAGGCTCTAGAAACTGCCTCACTAATATACTCATGGCCCCTAATACTGTGAGGAATGACGCCTTACTGCCGGCCAATGTGAGCCAGTGCTGGCTGTCAGTAGGTTGGTGAGTAGATAGCCGATTGCTATACCGCTATTGCTATAAAGAAAAGTTTAACTTACGTCAAGAGCGCATAAGAAAGTCGGGGGGGGGGGGGGGGGGGGGGGGGGGGGGGGGGCGATCTACTTATGCCCTCTTGCTTACGTATCAGTCAAGTCCAGACTCCCTCTATATACGTAGTGTAGTATCTTACCACATCACTGTGTATATACACACACACACACACACACACACACACACACAACACACGGGACTAAGTTCCCCCCAACAAACCACTTCACTGATAAGTGAATACACTTAAACCAACAAGGAAACCACAGTTGTTGGAGTACTACCAAGTGTTCATAAACTATTTCGCACTGCCGTACATCAGCTCACTTATAGGCACATATTCGACGTTAGGCACAGGTTCGACCCTCGTCCCAGCACTCTTTATTAAGCACTGAAGTCTTCTTCCAGAAGCTCTTCCATTTTCGATCCTACGTAATGGAAAATGCTAATGAAATATGCTTCCTATTTCAGGAATGTTGTTTCAAATTAAGTGCATCTCACTTATAGACACGAATTTCCTTCCTGTGGAGATATAGGTTTTCATCATCATCAAATACGCACTGGGACACGCTCATGTGATGCACGTTGTGCAAACAAGCCCACTACGCTGTGTTGTGGAAGTGTGGTGTAGCTAAGGTGTCTTTTTTGCTAAAGAAGTCCGTCCCCAGCCATCGATCCCCTCAAGGGTGTTCGAGCGATGGCTCCTCGAGTATTGCAGCTGGGTATGGCATTTTTACTCTTCCGGAAGAGTTTCCCAGGTCCAAAAGACGCCTTGACTTTGAATGTCTGGGTATAATCTGGCAGCATTTTCTGCTTAATGCTCTGATTAACATTCTTGACATCATCTCTGCAGTAATGTCATTTAGCTTATGACACAGTTGGCTTATGACGCATGCCCACCCTAGCTAGCTCCTCTGGATCGAATTACAAGGAAGTATATACTTCTGGTAAGGGGTATTTTGTTCCTCAAAATGTTGTAATCGAATGTCAACTTTCTCTACTCCCCACTCCACAAACTACTGTTCTTCCAATCATCAATAGGTGTAGTACTAACAGTCTAACACATTAGTAAATTTCATGTTTCCTCTTCGGAACAGCTGACAAATTTTGATCCAAACAGTATACTGGAACCAGGTGTTCCAGGGACTACCTTGACGCTTAGCCACGAATCTGTTGGGCATCCATTCTGACAAGGCCACTCACATGTTCATGTGAAAGTCACCTGACCTGGATCAAAATCGGAAAATCTAACCTGTCAGTCCCTAGCAGCAAAACAGATCTGAGCCTTACTGTACTGGTTTCCTCTAGAAAGGTATGGCCATCTGCTGTTTTAGTGGCATCTTTAACGTTGTATAGTGGTTGGCTCGTTCCCTGGCCTTGCAAGCAATCAAAAACTGGAGGTGTAGAAGGTCTGTGAACGAGGCTATTATAGTGGTGGCATGCATCTTTGATGCTGTTTATGGCATCCTTCAAATGCTGTTTAGTGGCATTTTTGTATGTTTATTCATCTTTGAAGCGCTGTTTTTTGGTGGCTGCTGTTTAATGGCATCTTTAAACGCTGTTTAGTAGCTGTTTATTCATCTTTGAAGCGCTGTTTTTTGGTGGCTGCTGTTTAATGGCATCTTTAAACGCTGTTTAGTAGCATTTTTGTATGTTTATTCATCTTTGAAGCGCTGTTTTTTGGTGGCTGCTGTTTAATGGCATCTTTAAACGCTGTTTAGTAGAATTTTTGTATGTTTATTCATCTTTAAACGCTGTTGAGTGGCATCTTTAAGTGTTGAGTGGCATCTTTAATGAGGCTATGGGAGTGCAATGCTGTTCAGTGCATATTTTGTTTGGTGATATCTTTGCTAATTCCTGGCTGGGAGTACAAAAGCTCCTCATCCTCGATTAGGATTCCAGAAGCCCACTTGTCTACTTTCCTTGTTGAGTATTCACAGCTAACTAAAACCAACCCACTGCAGTGGATCGAAGTATGTGCAAGTCTTAGTTGACCCCTTCTCCTTTGTCCTCTGTACCCTCTTCTGTTTGCAATTTATTCACTGATTTCCTCTGGGCAAATATATACGTATTAGGGACTTTTTGAAGTCATGAATATCATCAGGTTTGTGATATTCATTTCTTGCGATTCACAGCTGCTGACATGCTAGTCTTGTTCCCAGGTCTACCCTGTTTGGTTTGTGTTGACATTAATGCACTGAATGTGAGGAGCAGTGAACAACAAGGAGGCCTGGGGAGCATTCATCATGTGGATGACGTTGGGTGGGCGTCGGTGGGGTGGGGCCCACATGATGAATGTTCTCCGTTGTTCACCGCTCTTCCGCTTCATGTATATAATATCATTGTCAATGCAAATCGAAGAATGAAAAACGGAGTAGGCCTGGGAATGAGGCTATGGGAGTGCAATGCTTCCACAATCTCAGCCTCATTGAGGAGCAGCAAACAACAAGGAGGCCTGGGGAGCATTCATCATGTGGATGACGTCGGGTTGGCGTCGGCGGGGTGGGGCCCACATGATGCACGGCTCTTCCACTTCCATGATTATTGTCAACGCAAATCGATGAATGAAAAACAGGGTAGGCCTGGGAATGAGGCTATGGGAGTGCAATGCTTCCACAATCTCAGTCTCATTCCCATGCCAGCATTTGTCTAGCACAGTACCAGCGCTCTATAGATGTCACTGTACAGCCGGTGGGCCAACTTTGGCCCGACCCATGAGGTAAACGCAACTGATGACGGAATCCTCGGAAAGTACCCTATGAAGGGTCAAGTTAGTTTATGTGCATAACACTCACTTGCACGCTTCCGGTATAACATGCTTGGTGTTCCTGGGACTCTGCAGGGAGATTATCTCCACCAACACGGTGTACACAGCCCATGATAAACATGGGTTACATTGGCTCACCTTTACTTTGGTTCCAGGAATTTATTTACCAACGTCCTGGTAGAAGCATCCCCACTTCCCCTGTTCTATGGGTTTGAATGGGAGATTGAGAATTTTTGTACCAAGGTTGTAGGCCTAGGTTGCCATGATATAGGAATCTGTTACACTTACGTCATAATTATGTCATGGAATTTTGTCACCTGTCACAACAAGTTCAATGTAAATCTACAGTTAAGTTCTGTGGTGGAGGTAGTCTTGTACCTAGGCTCTCTGTCCCAGATTCTCTGAAGTAGCTTTGGATCGGAGAAAAGGAAAGCCTAGTAGGATTTTGCACATGATACTGTGCAGTGATGTCGTTGGAAGTTTTCACTGTTGCTGTGTGTTGCCAAACAAAAAAAAGATAGTGGTTTTCAGTTTCCTGCATGCAAAGGAATTTGTGTTGCTCTGGAGTTCATAATGACATCCGCCAATGTTGGTATGAGGCATTTGTACATTGCTGAGTCAGCTCTGGTGGCTTCTGTTTGCCAGCTGTGGTGTAGCAGGAGAGAGGAGTCTCCAGGTTGAGTGCCTGCTGCCCTACTTCAAAGGAATCAGCCTGTGAGCTGATGGGTAATTTAATTCTGATGGATAATTTACTTCTGATGGGGAGAATCTACCAGGCAGAGGTTATGCAAACAACTTCAAAGGTGTACCCAGGAGTCACTGTACTGCATATGGTCTGAGTAGTACTTCTCAGGCTGTTTTGAAGTCTGGACAGTTCTCAGTGTAGCTTCGTTTGACAGCTTTCCAGACGCCATCCATCTCCGATCTTCCATCTCCAATCTTCCTTTGTCCGTCAGCTTTCCCTCGTAGTACCTCAGCAATGGCTTGGTTTCATGGTTGACACCTGTACCAGGCTTGGATATACAGAACGTTGTCTAATGCCCCTGCCAGCAGTGACAACTATTTGAAATGTTCACATGCATGAGTCTCTGCCCACAGGAAGTTGTTGTCGTTGACAAACATCTGTGCTGATGTGTATGTACGTACCATTTCTCACGAATTATCATTAAAAGGGGTGGCTTGGTGGATTTTAACTTGTCAATGACTACTTTGTATACCAAATAACTTCCTATCAATGTGTTGATATAGGTACGACTGAAAATGGTCTTTGCCATGGGCAAAACCCCCCAGTTCACCAAAAGGGATATAATTTTATGCCACTGTTGTCTTCTTCCTAGTAATAGCATCCCTGACTTATTGAAAATGTTTTCCTAATAATCAGTCGGTTGACAATCAATTTGACAATCAATTCCTGCTAATTCCCACCAATTCTCGGTCACAACTACCACTCAGTATTTTTAATTAATGATGTGCATTAATTGGAATATGTGACGGAGTTGGAACAGTGCCACTGCTTCCACCCATTCCAGGTGGATTAAATCCTACTTTGACGAGCATCCGATGGAATCACCAGAGAGCTCTCCAGAGATGGACAGAAAAGAAGAGGCCGGTGTCTCCAAGGAGGCTGATCTGGGTTACCAGGTTTTTCAAAAGCCTGGAAGTCCAGGCTCTCACTCGCACCGCACTCTGGACAGCGGGGTGCAGCAGGACACGGCAACCCTCAACAGCAACACCAGTGCCTACGACGGAGACGGTAGCAACTCCTACTACTCTGATAGGTATACTAGCTGCGTGCCATTGGACAGAGGGTTGACATATTGCATGACCTTTTCCAATATTTTAGTCCCAAGACAGTCAAGCTCCCACTAATTGCATTTCTGGTCTGACTATATACCTTGCTTGAATGCTGATGACATCATTGTTCTGATGACATCATTGTTCTGATGACATCATTGTGCTGATGACACTTGTAAGAACTTCCTTTATCGGTAGCCTGTGTATGATGCTATATGATAGGAATGGCCTGGAAATGAGGCTAAGATAGGAAGGGCGTGTGAATGAGATTATGCCATACTCACATGAGATTATAGCCCAGGCTCTCCCGACTTTTCCGTACTGCAAGGAATGAAAAGCTGGGTAGGGGGCCTAGGGGGCCTGTGAACACGGTTATGCTGCATACGTTAAAATGCCGGTTTCTTTGTCTCTCTCACAGTTTTGATTCAGAGTATGACGATATTGTTGATTACATCAACTACCCTCTCCTACCTGCTAACAAGCTGAGCACCGCCATCACCTCGGATGGGGGAGAGAGTAAAGGGCCGGAGGCACAAGAGCTAGACAGTGAGCTCCAAGACATGACGCCAATGAATGAGCAGATAACGCTGGAATCCACTGTGCCGTCAGCAGGTGTACCCCCAGCTTTGGTCACCAGTGAGGAGGTGAAACACGCCGCTGGTCACACTCTTCTCCCTGAAGAGGTGGGGGTTGCCATCCGGGAAGAAGCGAAGGACACGAACAAGGAGGAGGAGGAGGAGGAGGAGGAGGGTGGTAATGTCAGAGACCTTGCAGCCAAACTGAGTGCACATTTTAACGGTGGTGCAGTTCCCAAGTCAAAAATACCCCCTCCTATCCATAAGAAGCCCAATCTTGGTTCCAAATCTTCTTCCCTGAAGCAGGACAATGAAGATATTGGTGAGGAGGAAGCACCGGTAACGCCTCCTGTCTCTGGCAACATCAAGAGTCGTGCAGAACGACTCAGGAAACTGTTGAGCGGAGAGGATGAAGACTTAGAGCCACCTGTTGCAGAGGCACCATTGAAAAAGTCCTCTCCCCCAATGACTCGTCGAGATAGCAAGCAGGAGGGGTCCCTCAAATCTTCCTTGCCTGGGGGGACCAGAAAGCCCGTGAGGCCAGCTCCCAAGCCCCCTGCCTCTCCAAAATATCCAAAGAACAAAGAGTCCCATGTCGAGAGGTATATGCTTCAGCACCCCCAACCCTCACAAGCTCCACCCGGACAACCTCTACCCTCACCACTGCAACACTCACCCGTCACAAGTCCATCGCCCCCTCACCAAGCACTTGTGCCAAGCCCAGTGACACCTGTCAGTGGTAACATCCCAAACCAGGAAATATACGTTCCTAAACTCCCCACCATAAAGAAGAAGATTGCTGAGAAACACTTGCACGAACAGAAAAAGGAAATAGAGGATCTTCCTCCTCCTATCCCCCCTCATCCAAAGCCCATTGAAACACCACCACCATCTCATCCACCTCCTCTACCTCCTCATCCAAAGCACACGGAATCACCGCCACCCTCTCCTCCTCCTCCTCTTCCCCCTCCTCCGAAACAAATAGTGTCACCACCACCTCCTCCTTCCCCTTCCCTCACTCCAAGACAAGTACTCTCCCCCGACCATTCCCTTCCTCCCCCTCCTCCAAGGCGAATTGAATCCATTGGTCAAGGAGAACCAAACCTCACCGTCCCCCATGACCCTGGCAGGCATTCCCAAGATGAAGATATTCAACCGCCAATTCCTCAACGAACTTCAGAAATGTTTCTAGCGCAGGCACCTCTACAGAGTGATGACGGTAGCAGTGTCACGAAACAGAAGCTGGAAATCAGAGAGGTGGAAGATGACAAGGAAGGTAAGGGGAAAAAGAGACGATTCTACCAAGATGTTGTGCTTCCAGGGTTGAAGAAACTTCTGAAAAGTGACGGTAAAGAGAAAGAGGGTAAGGAAACTGCATCTTCAACAAAAAAGCCCAAAAGTGAGGAAAAGAGACCACGCAGTGCTACAACAGCTGTGGACGGTAATATCAAAATGGTAGAGCCCCCACGTTTCGTACACATGAAAGATCGTCCACTCCCAGTTGAGCCATTCAGTGGAGAAGTAATCGATGATATCGATCACGAAGCAACAGATTATGAACCTGTGGACTTTGAAGGAAGGGACTTGCTGTTGGCAGAGTATGGCAATCTTCCTGGTTCCACTGCCCACCCCCCTGCCTCTCAGGCACCCCAGCTTCCTGGTCAGACCTCAGCTGTTAGGAGGGCCCAATCCTTCGAAAGCAGGCTCCGCTTTCAGGTCGGTGGAAATGATATTCGTAGTCGTAGATGCCCCAGCCCTCCGTCTCTTGCTAGAGCTCAGGTCCCACCGTGGGGATCTTCTCACGCACACAATGACGATACAGTGGATGCTGAAGGGTACGTACAAACAGACATCTCACCCTCTCACCACCGTCCGCATATTTCTAAATGGCCGCTCCCCCCTCCCCCTGATGAGCATGAGCAGTCTCCATTGCGAGATTATGATTATCCCAATTTACGAGCATTCTGTACTCTTCCGTCCCGGAGAAACCCACTGACATCACCGCTAAAGCTTCCTGGTAGGACACTGCCACCCCGAAATGTTAACAGATCAGCGGGTGAAGTCAACACCTTTTCTGACTACGTTCCCATGAATTCCACAGTCGATGACAATTATTATAACTGGGAGACAATTGGTTCCATTCGTATGCAGCTGCTTGGTGAATCACCAAGGTCAAAGCAACCGCCTCCTGTCCCTGCAAAGAGCAAATCCCGCAGGTATTCTCTCGATGACCTTGCTGTTTACATGAACCTTCCCATCCCAGTTAAACCCATCGCTTTGCCACCCAGACAACAGGAGATAGAACACCAACCGGCGATTGGAACAGTGCAAGAGAGTTCCCCTAGGCCCACCCCCAGCCCCAGAATGCCACGATCAACCGGTGAAACCAGTTCACCAGTTATTGCCAAGAAACCCACACCACGTCCACGTCCAAGACCAAGAGCCCAGCCAGCCGCGGCTGGCCTAGAGTTGGATTCCCAGACATCCCCTTCCTTTGCACCAGAGATGTCATCACTGGGGCCCAACCCAGTCCCTGCCTACAGAGGCCCCCCATCCCCACGCCCCAGACAAACTGGATTCACCAGTGTTACCAACCCTCCAGATATATGTAGCAGCAGTTTGCCACACTCGTTTGGGGATTCGTTCGGTGGCGATGTCGAATTCTCTCACCCCTCTCCACCTGAAGTGCACTTGAGAAAACTAAGTGGTCATCATGTTAGTGCTGTCCCTCCTCGAAACATCTTGCGCCCAACCAAAGAACATTGAGAACAAGTACTGAACCTGCATGACTCGTCACTTCAGCATCAAATTAGTATGAGTTTTGTGTGTAAGTAGTTTTTCTTGTCTGTTTTTAGCTTGTTGGTATTGTCCACAACACACGGAGTGTTGCAAATATTTTATTGAACAATTGAAACCACAAAAATGTGTGTGTGTAAATAAATTGTATATGAGTGTAGTTTTCACAGGGTCTTTGTATCTGCAGATTTGTCATTTTTTGTTGTTGCGTGGAGTATCACTATTTTGGAGTATCAATTTTTTAACGGGTTGTGCAACCCTCCACTATGTTGTGGAGTTATTAGCCTCATTCCCAGCTCCGATCTCTTCGGTTACAGAGTGGGGTGATGATACAAGATCCCATTCATGAACGAATTTCACACGTGCAAGTATGGCCTATATATGTGTGTTTGTGCACAGGCAGGACGCCTACTGCCATGGCGATGGTGCACACTGCACACCTCCATCTGTGATCACTGCACACCTCCATCTGTGATCACTGCACCGGCCGGTGCAAAGATCTGTAGTGAGAGATCAATTAAGAGCTGGGAATCACCCCACCCGTAACTATAGAGTCAGATCAAATGTGTCCATCACTCCCCACCCTCAGAATGTAAGAGATTGAGAGCTGGGAATGTTGTCATGTATAATATATACTGAGGTTTTCAGGTTGTTTGTCCAATATAATATTATAACCAGGCAGCCACACTTGTTTGAGAGTTGCCGAGTGCATGAGCAACGTTGTCGTCAGAATGACATTTATAATTATACAGCCAGTTCACAACACTCCTATAGACCCAGCCCAGCATTTCATCGCTGTGAAAAGCTGCATGGCTTGAATTCGGCCTGGTCTCGAATCGATCATTCATTTACTCGTGTTTTAAATATAGCTCGTGCTGTGACAGCCCGGGCCTAACCACCAGGCTTCACCCTATAGCAGTGGGTGGACGATGATATGGACATGGTTAGCATCGATCCTATATATAGCAGTGAGCATTGTAACCATGGATACAAAATCTGGAAAGGATGCAAGGATGCAGCCATCTGGAAAGGATGCAAGGATGCAGCCATTTTGTACCCTTGTGGTAGCCCCTTGAAAACAAACTTTGCATCGCTATGACAACCCACAGGCTAAGGATGGGTCTGCAGGTTATTAACTTTGTTTGTGGTGGACAAATAATAGGAAGTTCCACAAGGGTCAGGAGTCTGTAAACACTGGACTCAATAAAGACGAAAAATAGAGGCAGCTGCTCTACAGCAAGAAACATAAAGTATACACAGCCAAAAATACATCACAAAAAGAGTCGTATTCAGTAGAAAATATACGAAGTAGAGCACCATGACTAAAATACTACAATACTAGCATTCAGATTCCTCGTTATTCTGTTCGTCCTCAAATGTCTGTGAATGGCAGTTTGAGATGCCCGAATCGCTTAGTTTTCTGGGACCATTACTGAGTTCCCCTTTCCTCTTCTCTCTCCTCGGTACTGCGCTCAACATGTCCGTACTGTAGCCCGTTACGGTAACTTCGTTGCTACTTGTGAAGTAACGGTTCACGTCTTCAGTGTTGCTCAATAATGGTGACTTTGCTACAGAATCTGCTTCAACAAGATCGCTGTCGGTCGAGACTGAGGTTCTCAGATGGCTTAGGGCTACATCTAAGTCAGTGTGTTGAATGGGATTGGACTTGACGGTCAAAGCCGATGCCTGGTCTGTAGTGAGGATTTCTATTTCCTCAGTGTGGTCATTTGTCCTGTGAGGGTGAACTAGTGACCTGTGTTGGTAGTCAGTAACCTGATCCATATCGCTATCTGAGTCGGAATCGGTGTCCGAATCATCGGAATCATCGTCTTCATCTGTGTCTGAATCAGAGTCACCTCTCAACTGGCGATTCAACTGCTCTATGATGTTGTCTCTGCTGGCTACTTTCTTCACCAAGTGAGGGCTGTTGCGAGCAACATGCGGGGAGGGGAAGGGGCTGTGTTTCAACTGCTGCAATGGTGTGCCAAGGGGCTTTGCGAGATTGGGGGCAGTGTCAGAGTTTGGTAGATGAATGGCTATCTGATTGTCATCGGATTCGGATCTTGGAGATAGTTGCTTGTGCTCTTGGACCAACCCAACAGGTGTATCAGACTCGGGTTTTGCAGCCACTGGTTCACCTTGGATTTGAGCGGTGTCAGGTTCTTTGTCCTCAGAGCGAGGGTGGTAAAATGGAGGAGGGTAGTCTTTGGGATCTTCATCGGGGATAACCAGACTCACAGTTTCTACCCACTTCTTGTGGATTTCAGGGATACTGAAAAATGTCTGCACTGCTTCGAGGTACTTTCCCATGTTGAGAGGGTCCACTGGAGGTGCCCACTTGTGTCCCATTCCAGACGATGTCTTCCTTCCCGTAACTCTGTTCACCAAATCTTCGTCAATCACCTCGTAAATGTTGCTTGTGTCATTACCGCTGATTCTTCTGACGAGGCCATCGCGAATGGGCTTCTTTGGTGAGGGGGGGAGTGGGCGCTGCTTGTCCGGTAAAGGAGAGCGCATTTTCTTCCGGTAGGGAGAGGGTAGGGTGCTTGCATGCATGTAACTTTGAGAGGGAGGTGGAGATGGGCTTTCCATCTCCTCACGAAGAGAACCATCGGTGGACATTTGTTGCTTCTTCCATATTGAAGAAAGCTTCCCCCAAGCTGCTAGTGCTGGTGCCGATATGTTGGAAGGCAACTCTTTCTTGGTAGGGGCATCCCGAAGATGTGTCAGTGAGGCCACTTTAGGGATGTGTTTCTTCACACCATGTTCCTCTAGCTCGTTCCCTCCTATGGCAAGTGGAAATGTCCCTCTGCGGTTAGCGGGCACAGTAACGGATGCCATTGGCATGTACTGTTGGTACTCCTCGATCCGGGCATAGTCATCATCATCATCTCCCACGGTGGGCATTGTGTATGTCCGGTTACTCAAGCTGGATCGGTCTGAGGGGGTACCAGCTCTCTCGAGCAGACTCTTAAATGTCAGTTCAGATGACTCCTCCAGCTCATTTGTGGATCTATCAACATCACTGATCTCCTCAAATGGGCCACTGACGTCGGACATATTGTCTTCGTTGTCCTCCCCATTCCTTGAGAGTCGAGGGCTCTTTGCCGGAATCAACCTTCGGAAACCGTCCTTTCCAGCCTGTGGGAAGTCCAGTGAAGACTCAATGGGACTCTTAACGGACGATCCTGATGATGGTGGAGGTGTGACTCTACTGGGGAGGGCGTGCTTGGGTGGTATAGGTGGCCGTACATTTGCGTCTCGGGGTGGTATAGCTGGCAATAAGGTTATGTCTCGAGGAGGTGGGGTGGGTGGGATGGAATCGAGTTGTTCCAGTACCAGATGATCTGATCTTGTTCTCCTGTGGCCCCTGACCTTCATTGACCCACTCCTGGCAACAGTGGGAGAATCTGAGGAGTCAAGCTGTGGTAGACGGGGTCTTGGTTGGGTGCCTGCCCACCGCATCGACCTGAAGATACTTGATTGGCCGTCCCTCCTTGGTGTAGCAGGAAGTGGCGGGAGGGGAGGGAGGGGAGGGAGGGTACCTAAGACTTTCATTACGTCACGTGGATGCAAGTAGGGTTCTGCCTGCAGTCTACTGAAGCTGCTCTTCCTGGCACCGTCATCCTCTTCGGGGAGTAGGAGGCAGTCCATCGAACTAGAGAGTCGCCTCAACTCTCCTTCTCTCTTTGTGGTACCAATCGGCCTTGCCTCTCCATCCAGGAATGGTTGAGACAGTACGGTGGGATCATACTTTGAGAGTGGACGGCCCATTGCGCCTCCCTCCTCACGAGGAGGAAGTGGAGGAGGGTTGTCCTTTCCACCATGAGCTGGAGACTGATGAACAAAACTGAAATGTTTCGTCCGTGGTGAGTTTTGGTCAACGGTGAGTGTCTCATGCGAATAGTGTTTTGACGGTCGGGGCAGTGTAGAGCTGTGGTACGAGCCAGTTGGACTCTTGTTTCCTGTATGGTAGAACTCGGCTGCCGTTGCAGAGCGTGGTCGTGCAAAGAGTGTGGTCCCATCTGTCATGAACGAGACGGGAGAGAGGATGTTGGCCGAGTCCGGAGTATCTCGGTTGCTTGAGGTGGTTGGAGTGGAAGGTTCTGTGATGTTATCGTGGCCCTCCTCGTTCAGTGGGCTGTGAGTAACGTCACCAGCAAGGGACGCACCCGGTGAGTAGACATAGTCGTACAGCGATTCACTTCTGTGTGTGTGTGTGTGTTTGTGTGTGTGTGTGTGCATGCGTGCATGTGTGTGCGTGTGTGTGTGTGTGTGTGTGTTGGAAGGGTGGATAGATGAGAGGAGGGAAAATCTACTTATAAAATGCTTCTCATGTTTTACAAAGTGGGTACTTCTCAATCAATCATCATCAAAGTCTTCTTCTGGCTTTGAGTCATACAAATGCCATTCATAAAACCACCATCCGGCGACCCTCCATGGACTAACACTGGAGACAGTCGGACAGGCATCCTGACCTCTGACCTTGGACAACCACACAACAAAGCTCTGCTAGCACATAAGGGATGTCAAAACCACAAACAGATGTTGGCGTAACCAGTGCGCAGTGAGTGAGAGAGTATGACAGGCTCACTCAAGCACAAAGAGCCTAGATACTAAGGATGCCATCAATGTTTAATGATGTTTCCAGACACATTTGCTGAATGGAAATTCAGAGTAAGTCAATTTCTGCACGTTGTGTTTGTGTAAACTGAATGGCCTGACCCTATAGGATTCCAATAATTACCCTGTGTGTGCATGTGCAAGTGGGCGGTTGTGTGTCTGTGTGTCAGTCATCAACGTTTTGGGCAGTTACAGTGAATCAGCGAGTCATCTTTCCACTTATCTAGAGCAGGGCATACATTCCGGATTCCGTGCAAATCATGTATATAAATTACCTACTCAGCAGGAAATGTACAAGACCACAACATGAGAACAACATACAGCTCACTCTATCTACTATGAGTTGTACACAATGTTTCCAGACCACAAATATGCTTTGATCTCGGACCAGCATCACTGTATACATGTACAAGCTAGAACACTGAGATTGATATGGGACTTCCATTGCATTCAAGACGAGATAATGATGAATGCCAGCCTCCAGTTTCCTTTTAGCATTACATTTGACAACAAAACCCATACGTTTTCATACCAAGGAGATGAGAACCACACAGGTGTTCACCAGTGAACTATTCTATCAACATTATAATACCACTAACTCTACCTGAGTTGGGCACCAGCCTCAGGCCCTGCAGTAGAAATGGCAAGAGTTCGGAATACCACTTACTGCTAGCATCGTGTCTACCTCAGAGCCTAGCCTCGTTCTTACTGAAATGTGCACAAACTGTTGAACTGTGGTTGTGACAGTAGTGTCCTAGTGATCCTCCACGATTGCGGAGCCGAGACGGCTATGGCCCTCAAAGGGTCGGTACATCTTGACTGACTAGACTAGCTGACAACAGGCTGAGAGAACTCTCCTTTAGCTAAGGAAGCTCATCTTGGCTCAGTTCCGGTGTAACACACTAAGTACTACATGCAGTGACATCAGAATACACACATGTGGTGAGTATACAGGAAGTGAGAGCAATGATCATTTGGCTCTGTTTCCATCTCTGTCAGGAGGTACACACTAAGGTTACTACATGTAGTGACATCAGAATACACACGTGGTGAGTCTACAGGAAGTGAAAGCAATGAGCGGGAAGTGGTGCTCTCAGTGAACCAGGCTGACCATCATCACCTTGTACATGCCCAGTTCAAGGCCAAGGTATTAAAGGTCTACCGCACTGAGTGCAAAGATCAGGAAAAGAGTCAATCAGTGTTGTATCACCACACAGAATAGTGGAGCCTGTGAAACCACCATTTCCCAGGCCGGTTTGATTTTGGGTAAACCCTTGTCAAAACTAGCATTGTGTGTGAGTAAACATGCACATGAGGATACCTGGAGATCCCACATGCACCTCGTGAATCGTACTAACACCACTCTCATTCTACAAAGACGACAGATCAGTGTGAAAAAAGTATCACGCTGGAAGGTGTAACTGAGCAAAAAGACAGGAAGTGGGCATGCAGGCAGGATACAGTTCCTCTTTGTGCTGCATCTTCTACACAGCCAATGCACCAACAGAACTTCATGTATGTAGGAACAAAAACAGGTAGTTTATCCTCATGTGCCTGCCATTTTGGCATTTGAGCTCACTGCTATACTAACATACTGCAGTACTGCTTCTCTACAGAATGTGGATTGAATTCCTCCTACAGTACGCAAGCCTACACAGACCAGTTCTGTTGTCACAACATGGTGTTTATTTCAACACATCGTTAACACCCAAGCTTCTGTTTTGTTCACACATAAATACATGGCATGCACTAATTGCATGCCAGCATGCAAATTGACCATCTTAAGACCATTTCCACTGTTGCAAGTAGAAGAAAAATGAGATGTTTCATGCAAGATCACTTTGGATCTACATTGTCTGAGGTGATTTTCCACAACCTAACATTGTTCCAAGACAATGGTGACCGAGACATCCACTGATCTTTGGCACTAGTTTCCTTCCCAGGCCAGTGCTGTTTTCCGTTGCACAAACAACGTGGGGGCCCGGTATCATTTTCCGTGTGTGTGGTGTCAAGGGCTTAATTGAGCGTAGACACACGTAGCAACCAAACGAGACCTGCCTATGAATATTATCAAATGAGTGTGTCAGCATAGTTTGTGGAGCAGAAAGGGAAATGCCACTCAGGCCTGTAGCCAGCCAGTGCAGCTCAATGGATACAGCACAGCTATCCAGTTACTCAGCTGCAAACTGACCAGTCTCGGCCCCAGACCCAAACCGAAGCAATCTGCACTGGGGTTGGTTTGGGTCTGGGACCGAGATTACAATTAAGCTGACCAGTGTCTGGCTAGACACTCAGGCTAAGTACTATTCTGTAACCACACTCAGCCACTTGAGACACAGTGTCTTGAATCGATGGACAACGGTTCCCACGGACTAGCGAGAACACCTTGTGTGGGTAAGGCAACATTTGCGGTGTCTTCTCATGACATATCGCTCGCGTGAGAAAAGATACGGACGGGCTCTGCTTTTAATCCTGGGAGAGCATGGGGACGAGGCCGTTGGCATGTGTTCTGTGATGACATCAGAGGTCAAAAGGTCAGAAGCCTTACATGCAGGAGCCACAACCTTCCTGCGCACGCTCCTTCCTCTACCTGCAACCACAATGCAAACCTGGCAAGTTTCTATGAAGGAATGAAGTAAGAGCTGGGCACTAAATATGGTTTCCAGGTATATGTATCTCATTGGAGCACATGACAAGCACTGCATCTTCCCCTACAAGCACAGGTCAGTACAGGTCATCTGGTGTGAGGCATGAACGTAGCCTACAGCTTTGACCTTTGACCTTACTAGAATGCCGATATAGCAGGAAACTCAGGCCAGAAATGTGAGGGTCTGGGAACGAGACTAATGCAAGCCACAAGCTAAGGTGTAGCCTAAGCTCGGGCCAATAAGGTTGGTTTGCTGCCGTGTGAACACATTCTCACACTCATCAAATTGGCACCAAACCCCAATGTTGCATTCTGTTGTAAGTGCCCAAGCTTGTGCCAAAGACATAAACAAATGTGGGATATGTAGGTTGAAGATTATGCTCGCCTCATTGGTATCATTGGTATAAGCTGTAAAGCTGATGGTGCAAGACTTGCCCCATCAGATATTGAGGTCTGGTCCTAGGGGAGGATAGAGTTACTGGGTTGACATTTGTACATAAACCCACTTCTTATCAAGACTAACCACACTCCTGGTGGAGCAACTGGCCTGGTAGGGCAAAGTCACCTTTCAGAATGTGCCTCATACCTTGTGTCACTCTCACCTCGTGGATACTTAGCCTCGTTCCCAGGCCGCGTGGGAACGAGCTTCAACGAGGCTAGTGGATACTCTGCCCAAGCTCATACATATGACTCACTCCAATTAATGAGGTGCGTAGGTATTTGCAATGGCAGCTGTGCTGGAACGTTCTGATGCTGAACCGCTGCAACCGCTGCAACCACGGTAAGTCTTTGAACAAGTATTATACAAACAAGTGTTATACGTTATTAGAGTCAGTAAAAGATCACAACCACGATAGGAAGCTCCCTCCCCACAGGTCAGGATTTGAAGTGGGTAAAGTTGCATGTTTGCGATAATTGGTAATCTGCTACATATATGTGGCTTGCACGTGCCTGTGTGTGCTACATACACACACCTAGACATCAACAATTTCAAGAGAGTACCTTGTAAGAGTGCTTCACTGGGTTAGCAGGAATGGATGGGCTCATTAGGTTAAAGGTGCACTCCATATTAGGATTGTTCCCAGGCCTCCACCCATTTTTTCATTACTTACAGTACAAAAAGCAGGGAAGGTCAGGTACGAATCCTTACGTGAGGACGTAGATTGAAGGAAGGTAATAATGGCTTATGTACTTGTACATGGGAGCTCAGAACAGCCAATCGGAGTCATCAGGCAACTGTCACATACACAGTTGCTGAGCAGCACGATTAGAATAACACGCTAGTGCTACAATTTATTCTGAATAGTCTTGGCACATAACATTTTGCGTAAGCATGCTCCTTTAAACTAACTGTTAGACAAAGGGAGTGCTACAAGGACTTCTCTTAAATGCAGTACACACATACGTATGTATACACACATACCATATATACTGCAAAGCTGGATATGAGGTTGCTCCAGCCCTAAATGGACTCTGTCGTGGTGAGAATATTTCACAGTTGCTTGGGCAACAGTAGACCACACATTTATTTCATAGCCATGAAGTCCACAACCTGTGAATAATAGCAGCTGGGAGACAGAACTATTGCAGCTTCTGTGAATATTATCTCCATAGGATGTGGTATGCTGAGGAAGCATGTTCGTGTGGAGGAGGGGGGAAGGACGCAATGCAACACCATCTGGAAGGATGGCTATCACTGTAAGTGATGGTCAACAACAACCATCATCAGCACCCAGAACAGTCCCTCTGTGATAGGACAGACTAGCATAATTTAAGATTTTTCTCTGAAGGGTCGATGAAGGTGGATACATAGACCTCTACATTTGTACAGATCACCAAAATTTTCCTAACAGATATAGGGACTGGCTGCTTTTGGTACACGTCCATTTGTAACAGACTGGTATACGGTCCAGAGGTAGAGAGGTCCCTCACTGGTACATGGTCCAGAGGTCCCTCTGTACTGTAATCAGACAGGTATGAACAGAGCCAGTCCCTCTAATCAGACAACTAACAGCTACAACCCAGTCCCTCTGAACGTTTTACCCATGCATATGCACAAGAGGGGCTATGCAAGCAGGGTTAAGCAATTGGTGTGTCCATCTGTCCTGAACTAACTTCCAGCAGAGAGTATAAGACTTTCATCAGTAGCAAAAAAAAAATGTCTGTGTGCCTAATAGAAGGCAGGTGGTTCTTTTCGCTGTTATTTCATAACATTGCTCCACCTCTTCATGATCACAGAGTCATATCATAAGGGTATTCCGATTGTTGGAGATGAAAACTAGCAAATAGTCTGATCTGCAGAAAAACATGCATGATAAGTTATATCATGAATGATATAGGTGAGACATAATTCATTTGTGTGTGGGGTACACACTCTAGTTTAGGTGAGTCTTTCCATATCGAGACCGACATCGGTCCCATACTCAGTCCCCATTAAGAGATACGTATGTACTTACGAACCAAGCCCTGCCATGCCCTGCAAGTCAAATATGTACACCTGAAATCTGCATGGTAAACCCTAATGCTACATTTGTAATTTCTGTCAAGCGTCCAAATATTTGCGCACCTTTCAAGGTGAACCCTCCAATTAAATAACACTTGTTGACGACTATATATGATGCCATCCATGACTAATGATGGACTCTAACAATGAAGAGCCTGGTCCATGTATGATGACGGACACATACTACAAGGCAGCAAAAACAGTTTAGACAGAGACCGCCACAGCTTTGGTGACGTTTACCATCTGCATTACAGCTGAGGATGTCTTGACCAGACAAGTCCAGAGGCTAAAGTCCAGCTTTTACAGAGACACAGTGCTTAAGCTTTGAACTGAGTGGAATTTCCAGGTAGAAGCAAACTTTGAACTGTTGTCTTCTATGTACAAGAAAATTCCAGACAGAGCAGAAGTCACCTTTGTCCTAATTGAGGACGCTGTCTCCCACCAGTGTTCACAGTCTCTACCTGGAAATTCGCCGAGCAGGAAGTCACCAAAGCTTACTTGGTCGTAATTGGGGACACTGTCTCCCACAGTGTTCAAAGTGTTGAATAGGGGGCAAGAGGTGCTTCCTGGAGCATCAGTTGACCAAAATATGCGTAACAGCACAATAACATTCCTTGTGGAGCCCCTCCCCGAGTGCTTAGCCCAAAACACCATGGTCCATGTAACACTTCATTCACTCGTACACTTCATTGCCAACCTGCTAGGGTTGTAGAATCGAAACAGAGTGTAGAGAAAATTGAAGCCATTTTCCTCCACTGACTACACACAACACAAAACCACTACAATACAGCGCTCCTCAATCTCATAGGAACTGGACAACCTGTTCCCTTACCACCAACAGCACTGCTCTGTCTTCACTGCCCTTTGAGGCACCCTTTAACTAATATGTGGGATCACTAGAGCAATATGAGATATTCTGTGACTGGACACATGAAAAGGATACTATCCTGTCCTGAAACGTAATTTCGCAAACATTTGCTTAAACAAGCACAATTTCATTTGTGTGATTTTAGTACGATAGGTTTGTGTAGGTATATGCGCCTTATAAGCTCTAATGGTGGAGTGTGCAGTATCTAACATCCACTGTCACTATGTGTCACTGATTGCAATGACTGGTACAATTGAGCTTTAATCCACACAAGGTACCTGATGTAATGGGATAGCACTATGACTGTATTTGTGCTTTCATATCAGGTTGGGTTCAAGTCGCTAACAGACCAACACCACTGGATAGGAGATATCCCTGCCGACAACTTTCATCCGTAGTATCGGCTTACAGAATGAGATGGCATGATTGAGGGAAGGCTATTGCCATGATGGAATGTCTCAATAATCCTTGTGCCACAAGGTAGTAAAGTACACTTGCTCCTGAAGGGAGAGCCTTGACTGGCTATTGCCTCATAGTGTGATGAATGTACGCTTATTCCAGTGACTGATACGTCAGGGTAGGTGGGAAATTCATCATAGCCATGGATACATTAGGCCATAGTAACAAAATTCATAGTTTCTGGTCACCGCCCGCATTTAAAAAGACCACCACTTGGAGCTTTTTTATTAATAGAGTTCAAAGGTCGTTGCGCATGCATGCTTCTGTCAGTTGTCAGTTACCGTGGCTTGCGATGTTAGTATGTTAGTATTGCTGCTGGTTTCAAGCTTATTTTACCCTTGGCAATCATGGTGGTGCAGGAATGTTGCTCTCTTGTAGAGTTATATACTGGAATTCGCGATGGCAGTATTGAAGTTCCGTCTACCAACAGCCGCCCTTTCGAGTTTCCTGAAACCTACAAAGAGCAGCCATTTTCCGTAGTTGTGGCAAGTAAGCAATCGGGTCCCTTTCAGCCATGCAATCTGGCAGCGAAGTTAGGGGAAGTGGCTGCCTTTGGCATTTACCTGTCGTTTATGGTCGAGCGGCCTGGGGATTGTGATACGGTGGCGAAAAGGACGCCTATAATAAGTAACGAATATTAAATTCAAAAGGGCCGCCCGCCCGCATGGAATATTTGAATAATTCATGACCAGAAACTATGAATTTGGTTACTATGGCCTTACATCAGCATGTTTGCAACTGGTATGGTAAATTTACTGCGTACAGGAGAATCAGTGAATGCAGGCTATTGAATAAAACCTGCATTCACTGCATATTCCCCTGTATACATATTCTCCTGTACGCAGTAGATTTACCAAACTATGTTGACCAGTTGTGAATGTGCTGATCTCGCCCTGAGGTACGTAACATGTGACATCACTGTACAATACAATAGGAAGTAAACTAGTCAGGATGCGTATCCCACAGACATCCAATTATCAACTGTTCTAAGCATTCCTAACATGTTATTAGCTAGCATAAATTATGTGATGTGATGTTAACACCACAAAATCATAATAGTTTTGAAGCGACCTGTCCTCCAGTTGCTGAGATACAGCCTGAAACGCATTTCAGCATGCTCAAAATTGTTTTCATGTTTTTGACGCTGCTATGTTATGCCATTATGTCTTCCATTGTGAGTAGCTGAACACATTCAGTAATTAATTAAAACAAGGTAATTAAAACAAGAATGCCAGTGACAGTCATAGGGACATCATGATCAAAGGACTGCCAATGCTCTCAATATCGATCAGTTAACCTTAAACATTGTAGGATGCACATATCTGGCATACTTGAAAGGCACTTTGCACTTCACTCCCTCTTGGCTCCTTCACACAAGAGGTGTAAGTATGTGACAGCAGTACCCAGAGGCCTGTCTAAACGTTGCCACAGTCTGGAGGCTCTTTCCCACATGAATTCCTTTTATCTGGGCTAAGATGTTGAGACTGCTACAAATTATTGTCTGCAAAATTTAATAATGAAGTCTGGCTTTGTAGGTTTCAACTTCAGCAGCACTCGTGATCAGGGCTATATAGAGGCAGACTGCTTGTCTCAAGCACCTCAAGAGAAAGCTCAACTTTGCAAACCTCTATGACTGCTTGTCTCAAGTACCTTCATAGGGTTTCAAAGCTCTTCAGAGTCAACTTTGCAATGACTACTTGTCTCAGGTACCTTCATAGGGAAAGCTCTTCAGGGTCAACTTCGCAAACAAACCTCCTTGCAGTTGCATTCTAACATCAATTACACGTACAATAGTCATTACATCAACGGCCAATTCATTGGCTCACATTTCTCACATATCTCAGCCCTCTCCTACACAAGCTAGTCAATTACACAGTTTCTACAGCTACTAGGAATACGTATCCGCATAATTGCCTCGCGCGCACGCCGCGGCCGCATGAGCAGCCTGGCCACGTGCTTACGAGTAGTACGATAGCTAAGTGTAAATTTGCGAGTGTGTAGCTGAGATAAACATGTCGATTACACTCACTGTTCGACTCCACATGTAGCTGCTCTAGCTCTGCAAGCCCTGAAGGCCCCGTTCGCTTGTACCCTAGCCTCTGGCTACGCGAGATTATTGTGGAGTTGCGGTATAAACAGAATCTGATGTAGAGGCTGGCTTGCGAGACTAAATCTGATGTCGACTGTTTGACTCCATATGTAGCTGTTCCAGCTCTGCAAGCCCTGGAGCACCGTGCGCTCGTCCACTGATCATGATCTGTTTCTCAAGGTTGTAGTTCTCGCACCGTCGAGCCCTCGCAGCAAATCAATTGGCCGGCAGGAAACCCGCAACATTCCTATCAACATTCCTGAGCGTGACATCTTCCGGTACGTACGTACCACGTACGTACGTACGTACGTACATACGTATATAGTGAGCAATAGATCCCCCATTCAAAGCCTCGCGCTAATGCGCTCGGCAATTATTGACTGCTACTGCCAATTTCACATTTAACCACAGCAGGAGTTTCCTGTCGCTGTTGAGAACCCACTTCCTGGGAAGTTCATTCAAACTCCTAGTGCAACAGGATGTAAAATTATTATTTAAAAAAACTGTGCTGGAGGTTGGTGGCTACATAATTGGAAAGGTGGACCGGAGGGCAGTATATAGGTCAAATACAACCTATCAAGTCAATATAAACAAACATACATTCTTGCAATTTCTGGACAACCATTATTAGACTGGAATGCCATGAATCTGCACTTGCATCTAGCTGCTCCCCAAAGGAGCTCTCCAGGATATTCCAAGTGGTTTACACAACTGCACACATGTGCTATTTTTAGCAATAACTATTGGATATACTACACACACACAAAAAAAATTGATTGCCACTTACCCCAGATCTGGGTGCTCCTTGAAAGCCCTTGAGAGATAATCTTGGTAGGAGCGTGACTGGTCTTTGTCTAGCTTCTTCCTTGCAGAGACGAGTCCGAACTGCTTGCTCGACTCCATCAGCTTGATCTCGATGAGCCTCAAGCAGAACATCTTCTTCACAATCTCTTTCCCTTCCTTACCAGCTATCTGGAGTACTAGAGAGAACTCGGGCTCCCTCTCCAATGCGGGGAATGCTTCGCTCCAAGTAACACAGAAATCTGTCACCCTCTTCTGCAGGAGTTTACGGTAAGCATCTCTCGCACGGTGTATATCGTGTTTTCGTGTGTCCAGCACTGCCCTGTAGGTCAGCCAGCTAGACGGCGAGGTACGCTTGGCTCCTTTAGGCAACTTGTGCTTCTTTGGAGAGCCGATGAGGGAGAAAAACACCTCTTCAACATTCACTGCATCTCTAGCAGATACCTCGATGAATGGTAGCTGCTTCTTAAGTGCACACATGGAAAGGTTTGCACCATGACGGATTTTCAAATCGTCGACAGCATCACATTTCACACAAGCAAGAACCACCTTTCGCCTCCTCTTGGCCAGCACATGCAGCAGTTCAGTAACATAGGCTTTCTGCCTTTTCATTTGTTCGTCTTCCAGGGTTGGGTCAAACACGCAGACGTACCCATAGATCCCTTGTTTCCCCTTCCCACCGAAATCCTCGTTTGGGAACAACTGAGTGGCTCGAATTGGCCCGGTGCTAGCACTTCTCCTTGCGAATATTTCCTCCGTATGCAATCTGTAGGCCACCTTCCCCCTTGAGTGAGATGAGAAGTGGACTGCCGAGGCACGAGTCATGTAGTCTTCGGTGGCAGAATGCGCACAAAGTCTGTTTGACTCGTTCAGTTCGTAAAATTCCGTCTGCTCTACAACTTGGAACCTCACTTTCGTGCCATCCTGCAAGTGCTTGTTGGCCGCACCCCAGTAGACGAAGTGGTCGCCATTGTAAATTGGCCTTTCAGTCCAGTCATCTTTGCTGAGGACGGAGTCGTGACCTTCGGTGTAAGCCTCGGCTCGTACGAAACGGTTGCAGAGGCACGATTTTCCGACGCCCTGGAAAGATCCTTCATTGGTGATCACCGCTCTCGGGCATCCAACTACTGCTACTCGGTAAACACGTATTGCCATTAATTCTCCTGCATACACCAAACAGCTGAGAGGTCTGGAGCAAAATAGTGTTTGCGAACATGATACTCTGTGCACTCACCTCGAATGTACGAGTTACTATACTTTATTGCTAAGTGACGTAACCAGGAAGTGAGGTTTAGACAGGAAGTAATTATTTGCATAGTCTTCCGTTTTTAGCCATGGAAATTGACCCCATGATATATATCTCTGAATAGGTGGTATTCACTACATGAAGGGCAGGTCAGGATGCATGCACATACTGCACAAGGCAAAGCCGAGTGCTATATTTACTTCGGAACATGCACCTCCCGGGTGCATAGTTCATGAAATTCGCATTATACATTAATTGCATGCAACCAAGCACTAGCTGTTATCGTATAAAGTCAGTAAACTGGATAGCACAGGCACACAATATAATTTGAACAATTCCTGGGGCAGCAATGCATGGGTTAGGGCAAGAGTGCATGATGACATCACTGTTTTTTCATGGTGCCCGGTGGCCGTGAAAAAAACAATGATGTCATCATGCGCTCTTGGTTAAGGCCAGGGCCAGTTCTAGATGCACGTGCGTTTCTGGTATACCTATACCTAAAGTATGTACTTCCTGCCGGACCAATATCCACGACGAAGAATTAAGTAACAACACTTATACAACTTCATGCAATGTAGTTTTAATTAATGAAAGCATGTGGGTATGTGTATACAGTCAAACCTCCGAACAAAGGACACTTTGGGAACAATATAGAGAGGTTGTCCTCTTCTCGGAGGTTCAAAATGTATTAGAACCATACATGTAGGCAAACCAATTATTTGGGACCTTGAAAAGCGTCCTTTGTAGAGAGGTTTATTATATTGTGTCCCTATCTCAGAGGGTCCACTATCGGAGGTTTGACTGTAATTCATTGCAAAATAGAGTATAAACAATGCTGGACCACAATACATAACCAGTTGCATTTAGCCTCATTCCCAAACAGTATGGGAATGAGTCCATAGCAAGCTGGAGGCGAGGTGGTCTGAGAACTAAATGAACATGGTACAAACAGCATCTAGTCATCTCCTGCCGGAACAGCGTCCTCCAGTTTCCTAACAAACTTCACTCTGATTTCTGTGGTATCGTCTCCCTTCAGTTGGTCTTGAATAAACCACACATTCACTTCCAGTTGAACCTAGAGAGTTGGAGGATGGGTAAACCTAGCCTCGTTCCCAGGCTCCTCCCCAGCTTTTTGTCGCATGTACAGTATGTGACAAAAAGCTGGGGAGGAGCCTGGGAATGAGGCTAGGGTAAACCATCTCCAAGAGATTAATGCATGCTGCATGCTACATGTAGTGTGACTGTGAAATACATGATCTGCTACTGTACATTCACAAAACTTTGATCACAGTGTGACATCCATTCCAACTGCTCACCATTTCCAGCGCTCCTCTGATGACACCACACACAATGTTTGAGTATAGCAATTGGGGGTGATCTTCAGGAAGCTCTACAAATTCAGTCAGGGGGTTCTGGTCCAAAATCAGTGAGAATTCATCCCCCTTTTGATTCCAGTTGGCCACTATGGGTACTATCCCTAAGAAGGTCTTGAAGCCGACCTGTGCAATGCAAGACATGAGGAGCAGTACACTGATAAAAGGAATGATGTGGATATGATGTGGATATTGGTCCGGCAGGAAGTACGTACTTTAAGTATAGGCAAAACGGGCACATATGCACATTCAGCACTGGCCCTGGTCCTAATATACCCTAAGGTCCCTAACCCATCGCCTTACTTCTAATAGCCACTTCATAAAAAGAATGACAAATCGTGTTGCAAGGTTTATTTCCTCATCTCATAGTTACTGTTCGTGAATACATGCATTCCTCTGCTCTGATTTGGTTTCCAATTTCACTTGTAATACTGTTTTGCCTTTGTAAGTATTGTTGTATACAGTAAACTATACTGGCCAATCAAGGATATAATAGTGCGTCGTTCCCAGGTCTTCTCGCCCCTGCATTTGCCGCTTGCAGTACTAACCCGCATTAGTACTGCAGCGGGTTAGTACTGTAAGCAACAAACGCTGGGGTGAGAGGGCTGGGAACGAAGCTACAGTATTGTTATGCCCTCGGATTCAGGTGGCTACTGACATACCCCAATTCACTGCAACTGTACTTGTACCTGAACTGCAACAAAGATCTTTGTGTGATACTCACTTTAGCAAGCACATCCGCAGTTTCTCTGAGGTCGTGACATCGTCCCTGCTGGTTGCGAGCAAGGAAGTCCTCTATCAACCGCACTCCTATGTTATAGCCCCTGCAGCAGAAGAAAGCATGTCATCGTCAACCTCAGGCTTATTCTCACCTCCAGTTGTCCAACAGTCGGGTGCTTGCAGCTGAGCAAATACAAAAACTAGAGGCAGAACTGGCCTGGTACACGGTTAGAGTCGGCACATGTTTTGGTTGGGAAGATCACGTTCCTCTCCCACTACTTACATGTACACTGTCACAGAGCCAGCAGGTCCTAGAACTTTTTTCTATTTCCTTCTCACTCTCTCTCTCTCTCTCTCTCTCTCTCTCGGCACTGACTGTCATGATCACAGAGTTGACAGGTTCGGCACACAAACAATCAGGGGAACCAGGCCCGTAGCCGGGGGGGGGGGGGGGGGGGGGGGGGGGGGGGGGGGGGGGGGGATGTCTCCTGGGTTGGCCAGCAACACACTCTTGGAGAGCATCAGATTCTGTTATTTCCGCTACATTCAAGTCATGGATACACTAATGAGGCATAATGCTCTATACCAAATACATCGGTGGGGGTGTCCTTGAGTCTCTGAGGTCATTTTCTGTTTAGTTGTTGCATAAACACAACTCAATTAAACACAACTCACTAGAATGATCGACTCCAGCTCTTCTGTGTACTTACTCAGCAAACCATCATCATTACTCTGAGGGGACTAGATCTCACCACCCCTACTGCAGTGTGTTTGCTATCACTGCCAGGATCTGTGGCTGGGATCTTCACCACATTCCAAGGCACTTCTTATTTTTTGCTATTTTGCAAGTACATAATTTAATACCGCAAGTACATAAGCTGGGTGCATGGAATGGACTCTGCCCTACCAGGCCCTGTCTTCCATATATGTTCATCCTCATGAAGACAGTGAACCTCTCTTAAACGAAATCCAGAATGAGACACTTTACGAAGTTCCTAGCCTCGTTCCCAGGCTCTCACACATGCAAACAAAAATTGTAAGTGACGGCGATGGACTGGGAATGAGGCTACGGAGTCCCAGCTTCATGAAAAGAGGATAGCCTCGGGCACACTTCCTCTGAAGAGCCTGGGTAAAAGGCTAAAGTGAGGACACGTTGATTGCTTGAGTCTGCATTAGAGGGGTTTTGGTAGATCAGGAAACTTTGCCAAGTCTCAACTTCATCTTCCCCTAAAGTGAGGATAGCCTTGTACCCAGGAACACTTCCTCTTAATGCCTGTGGAAGGAAGGCCCTGGGGACAAGGCTAAAGTGAGGATAGCCTTGTACCCAGGCACACTTCCTCTTAATGCCTGTGGAAGGAAGGCCCTGGGGACAAGGCTAAAGTGAGGATCCTCGGGTTCTGGTTAACAAGGACAGTCTCAATTTCATCTTCCCAGAAGTGGGACACCTCGCAAATTAGGACACAGTTGTTTGGTGTCCATAGTAGGGATGTTCTGCTGTACTGTCCCCTCACATCTTGTCCAGCTGCTTGTTGATCTCGTCATCACTCTCATAGTCCCTCACCAGCTGTGCCACAAGTGCTCCGTACGTCAGAGAGAACAGCTCTCCACTCTAGAGGAACATCACAAACCATCAATGAGCACACAGACAGAATTGATACAGGGTGGCTGTACAGTCAAGTCTCAGTTGTGGCTGGAGCTTCAGTACAGCTTAGCAGGTTCGCTAACTATACTTAACAGCGAACATTAACATTACTTTGAGTACAAGTAGAGATTTATGGCAATGATGTCATCTGCATAAGGTCATCTGAGCTGCCTCTCTATATAAATAGCCTTGGACAATAATTGACAACGGTTCTGACTGCCAGAGTTGATGCAGACTCATTGCAGTATAGATCTCTGACATGCCTAGTTTGTCCGAACTATCCCTGTAAGGGATGAAATCTGGGGGTGGTGTCCTGGAGGCATCAATGATGAGTCATCATCATTCCCATATAATATCTCTCCTGCACAGCTGCAATGTTAGAGCAGTTTTGACTACGCTGGGCTTTGGCCATTGACTGAGCTGTATTTCAGTCATTGGCCACTGACTACACACACATTTGGGTCTTTGACCTGATAAAAATGCCACCCCTTCCTTAGAATATGGGGTCGAGTACCACTGGTGCATACCGGAGTGACCGCCCCCTGATACTGTCCACGTCTTGTTCAAGGAAGGTTCACCCAACACTGCTAACTGCATAAGCAAACCCATGGCCTACTGAAGAGGAGTTTGGCCCCACAAGAGAGAGGAAGTTAGGAAGATGTGGCGCATGTGGCGTGTGCATATGTTTATACTCTTAGGTATGCAAGGGGGAGAGGATCTCTGACTGCTGGAAATCCGTGAAGCAACTCACAACTTTCTTCTCCTGAGAACGGCTAGAGTACTGTCTCGACATTCCCTATGCTCTTTCTGTGTACGTCCCAAGTCTAATTATTGTTCGGGCCCGTTCCCATACCCCACTCCGGTATAGGTATGAGACCTTAAACGCGGGAAACCATACCCTCTAGCTCTCTGGGTGTGTGTGAGCCCGAGAAAACTAACCTTAGCTGATCATGGATGGCGAAAACGACCTAGAAGTCGAAAGTGACAATTGGGCTTCTGGTAGTGGACAAGGTTCAGAGAGTGGTGGGTCTTTGAACGAGAAGGATGCAGAGACCGAAAACGCTTTGAGTGCTGTTGAGTCCGAAGAACAGGTGCAATGCTTTGTATCAAAGGAGGAATTTGAATCAGCTGTGAAACACCTGAGGAGAGTGCCTACATCAGAACTGGATTTGGAGACCGATTTGGAACAGGGTTATATTGGAGGGCGTGTGATTGCACAATGCTTTGGTGAATTTAGCCAGCAAAGCCAAGAAGGGTATGTTGAGATATTGGTGAACGACCATTCACAACCCGAAAACATCACGTGTTACATTTCGGATTCCTTATCTGAGATGCTTCCATCCATGAACAGTGGGTACTTGTTCTTTCTGAGCCGCGTGAAGGTGAAGAATATGCATACAGACCAGATGTTTAGCCAGGACCATGCACAGTGCGTAGTAGCAGAGGGTACCAGAGCAAGGATGTGGGTGATCCACAAGGATGTGAAGAGGAAACACATCATCAAGTGGGGTGAGAAACGTCGAATGATGAGATCAAAGCAATGGAGCAAGGGAAAAGTGGTCGCAACTGACCGCCAAGCCACGACGAACCTTGATGAAGCTACTGACAGAAGCCACAGGTAATTGCTGTGTGTGTGTTGCTATATGTATGTGTGGGGGGTGGTGAGGTTCAAGGGATGGTGACTTTCATGAAGTTTAATACTAGTGTCTAAAGCATTCATGAGCCTTGCCGAAATAAGTTCAAACCTAGCGGATGTTGTCTTCCCTTGTCATTAGGACAGTACTTCAAAGCATTGTGCCCCATGAGCAGTACTAACGCTAACCGTGAAGGCTACTTTTACGATCCCTCCGGTACAGTGCTAGACAGAATCAAACTTACTGGTCTCAGGAGTCCATTCCGTTCTGTCCTGGGTTGTACAGTGTCTCAGCTTATCTGTTGGAACATGAACTACTAGCCTTGTTCCCAGGCCGTCTCGGACCTGGGAACGAGGCTAATGACCTACAGTCTGCTCTTCTCAGTTTGTGACTCTGCTTGATTCCCATTTGCATATGTGCAGCGCGGCCCTCTCTTTGGACATATATGCTTCAGAGGTCTCGCCTCCCTCACTGTGTCCTGCATAGCTCCTTACTCTGACATACCAGCAGCCTTGTGTGATAGTGTCTCTAGGTCCTGTCAAGACATAACCTCGTTCCCAGGCTCGCATGCGCAAACAGTGGATACCAGGCTCTCTCTCCTCCTCATACAAACCTGGGAATGAGGCTAGTCAAGACATTAATGAGTATGAAGGTCAAATGCATCACTAGTCTAGTCCCACCCCCAACCCCCCCCCCCCCCCCCCCCCCCCCCCCCCCCCCCCCACCACCACACACACACACACACTTCCATTAGTAGCACAGTACAAAGGTCATGGTCACTAGTGTAGTCCCGGCCCATTCCACGAAATACACGCACTCTTAAAATCTTAAGGTAGTGATAATAGGGCCAGGTCAATTCAGTACTGTTGGTGTGCATCGATTAGAATGTCAGGTCTGACTGCTGTATAATTATTTACTTTGCTGTAGAGGACAAACTACTCCTGAACCCACAACCCACTCCACACCACTAAGACCAGATGGTTCAGGCGGACAGCAGCCTCGTCGATCTCCAAGAGATATTAGTCACGGACAAACCACTCCTCAACCTGCAACCCACACAACGCCACCAAAGGCAGATAGTTCAGGCGGAGAACATTCCCATCGGTCTCCCGGAAAGATTAGTCCACGGACGCAAGGTAAACCAGCAGATGCAGGTGTCAGCACACAGGAGGAAGTAGCCCACACCAGCCGGATCTCTAAGAGTACATTCCCTGACAATTTCGATCTCCCTGATTCAGCATTTGATGACTACGATGATCTAGAGGCTGATTCTGGCGAGGATCATGATTTTGTGTTGCTTGTGCCAAAGTCGAGTTCAGAAAGTGGGGAAGGAAGTTCAGACGAAACAGAAGGCGAGGAATGGACACCCAAAAGGGTTAAAGTTGGTGACACCGGAAGGCAGTACACGTACACGAAAATTGCTAATCTTCGACCAATTGAAGAGAAGGTGAATGTCTTTGGTGTTGTCAAAGATTTTCGTCCAGCAGCGAAATCCCGAGGTACAGATTACTACGTGACAATGACGGTTGTTGATGAAAGCTCACCGGAAGAAGGGATAAACTGCAACATATTCAACAGGGACAAGAAACGTTTGCCTCATGTACAAATTGTTGGGGATGTCGTTTGCCTCCACAGGATGTTCGTGAATCAGTACGGTGGTAATCCACAGCTGGTGAGCCGGAAGTACAGTAGTACTATCTGCTTCGATGGGCGTGTGGGAGCAAAGATTGTACCCAGAACCGGGTCTGTTTCTTATACGTACACATCAGAAGATTGTGATAGAGTGAAACAGCTCAGAGAATGGTCACTACAGCTGACAAAAGACAATGAACCAGCAACAAGCAGTCACACAGTGCAGCACACAAGAAGTGATCGGCAATTGGAGGATGAACAGACAGAGCAGCAAATGGAGACTGAACGGACTGAGCAACGAATGGAGGCTGAGCAGACAGGACGGCAATTGGAGACTGAACGGGAAGAGCAGCAGATGGGGACTGGACGGGAAGAGCAGCAGATGGAGACTGACCTGGAAAGGCAGCAGATGGGGACTGGACGGGAAGAGCAGCAGGTGGGGACTGAACGGGAAGAGCAGCAGATGGGGACTGGACGGGAAGAGCAGCAGGTGGGGACTGAACGGGAAGAACGGCAAGACCGGACAGAGCAGCCGACAAGATGCGAACAGGAGGATCAGCAGATAATAAGCGAACATAAAGAGCAGCATCTGAAAGACGATCAAGCATGGCAGCAACCAGGAGAAATGCCAGCAGACCAGCAGTCGGAGACCCTGCAGCAGCACAGAGGGAAGAGAGTCTGCAAACTTGAATCAGTCACCCCCAATCTCTGCTTTGACCTGGTCTGCCAAGTTGTTTCCATTTCGAGTTGTTTTACGCCCAGTCGTACAATACTCTCTGTCTGGGACGGTACCCGAATGTTGTTGAACACCCCAGCAATCAACACTTCTTGGTGTAGCACGACCCCCAGCCCAGTGATGCTATTGAATTCAACTGGGTTGTTACAGAATGTTGTAATATACACCAAGCAGTGTGGTATGAAGACTAAGAACATCGTTCCAGGTCAGTATGTGATCTTGCGAAACGTTCACGCTCACCCAGTCACAAACCTAGGTGTGGAAGTGTCCAGACCTGTTGTTGAACTGTGCATGAAGGAAGCTGGCATGCGTTCCATCAATGCTTTGTCTGAGTCCGATGAAATGGTTATCAAATTGGAACAGGAACTCAGCGGTGCTAAAGCTACCCAAAGCAGCCTAAGTGGTTTACGGATTCTCAACTCAGTCTCGTTTGCCGTGACGACTACACTGCGGTCGGACATTCAGTTCACGTCCCTCCGAGATGTTGCTGCAAGCAGGGTAGTTCCCTGTAAGTTCAGATGCAGGGTAAAAGTGATGGGCACCAGTCCACTGTCAGTGGAAGACATGGTCAAACTGAAATGTGTAAAGTGCGGTTACCTGACACCAATCACACGAAATTTGGAGCTTGATTTCACTGATGGATGCAAAACAAACCTGCCCTGCATGGCGTGTGCTGCTAGCGCTGATACGACTCATCAGAGTATCTCGGATATCCCGTTTCTACACTGCACATATCTGTTCATGATGAAGCTAGAGGATGCGAGCGGATGTTTGGTAGCGTACATCAGTGGGGAGGATGCGTTCCAGTTTCTTCCTGGGGTCCCTCCAGCCAACTTCCACCGGGAGCAGATCCAACGCTACAAACTCATACACAGGCTCTATTCGCTCACAGGGGGAAATTATCCATTTCTGACCGGCAACGCAGAATATCCCAGGCCATGGATAGAGTGCTGTCTTCTGTCCTATCACCGTGATTCACCCAAGCGTCTCAAGCACAAAGTGTACTATCACCTTTTTGACACTGTTTTGTATGCTTGCGGCCAATCTGCTTGACAAATGTATCGTTTCATCCTATAGAATCTCATGATATTGTACTTGTAGGTGGTCCTATCCCCAGACCGCATATTTGAAATACTCAAACATTGACCGTGTTCTGCATTGTTTACTGAACACTGAACTTTATAATTATTGGTGAGGTGTCAAATCTATAAGTATTATGTGAACGCATCAAGTAGAAATGGCACATGCATCTTAATGTGGGAATTGTACAAATTGTGTAAAAATGCATTTAAAATCGTACACCCCTTTGGCCTCAAATTTGAAAACACCTTAATTCAGAACCTAAAACATTTTTCAATGATTCCCACCCACTTTGGGGGGTGACAGCTGGGATATGTGCCTAATGTTCCAGATGCATTCACATATAGGGTGGGAAGAAAAGAATAATCCGTCATGCAAGTCCTAGTTACAAGATCATTGCCACTGGATGTGATGTATAATGCAGCACTGGATTACAGGTCACTTCATGTCCGGCTTGCTCAAACGTTCTTCAGTTCCACCTGCTGTCTTCTGTCCAGATCACACGTATAGTCTTCTGCCACTGGGAGGAATTAACCTGTTTAACCTGCATGACCTGTGATAATATAATAATAATGAATTCCTGGGGGACCGTCTGTGATGTACACTTCATGCAGGGTTTAATTGGGCTGCAGTTACAGCCAGAGTGAAGTGTCGGCTTGTCATGTGAATCTAACAGCTATAAAGTCCCCCATCACTAAAGTTATGTGCTGGTGACAGACACGAGTTCCTTTTGTTTGTTATGGACCCCCCCCCCCCCCCCCCCCCCCCCCCCCCACCCCACCCCAACACACACACACACACACACACCTTATTATGACCACTAGAAACTGCTGGGCATCCAACTGTCTTTCTTGATAGTGTACATAGACTCCTATGACAGCAAGCTTTCGGGATGTAGGGAAAGCAGAATGACCAAAAGTAGGGAAACAAGGTAAGCATAAAGTTTAATATGCAATCCCGCCCTACATATCCATATCTTTTCACATAATACACTGTGTAAACGTGCACAGAGCTAGAGGTTGGGGATGTTTTGTAGCTCCTGTCTCTCAGTGTATACAAGCCAGACTATACAAAGGCAACCTCACCCAGTACCCTCCTTCCAAAGCTCAAGTACGAGCATATCCAATTCATAGAACCCCCCGCTATCTCCTCCGAATTGCCCTTGCCTGGCGCCTCTTCACTGAGCAAAGCTGGCAGGCATTTTGGCGGGAATTCGCGCGCATGCGCAACCGGACACATCCGGTTTGGGTTTAAATACTCAATTTGCACCAAGTTTTGGCGGGATGTCGGGATGGCACACTCGCTAAGCACTTGCTTTACAGCCTGGGGGTTGAGTGTTCGCCTCCCCAATAACCGAGTACGAGTCTGGGCCACTCCGTACACACCGGTTCCTGACTTCCCCGCCTAGCAGCTTGAGTACGCCGGTTCCCATCTGACCACCGAAGCTAAAGAAAGGTGTTCTGGTTGAAAGCAGGTTAGCCTCCTGTGATTCCAGTCACCGGCGCCTATCCAGCGCTCCTGAGGCTTACACTTCGGTGTCTGACCTGTCACGGAGGGGTAGGTTGTTGCTAGGTTGTTTTTTTTTTCTTTCTTTTTTTCTTTTCCTTTTTTTCCCCCTTCTTTCTTTTTTTCAGGTCAGGCTTGTTTTCTTCTGTTTTTTATTTTCCCCCGTTGAAATGCCACCAGTAGTCATATCAGTACTATCTATCCCTTGATCAGTTTCAGTGTTCCCTCTCCACTAAATCGTATATAGTTGCAACAAAGGTCACATGAGGTTTGGCAATGAGATAAAATATATAGGTGCAGAGGTATTATGAGATGGTACCAATTATGGGTTTTGTACTTTACTAGAATTTATAGACGTTGTCACTTTGCCTGAACATTAAATTTTAATCTATCCTCATTTGTTTGAATGGTGCAAAACATTTGGTATTCATGATTTGGCAAGAATATAAAATTTTGATGAAATTTATGGAGTAATAAAAATGCACTGCCAGAATACCAACAGGTATGTTTGCATGGAAATGGTAATCTTCTGTGCTGGTAGGGTGTGGCTTACCTATTGTCAATTGCGAATGATGATTAGGTATCAAACATAAACTGGGGTGTCTCAATTGGCTCACTGACGTATGTGATAAAAATGTGCAGAACAGAGACAACGCTGAAACTTTGCCTACCACGGATTATTAGTATATTGATGATCATGTTTAATCCATGATTGGGGCAGCTACCTTATGCTCGTACGTAACGGTCTCGATCTGCATGTATTGGTTTGACAGTTTCTGTGAATATATAATTATATCTCCCAACTGCTTGAGAACTCTTACCAGTGAAAGGGTTAAACCACGAAGACTTAACCCACAATCATTCTATGATCTACAGTTCAAAGGTTAATTGGCTATGCATGGTGCAACTATACTAGCTGCTGGTGGTTCCATCATCCATCAGGGCATAGCTCGTGCAGAGAAGATAATATGTCCGCTACATATATATTATGTCAGACACAAACTTGCAGGGTATGTGGAATCATTAAAGTCATGTCACAGCAAAATAAAATTACTACACAGCACTAACAAGAATGCATTACGGTGCATAAAAATTAATTTCAAATATACAGCAAGTTTCTCGATCTAATCTACTGACCTGTCCAAGGTAGGTGAGCATATCTGTACAAATATGCAGTCATGTGTACATACAATAATGGCTTAAGAGACAAAGGAGGGTGACCTTCTGTTTACAAAAGAGTTGGATGCTAAATAAGCTGCAGAGAGAGAGAGAAAAAAATCTGGTCATACAAATGTCACAAGTTTGTGTACATGTGTCTTGTGGTCAATTGAGCTGTTGCTAGGAGGGACTGCATTCTATCATAGCACTGCCTTAGGAGCATCATCTTGAATGAACTCGAAGCGGTTGGTGGTAGCCTCGCATCTGACTTAGCACTCGGTCTAGCCATAGAGTTCACTAGTAGCTACAGGGCACATCAACTATTTTTATAGTCTCGGAACCAGACTCCCAACCCAAAGGGGGAGGGGGGTCTGGTACAGTTGCATACAGAAAGCCATTATGGGCTACAGCTTGCTGAGGATTCCAAAGTGCCAAGTAATCCGTTACCCCCCCCCCCCCCCCTGTACTGTACCAGACTCCCCCTCCCCCTTTGGGTATGGGAGTCTGGTACCGAGACTATATTTACCCCGCAGTGTGAGTGCATGTGCATGCACCCCATGGGGGTGCATTCACGTGTCAGCTTCTGGCTAAGTTTGACAACTTCATCACGTAGACCAAAGAGTGAGTTGGAGAAATACGATTACCACCAGGTGGCCTGAAGATTAAATATGGGAGACAACTATCCCCTAGCTGATGGGGTCCAGTAGAGGAACCCATGGACAACCATAGAGCAACTTACTTGTGTACGGTTTACATGTTCTCGAACTGCTCCACCCTTGTCTTGGTGTTTCCCTGGCGGATCTGGCGCAGGGTCTTGTACTTGTCACGCCCCTCCTTCACGTTCTCCTGGTGCAGGATGTCCAGCTGTGTCTGCTTGGATGTGTCCCGTGAGTGAGCAAGCTCAGATGTCAGGGACTGCAAAGGAAAGATCGGTGGGGAAGTTTCATGCAATGGCTTGGAACACCCCTTTCAGTGAGCCTTGTTTTTTTTTACTATTTTTGGCTTGAAAACCAAGGTAGATGTTTCCTAAATCTGAGATCTCAGGGACTGAAGCCGGTGGCTATGAAGACTGCCAATTAAGCTCCATTCTGTCCTAGGCTAGTAGCTCTTACCTTCAGCTTGGCGGCCATAGCCTTGTTCTTCTCAGCAATGTGAACCCTCTCCAGCTCAGAACCAACACCCCTCACTCCCTCCATTGACAGCTCTGTGGTACCACTCATCTAAGGAGAGGAGGGAAGGACACCCATATGGCTTACTACTACACAGGTTTTACTATAGCTAGAAAGACCTCTTGCTGCATGAGCAAGTTTTAGAAGCCATTAATACTCACATTCTATCTCCCACTTACCTGGGTCTCTTCCTGGTCGTCAGTGGCTCCTTCAGCAACAAGGAGCTGGGGAGGTGTGGTTAGTTTTTGCTGCAGCTGCTTCATTTCTTCTGCCTGCCGCTTCTTAGCTTCCTCAAGCTAGGCAGATGAGTGGCGGTGTGGGGGTGAGGAGGGAGGAGAGAGGCGTGAGGAGGGAGGAGAGAGGGGTGAGTTAGAGAAGGAAAGAAGAAGGCCAACTGAAGTTGGTCAACCATGCACACCAAGTTCAGGGTTGAATTGCATCTGCTCAGCCTACCTCCCTCTGCAGATTGGCAGCATCCCTGGCCTTCTTCTCAGCCTCAACAGCCATCCTCTTGGCCTTGTCTTCCATTTCCTTTGCCTTCTTGACCTGCAAGTGGGAAATTTGTGTTTGTGTGTGTGGTTATTGTGCACATACGTACTGGGCTCTTTTCATGCCATCATCAGTAACATCACTGTCAATGACATCACATGGTACTTGGAAGCAACTTACTGCAGCCTCGTTGTCCTTCTTCTGGGCCTGTGCAGCCTTGGTAATCTTGTCCTTCTCCTGCTGGGCCATGGAGCGCTGCTCTTCCAGCTCTCGAGCTTCAGCTTCTGCACGACGAACCTTGTCTTCGAGCAGCTTTGCACTCTCCTCCTGGCGAACAAGTGCTGCAGGGAAGGGAAAGAGAACAGAAAACTAAATACAGAATGTCCAAGTTCACCGAATTGTAAGGAAATGCAAGCCGTGTTGTTCAAATCATTCAGAAACTTGCATACCCTCTTGTGCCTTCCGGGATTCCTGTTCAAATGTCTTGAGGCGCTCCTGCATCTCGATCCTCTGCCGCTCTGCATCCTCGCGAGCCTGCTTCTCCCGCTGTAGCTGAGCCCTGCGGAGGCCAACACACCAGCGTCATTGGAGGATAAGGAGGGCACTAATTATAAATTGCCCAGCATCTACATAGCTTCCCTAGCTATAAAAAAAAATAAAAATTATTCCACCCAAGCAGAATTTATTCTTGTTAGATGTCAATTACAACTTCTTTCAAATCCAAAAAGGAGTCCCATCTGGGCTTGTGTAGCATAGCCATGCAGACTCTCTCCTTAGCTTTGCTGGAAGGATACCTCGGGATATGCTGAGCCAGCTAGCAGAGAAAGACTGGCTGTACCAACCTTTCCATTTGTTTGGCGTGCTTCTCCTCACGGGCCTGGGCCTTCATCTGTTGGACCTCAATTGTGTCGGGCTTGCGGCGGCGCATGTACAGCTCGTGGTTGCCCATGCACAGGGCCAGCACTCGCTTGTTGATGCGCAGACGAGGAGCAAAGAACACAAAGTCCTGAGAGGGAGGGAGCACGTTTCAACTGAGGTACAGACTTGAACTGTACTTTGTTAGTACAGCAATACAGTCCAATACTACCTCCAATGTGGTCCCCAGATTTGAGACAATGAAGTGCTCAATGCAACTGAGAGATTATGAGGCCATCATCCACTCAGTGATTAACGCCATGGACAGACATAATGTCTTTCAAGAAGGTACATGTACATGCCTACATGGGTATAGTTCGAAGACTGAATGAAGGGTGCCTGGCTTCCAAGAAGGGTAAAAAAGGTTCGGAGACCACCTTGATAAATTCCTCTCCCCTCCCTGTCCCCTTCCCCTCCCCCCTCCCTTCCACTCCAAGCACACATCTTCATCTCCACCCTAACACAAGCTTCATTAGTTGACCAATGACTCACAGGGGCCTTCTTGTCGATGGGCTTGATGACAAACTTCTTGTCATTGAAAGAGATGTTGCGGATCTCACTCCAGGGGAAGCCGATCTTCGGTGTAAGCTGGTCATCCCGCTCATATACATTCAGGCCAAGGGCATCCACACCAAGCCACAACTCTGTGCCTTTCTTGTTCTTGATGCTGAAGTAGTTAACACCATACATCTCCAGGTCCTGAGCAATCTTGAGGTACTCCAGCATGGCATCCTCTCTGTCGCAGAGGAGGAAGATGGGGGAGGACGGAAATGAAGGAGAGAGAGCAAGGAGACAGAGATAAGAGAAAAGTACAAAAGGAGAATGAGTAGGGAGAAAGCAGGTGGCTGTAGGTTACACAATTCTGGCATGGTTGAAGCAGGTGCAATAACAAACGTCCTCATAAAAGTGACAAAATATTCACCTGGTACATTAAGCAATGCACTCAGACGTAACAAGCCTCCCAACTTTGTGAGGAGGCATGTCGGACCAATACAAACCTACAGAGCAGACAACTACGTAACTGTACATAGAAACTAATTTGCTCACCTTAGCATGGACTTGTGCTCAATCCACCAGTTAATGATCCTCTCCTCCCATTGCTCCGGTGTCATCTTGTGCTGTTCAAGGACTCTGGAGGAGGGGGAAGAGGGAGTTAAGGTAAAGAGGGAGGGAGGGAGGGAGGGAGGGAGGGAGGGAGGGAGGGAGGGAGGGGGGAGGAGGGAGTGAAGGGAGAAGAGGGAGGGAGGGAGTGAAGGAAGAAGAGGGAAGGAGGGAGGGAGGAAGGAGAAGTGAAAAATGATGTTACAGATAGGAGTATTTTTCTGATCTCCACAACATGACACTAACCTCGAAGAATACCGACTTTACAAGCACATACATACAGTGTACGCTATCTAGATCAGCTCAAGAACACAGTCCAGTTTACCTCTGGGGGAGGAGCCGCTCCTTGCTGAGGCAGCCCGGCTTGTGGATCTCTCTGTTGTAATCCCCAAACTTGGCTTGTACCTACAGATGGACCATTAGTAAACAATTCACATGATGTCATAGCAATTTTTGCTATACAGTGATAGGGTTCACCCCAGGAATTGTTTCTCATTCCTCAGACCCCTCCTCCCACAAAGGAGAGGGTCTGTGTATGAATCTTTTGACCTCCTACAGTACCAGTTGTACTGTAAAGCAGAAATGCCACACATCTATGAGCTACAAACAACGCCATGTGCTGAGCCATGTGCTGAGGTTATGCACAACTGAAGTGCTCATTGTGTAAGGTACTTTGATTGCTTACAGCGTAGGAGGCGAGGAGAACACCTGTCTCTGGTGGACAGTAAGCATCCTCTGTCAGGATTGTTTCTTTTATCTGGGAAGAGAGGAGGGAGGGAGGGCGGGGAGGAAGGCAGGGAGGGAGGGATGGAGGGAAGAGGGAGGAAGGCAGGGAGGGAGGGAGGGAGGGAAGAAGGCAGGGAGGGAGGGAGGGAAGAGGGAGGAAGGCAGGGAGGGAGGGAAGAAGGCAGGGAGGGAGGGAAGAAGGGAGGGAGGGAGGCAGGGAGGGAGGGAGGGAGAGAGGGAGGGAGGGAAGAGGGAGGAAGGCAGGGAGGGAGAGAAGGGAGGGAGAGAGAGGGAGGTAGAGATATGTAACTCATACAGAATGTTTACTATATCACTCACAACTTGGTTATGCATGCACATACACATACCTGCAGGAAGAACAGCCTCTGTGTGACGTCCTGGATCAGCTCCTCGGCTACGTCCTCAGGAAAGAACTTCACACGGAACCTGAACTGCAGTGGAGTCTCCTTCCGCACATCCTGAGCAAGCACCTGTGTGCACGTGGGGGGACGAGAGGGGTGTGAGAGAGCGTGAGAGGAGAAAAGGTGGGTATTAGATGGACGGTGCAGTACTAAATGGTCAAGGACGTATCAACCTAGAGCCATATGCAAGTGCCAAGACGTTTGTGCAGTTAGGCCCGTACATTGCTGACTGTGCGTAGAGTGCTTGCAAAGACTGCATAGTCTACTAATGTGGGGGAGCCTGAACACAAACTTGTCTGAACTTTGGTTTTGAATCCCTACTAATGTAGCTGCCAGCTGCAATAGCAAATCACTCATGGTTGCACAATCAGACACACTGCAGCTGTGTGGGTCAGAACTTTGACCAGCTATTTCACCATTGACTGCACTGATTTGCAGGGCTTTGACCTTTGACCGTGCTGTATTCTAACCATTAATTGACCAGTGACTATAGCTAGCCTCGTTCCCAGGCCTTCTCAACCCAGCGTTTGTCTACTGCAAGCAACAAACGCTGGGGTGAGAAGGCCTGGGAATGAGGCTAGACTATAGCTACGTCGGCTATGGTGCATATTGGATGGCCACTCCCTGCTGAAGCTTCATATAATAACCTGGCAAAACTGATTGGTGCTCGGCAGTCCTCCTCTATTACCTGTTCCTCAACTACAATCATCTAGTGGCTGTCAAAAATGGGGGAGGAAGCTCAGCTATTGCAAACCAGCAACCCAATCCCCTCATTACCTTGTGAATTGTGACCACACAAAAGATAATTTCTCACCTTGTGGCATTTTACTGTTTATTGTAAAGTGTCATGGATATCACAAACCCACAGGAATCATGGTACTGATATACCCACTTGTTTGCTACAAGGTTGCACATTCCAATCCACAGCAATCTCCCTACTGGCAGCATCCATCAACTAAACACACTATTCCAAACTGTTGACAAGCGTCTCTGCCGTGGCATCACGTGTGAAAGCGTAGCAGGCTCTCCCCCTAGCTCCAGCTCCGTATTTTTTGTCGCTATGCGTGCAGGGGGAGCCAGGGAATGAGTCTACATTCGGTCAGTGACCAATTAGGTAACTTCTGTGCATCGGCCAGTGATCCGTCAAAATGCCAAAGTCACTCACATGCAGTAGCTGCTGTAGTTTTGAAGCATTATTAATTTTTAAGTAACAACCAAATATGCAAAGGTAGCAGCGAGTGCCTGCATACTGGCATTTGTAGGATATTCAGACTCAATCGAACATCGAATCGTGGCTTTCAGCCTATCCAGCAACAGCCTTCGCATCACAGCAGACAATGGTGTACCACGATTGAATTTCACTGTCTATACACTGTGTATGCAAAGACACATGCTGCCAGCTTGATATACTATCATACCTTCTTGTTCAGCTTTAGCCAGGTGGAGAGCCCTTTGCTGTCGACGTACTGCAGACCGAAGAACCAAACTTCCCGGAGACCAATGGTCTTCACAACCTGGGGAGGAGACACTGTGATGTCATATACCATTATGACATTATTCAGGTGATGGCTTCATACGAGCCGTCCATTCTGGCAATGAAGTCCATGTGTCATGAGTAATGACCACTTGGTCCGGACGTGAAGCTTCTCTGCTATGCCCAACAACTATTAGCTGCCCATACAAAAGGTCATAAACAATGCGGCCAACATGGCTTTGGAATCTGTAGCATGCATGCCATCACCCTTTACTTAACACACAGACACACACACACAAATGTACATATGCATGTAGCCTAAGTTAGCCACCTACACCAACTGTAAATGACATGGAGACAAGAGGTATGTACAAATCACTGTAGTTGCAAGCCACCATCCTCTCTCCCTGCTAACCCACTGTACTGAACTTGTAGCCCCCTATGTTTTGTTGCTATGGCAATGACTAAATTATAGGCTTTAGTCTATCCAGTTTACTCAATTCAAAACCAACTAAGTCAACTCATTATTACAACTATAGCTACAACATTAGGTTGGGGGGGTGGAGTTGAGAGTGCAACTGCTATATTGTGGGTGGAGAAAAAGGGGTGGAATAGCAGGCTGTTTACTTCAAAATGGTGCAGCAGACCTTAGAATGAGTACATACTTTGCAGTAGGCCAAGAGTCAAAATTGCACATCGTGTTTGATAGCACAAGACGTATGGAATCAATTGTTAACATCCACTAAATAATGCATTACATAATGCTGTTCTAAACGTAATTTCTAGATTGAAGTAGTCTCTACTTGCAAGAGAATAAGTCTCCTAAGAGGCTAAGTGAGCCAAGTACTTAATTGCTTGGTAACACACTGAAGCCCCTCAGCAGGAGGCCACACCCACAAAGCATGGCAACAAAAAAGTTTAAAATTCTTACTTGATCGAAGAGTTGCTTTCCTGTTGTGCTGGGCTGGATGGCAAACTCCAGCTCAGCGTCCATAGTAGTGACGCGCACATTCACCTGAAAACGTAAGAGAAACACCGCAGGTAAAAAAAAAATGGCACGCAAGCGGTTACGCCAAAGGGGGCGTGGGCCTGTCGGCGAATCGCATACACCAACGTACGCACAAGGAAACGAAGCCCTAAAATGTATTATGACTCTTCGGATTATAATTGGACTACCCAAGCAAATATCACTTAAGAGGAGAACGTTAAGGAGACAAAATACTTACTGGCTTCGGCATCTTTGATTTACTGCGACTGGCGACAGTTCCTTGGACAAATCGAATCAAGCTGTGGAAAAGGGGACATAGAAGTTGAATACACACTACCACAAATTTCAGGCACGTTTTTCAGGGACTTACGAGGTCGACTATTGGTTATCTTGTCTCCAAGTGTCTCCAAACGAAGCAGGGAATTCAAATCGGCCACGCCACTCTCCAAGAGATCAAAAGATGGCGGATACGAAAGAGAGACACGCCCAAAATTTTCCCGTGAGATAATCACGCATGCGCATGATTGCCATGGAAATCGTAATTATTACGTCATGATAAACAGAACTTGAGCATGGGTCTGTTTGATACGCTCGCAAACTGGCTTGGCCTGCGGAAAAAGCAAGCCAAGGTGATCTGCGTTGGCCTGGACAACAGTGGGAAGACTACCATCATCAACAAAATGAAGCCAGGAGCGGTAGGAGCCAAAGTTTGCATGAATCTACAGACAATGATTGCATGCATATGCATGTGCATCTATATCTGTGCCCTTTCACTTGCAGGCCGTGTCCAATAACATTGTGCCCACCATTGGATTCAGTATGGAAGTCTTCACCCATGCAAGGTACACACCCCTGCCATTCTAGCTTTGCACTCTCAGCCGCCCCCCACCCCCCAATTTAAAATCGAGTGAGAACAGAGAACTCTTAATACCCCGGCCCATGTGTGATATGCATTCCCAATCTTTTCCTTCCTCTCAGCATCGTGTTTACGGTGTTTGATATGTCAGGCCAGGGAAGGTACCGGAACCTGTGGGAGCATTACTACAAGTGAGTGTAACAATATCACGTACTAATTTGGTTTAGGTGGGATGATCCAGTTAACCGATCACCCATTGAATTCTACTCCCTAGAGTTCGCTTTAAGCCTACAGATCCTTTAAAGCTACCAGGGTTATAGGCTACACCCACTGATTAATGAGCTTTCAATAGTCATGGCTCTTAGCCAACAACCACCTGTCTAGACTGGAGGCTTACATCTGTACATGATGAGAGGACTGTTTTGTAAGCCCATTCATTATGAGAAATGGCCTACCCACTGCCAACCAAGGCCTTTCTAAAGCTGAGTCCAGACACGGCCATGTTGTTTGCATCCTTTAGGTGCACCCACCCACATCCCCCTGTCCCACCCTTTCTGCTCATGCAGAACCTATCTCACAAGGAATTGCCAGCAGTGACATCATAACCTGAAATTCAGCTGATTTCTTTTGGCCGAGAAAGTGAGTCCATAAGACTTGTTCTGACACTCACCCCGACTGGGGTGGAAATAATATGTACGAACCACATGTAGTGTTTATTAGGTGAACAGTTACTATCCACGTAATAAATGTGACATAGACATAAACACTGTGTCTCACACATACTTATCGCCAACCCTAGGTGGAGTGGGTGTCAGAACAAGTCTTGTATGGGCAGACTCTCTGCACACATGAGAGTCATGAGACTATTGAGCTACAGCACTCTTACCACTAGCCGCTATATATGGGAACCCTGAGTGAGCTGCGTAGGTCAGCAATCCTCATTCTTCCTCCCCTGAAAACTCCACCCCTGTAGGGTAGGGAGGATTTAGCCTCGTTCCATGTTTGCATGCCTGGGAATGAGATTAGAATTAGGGAGGCTTGTCAGCTGTCATCAATTCTATGTCACTTCCATGATTGCAACTTGTGCAGGGAGGTGGAGGCCATAGTGTTCGTACTGGACAGCAGTGACAAGCTTCGGATGTCAGTGGCAAAGGATGAACTGGAGCAATTGCTGAGTCATCCCGGTGAGTGATCTCATTCGCAACACTTTGCAATCTGCAGAGCTGTTATTTACAAGGTTTGTGGTTGAGACATGAATGTGAATGTTGCCTTTGTCGCAAAGTTGTATAGTTTTGTCTCTTGACAACATGTCTTACCCGGATGAATGACTATTTTGGATGTGAAGTTATTATTATGGCTGTGCTTTCCTGTGTGTCCTGTGTGTACCGTGCAGACATCAGGGAGAGGAAGATCCCTCTTCTCCTCATGGCTAACAAGATGGACCTAAGAGACGCACTCTCATCAGTTGCTGTAAGACGTCACATTCCTGTGATTTTAATATCCCTCTTGTGCTATATTCTCTTTCCTTTCTAATTGTGCAGTGCTCCCGAGTTTTGGAACTACATAAAATCACAGACAGATCATACCACATCTGGTGAGTCAAGGAGGTTGAAGCAGGGCTGAGAGGCAGATTTTGAGTTCGAAATAAATCATCAAAATTATGCCTGCTCAGTGCTCACTCAAAAACAGCACAGGTGTGACTAATATAGGTGCTGAGAGCCATTTGAGGGGTGTATTCACGTGAAAAATGACGCTTATACCTCCCCTTTCCAAAATGATGGGTGTGTCACAATCATACCCTTTCCAAAAGATGGGTGTGTCGCAATCATACCTGATAGCACAGTTCATAGTGTTAGTGCCTTGGTATGTGTTTACGTAGGCGGCTGCTGGTTATGAATATTGCTAAGAGATGTTTGTCAAAAAAGAAAAGGGGTGTGACCCACATTGAGATCACCAAACAACCACCCACAGCAGTTGCTACCATATATGGTAAAATAACTAGCCGAAAGAATAACTAGACTGGTGATAGTCATCAGAGGGCGAGCTTGAGTGAGGTCTCTGGACAAGGAGAGTGCATGCTGCACAAGTACTGTGCTCCACGTGAGCACAATACATGAAGTGTGAAGACGCGTACACGTATAAGCTAAGAGGAGCCTGACTTCTCTTTACTCACCAATCTCGGCATCTCACCTCTGTCTATCTCTCTCTCTCCACTATCGATGCCTATACCTGCTGCTATTGACAACTTCCTATCTGTACAATGACTAGTTCCCCACCTGACCCTCCATCTGTACAATGACTAGTTCCCCATCTGACCCTCCATCTGTACAATGACTAGTTCCCCATCTGACCCTCCATTTCCCATGCAGCTCCACCAATGCACTGACTGGAGACGGGTTGGAAGAGGCTGTGGACTGGCTAAGTGGTATGTTTGATATATATGTAAGATCCTTGGCAGCCCCGCTCACCCAGTATGATTCCCCACACACTCAGTAGTGAGTATCCCACTGGATGCATGTCCCCAAACCATGTCACTTCCCACTCACCCGGCCTGGGAATGAGGGTACACCCACTGTACAGCATTCTAGAGTGTGTGCATTAGGTGTATTCCTAGTTGATTTGTGCAGCGTATATAGTTATAGTAGTTGTGGATTGTCCCTAGGCTCCCTCACTGAAATAGGAGAGGGGGAGTGTGTGTGTATGTGTGTGTGTGTGTGTGGGGGGGGGGGGGGGGGGGGGGGGGGGGGGGGGGCTGGATCAAGACTTACTGATCATACGAATCTGAGACCAGTTTGTATTCCCAATGTTCATAGTGCTGTATATGATCAATCAATCCACACTGAACCACACACTGGGAGTTGGGATTGGGAACAAGATTGACTGCATGTGTTGGGATTGGAACAAGGCTGTGTGTGCTGGCAGTAGTGGTGATTGCTCTCTTTCTGTTTATCCATCAGATCAAATCAAACGGACAAAGTCTTGAGAGTCTCAAGGAATTGTTACTGCAGTATCTTAATTATCACTTATTATTATTTTTGTTCAATGCTCATCACTTGCTTATAAGGTGATCCAGGAATGTTTGGATCACAAAGAGAAGAGGCTACTTTATCGGTAGCCTCAATGATTGTGCTTAATTCCTAGAAGGGACTCAGTAGTGAGTATCCCACTGTATGAACGCGTCCTCAGACCGTGCTACTTCCCACCCACCTGGCCTGGGAATGAGGTGATGCAATCGATGTACGTACAACATTCTATCTGTTGATTTGTGCAGCGTAAGTAGTAGTGGTTGTGGATTGTCCCCAGGCTCCCTCACTGCAATAGGAGGGGGGATATCGGAGTGTGTGTGAGCATCTGCTTGTGATTGCCATGCATAATTATAGTGTCATAGCTGAAGGAGGTGGGGTATAGGGCTGGTTGACAAGAGTTATTTCAGTGAAGAAACATTCGTTAACACAAACATCATCTTCATTTCAAAAGCGCATGGTGAGATTGGCAACAAAATAAAAGTGAATAATATTGTTAAAAAGATCTGTAACGTTGTCCGACCCCTGGGCTTTGCTGTAGTCCTTGCCAGACAGAAGCTGTGGAGTGAAAATGTGTAGGATAGCTTTGTCAAGTGTTCCAGGCAAGAACAAACCATTAATGCACGGAAAGTTGGTCATTAGACCCCAGGCGGATCAGTTTGGAGGTACGTTTGGAGTAGGGTGGGGGAGGGAAGCGAAGTCGAACGCGAATCTTGTCCCTGAATGACACAGCGGGAAGCAGAACCTTTGCATGCACGCCATCAAATGCAACTCCCAGATCCTGCCCGTTGCAGAAGAAGGTCACCTTCCCTTCCTCCATGTCCGCCAGCATGCCAATCCGATCTCCATTCTGCAGTGCTATACGAGTGTAAGGTTTCCCTTCTAAAGGTAGGACGTTAGAGTTGACGATCCCCGATATCGGATGAAAAGACCAAGCTGGAATGTCTCTCCACTGGCCAACAGCATATCTGCCATCATGCCAGGGGATGCTCTTCATGGTCATGTGTCCGCAGCCTATCACACCGATTGCAAGTTTCTTGCTTGGGCGTGGCTTCCCCAGGTCAATAATCTCAATCTCAAAGTATCGTTGGCCACCCTCAAACAGCTTGTCACCAGCAAAGGTGGCCCAGTAGTTGTGCACACCCCCCTTGCTCCAAGATGCTTCTAACTTGTCAGTCGAGAGTTCGATCTTTACGTTGCGCCAGGTGTCGTGCCAGTGGAAGGCTGCGGAGAGATGAAGGAGAGGAGAGAGAAGACATGGGGAAGGATAAGAGAGATGGCAGGGAGGAAGATGGGGGAGAGAAGGCAGGGGGAAGGAGAGCAGAGGCAGCAGAGGAGAGGGAGAGAAGGCAGGGGGAAGGAGAGGAGAGATGGCAGGGAGGAAGAGAAGAGAGACGGAAGGGAGGAAGAGGAGGGAGGGGAGGAAGAGAAGGCAGGGGGAGGGAGAGGAAAGAGAAGGCAGGGGTAAGGAGATGAGAGATGGCAGGGAGGAAGCAGAGAAGAGAGAAGGGGAGAAGAGGAGATCAGGTAAGAGGAAGAACTGGGTACTGTAACAAACATTACTTTCACCACATCAATTATCCGATAATCCCCCAATATGTCTTGTACCACAATATGATAGCCACTGCACGGTTTCCTTCCTTATCCTTTTCCTTATCCTTTTCCTCGTATTAATGTGATTTCCCACATACTTTATTATTAACCTCAATCATTGTGCTTCCTAGGGAGTGACCGTATGCATCCCAGACCATACCACTTCCTACTCTCGTTCCCAGAAGTGGGGTCTGGGAATGAGCCCAACCACTTCCACCACCTGAAGTGGATATGAGTCTACACCTACCTTCATCCTCAGGCTGTCTCACGCTCCACTTTCTTAGCTGCACACTTAACCAAGTGAAGAAGGTCAAGTGGAACGGAAGACGGTCTGGGGACGAGGCTAGGCTACACCCACTGAGGCAGACAGCACTTTATAGTATGTGCAGTAATATGTGTATTCATAATCATCCATCCCAGTATTATAGGGCACGGTAGCGGTCGTGCATCGTCCCTAGCTCAGCAGGAACCACTAAATCAGCCAGGGAAATGGCCTGGAACAGGATGATCATGCGTAACAATCATGCTTCTTAGTTCAATCTCAGACCAGTTTTACTCTCCACATAGCGCTGTGATCAGTCCACACACTGGGAGCTGCATGTGATTGGGAACGAGACTGGCACCAGCGAGTAGCACCGTCTACCAGTAGTGCGGCTGCCACTCGTAACACTTGTTACTGCACGGTGCCTGATCACTCGTTATTTCTCTGCTAAATGCAAGAGAAATATCAAGTGGGTGTCTAATGGCCAACTTTCTGTGCCTCAATTCCTTGCTCTTGCCTGGAACACTTATGACAAAGCTATCCTACACGATTGTAGCCTCGTTCTGAGGTGAACCGGGAAAGTTCAGACAACACAGAGAAGCTATTTGGTGTTGCACACACAACATACTCTTCTAGAGAGAGCACTTGCTTACATGGTGCAGCTTTCATGGTCTTCTTGGGCTCTGACCAGTTCCCCACTCCCTCAGTTGTCCTCACTTGTACCCGAAACCGGTACGGCACTCCATGTTCCAGCTCCGCCTTCCACGTGAACTTGGGGTCCCCACCACGGTAAATATTGGTGTAGCCGTCTTCTCCAGAAGCCACCTGCAGATGGTAGCTTATGCCCTGGTTATCAGCAAGATTGTGACCCTCCCATGAGACCCGGATACCGTCGTGGTACGGCTGGAGATACAGCTGCTGTACAGTGCCTACAACTGCATGTGTGTGTGTGTGCGTGTGTGTGTGTGTGTGTGTGTGTGTGTGTGTGTGTGTGTGTTTGCATGTGCATGTATGGTGTGTGTGTAAGTGAGTGTGCATGTGTGTGGGGTGGGTGGATGTGGGAATACAACCAGGTTAGCTTATTGACAATGCTCTGGCCAAACTCCACACCTGGTATGGCATGCAAATGCTGGACTGGAGACTGGGAATGGTTGCATTGACATACCAGCAGATTCTATCCTCACTGATCGCAGAACCTAGTACCTGTCACGACCAGTAACATGGTCAGGGATAAATTACCCTTTGTGACATGTCTAATTCAGCTGCCAATGGCTTGGCACTCATACAACAGTAGCATCTCAGAAGTTCTTGATGTCGCTAGCCGTGTCCCTGGCAACAACTGAGACCCCAGTGTGCAGTGAAAGAGCGGCCCGCAGTGTTCAGGTCCCAACAATGCAGATGGTATGTCAACACTGTGTGTGTATAGGAGTGCTGGCTGTACTTTACATCTCAACAATTAGTCCTCCTCACAGCCTGCCATACACACTAAGGATTGCTCATGCACCTGGGAACAACACGCAAAATGTCTTTTGTTTCTGTCGATCATGCCATGATGATATACCTGGCCCTCCCTGCTTTTCTATACCAAACGTTCCATATCTGCAACATGAGACGTTCAGCTTCATCATGTGACTTCCGGCAATGTCCTTTGGAGATAGGTTCTGCATCAGCAGAAAGAGTGGGACAGGGGGAGGTGGGTGGGTGGACCCAATGGGTGCAAACAGCATGGCCTCTATGGTAGGTTTTGGGAGGGCCATGTCTAAGTGTTCTGAAAACACCTTCAGAAAAAACTTAGACCCTAAAGAGTTAAAGTACATACAATGTACTCAGGTAGGTAAAGGGTTAAGTGGGAAATGACATTCATTACTCACTGGGCCTGATGTTGCCATAGCCCTCCAGATGCGATACAATCTCATCACAAACGTCCTCGGAAAACTCGCAAATGAGGTCGTCGTTTGCCTGCGGGGAGGTGGGGGGCGGGTTAATGAACACACCCTCAATTCTCTCCAGTGCCAACAAGGAGCCCTTGAGCATCGTAAAGTTGTCACTCTTTAGCAGGTTTTCTGAGCTGCGGTAGACTAGCGAAGCATTCTCGATGCACTCACGGAGATCCCTGGGGGTAGTGGACGGGGATGCACAATAGTTTACTAACAGGACATTACACGTACAGTAGCCTCGTTTCCAGGCTCCCGTGCAGCAACGAAAAGCACCTGTAAGCTGTGCAAGGGGGGGGGGGGGGGGGGGGGGGGGAGCCTGGGAATGAGGCTACACATAATTATAGCAGGTGAATTAACTCCCCATCCATACAGCATATTGTGCAATTGCTATCAGAACAGATGAGATACATGTGTGTCAAAAACAGGTATGTTTCACCAACCATTTCTGCACAATCATGGCTTTTGTAGGACTGCAAAATGATGGCATAAATTTCCCTAAGGCGTATAATTACATTAAGATGATGTATATTTACATATGCTGATGTGTAATGTGAAAGTTTACTTCCTATTACACCTGTAGGAACAACTGAAGCCACAGATCAGCTCTACATCAAAAGCGACCTGGGACGTCACAAACTGGGGACTAGGTTGTGTGTGCACTGGCTATAAACACACACTCTACCATGTATGGATCTGAACTGTGCAGACACCTGCCCTATAGTGTCATCATTCCTGGGCCGAAACACTCACACGCGTACACAAGATTCAGTTTGGCAAGCAAAACGCTGATCTCAATGCCATCATTCTATCAACATGCTAGGGTCTGGGTCCACGAGACACTATACTGCTAGTTTCATAAATGTAAAATACTGCATCAGATGCGAGCGTTCCCAAATGGAGGGAGCCTGGGAATGAGGCTACAAACTGATAGCAATTACTCTCCTACATCACTGGGCTGAAGATCACAATCAAATTTCTGGAATGTCCCAACCCACAGACTTACGATACTCCCCCCTTACCCCTTTGCGTCGTGACTGCATGCTGATCCAACTCTCCCCCAACCATCTCTCACCTTGCCTGCTCAAGCAGTGCCTGAACCCTCACTTGCGTCCTCTCCATCACCTCCAACTTCAGCCGTCTCCTCCGATCCTCGACCAACTGCACAAGGTTATTGAAGCAAGCGTCCAGTTCGTCCACCAACCTTCCCCCTGATTCCTGCACTCTCTCCATCACCTCCTCCACCTCCACAAGCGCCTCCCTCCAGTCTCTTCTTCTGACCAAGCACTTCCGGGTTCAGCTGCTGCAGTTTTTCTCGGCTCATTTTGGCAGCTTCATTCACAAGAAGGCACCTGTGTTGCTTGTGAGCACCGTAAAGGAGGCAGGGAACTACAGACCAGCATGTTGTCCTTGATGCAATAACTAGAGAGGTGGTCACCATGATCCGGGCAGTAGATGGCAGCTGGCTGTCCCTCTTGTAGTTGCCACAGCACAGTCGGACTGACACGCTTCCCCACGGTGAACCCCCCGGCAGAACTAGCGTACGAGCTAGGGGTAGAAGCCATAATGTCAAGCAGTCC